>CM046863.1:1286470-1886470 GCA_025617745.1 Heliocidaris erythrogramma
GCTCCAGTGAATTTCACAGTCTCTTATTAGTTGTTCGCCCGAATTTGCGAACTACACTACTCATGCTACTCGCCACAAGCACACGCTCACACATACACACACACGGCCGGCCGAGCCGAGCAGCAGTATACACATACTACACAGTGTAGTACATACAGCGCTCGAATACATACACCCTGTATACCCCATGCATATCACACAGACAAACTCGGTTTTGGTTTTGAAACGAATTAAGCGAAGACGGCTGTTACACACATCTAATTTTGTTCTAGTCAGATTCTGGAAAAAGCTGTTTAATATTTGTGACTGATTTTTACAAAAACGCCACGGGCAAATCTAATTCGGCGCCGATAGCTCGATCAAGTATACATTGCATGTTAAAAGTATCGTATTTTGCGACCGTCCCATCGCCTTCCAAGCCGTCCCTGGGAGGGTAAAGATGAAGAACGTGTCGCGTAATCGTGCCATTTCTTTCCATTTGCATACGGTTTTCGTGGATAGTTGGGGACTCAGTGGAGAGCGGACGGTGCTCTCACTGTGATTGATTTACTATTTTGACGTCAAATTATTACGCGTTTGCGTTATAACGGTTTCGCGTGATTTTACTACACTGATTATTAATATTATGTAATTTGAAAATATTACAAAAATACAAATGAAAACATGTTTACTAATGTAAGCCTTTTTTCCATTTTTTGTTAAAAAGTACTTTTAGATTTTTTTGATGCTGCAAAAGAGGAGACGAGTTGGCTCAGTAGGTAAAGCGTCTGCCTGTCGAACCAAAGATCGTGGGTTCGAATCCACCCCGGGCGGATGACTGAAGCCTTCGTTGTATGTTACCGTGCCCCTCCATTGTTTCATAGACGCAGGCTATGTTACAGTGGAAAACAATCCGCCCCTCGGAAAGGACTTTAACAGGAGGCCCCGTGTAGAGGACAATCACCACCTACTGCACTATTCGAATAAGAGTAGGGGGAAACCCCGGTGTAGTGGTACACCTGCACATCCAAATCCGTTATATCGAGAGGAGAGGCCTAAGGGTTACAGTGATTCAGTTCGCTTTTCTCCTCCCAGGCACAGGTGACGGCAAATACATAATTTAAAATAATAATAATAACCATTAAATAATAGCAACAGGAACATTTCCTTCTACATGACCCAATAAATCAAACCACATCTTAATGCTAATTTCTGTAAATGTAAATTGTATGCCTTGTAATAAATTATACATCGGCATGGCAAATAGCAATGAGATTGAACATGTACCGAACTTAATTAATGCCTTTGATACATATGACTCACAAGAAAAACAAAAGCGAACTGTGGATTATGTCCCCAACGTTTTTAAACAGACCTGACTACTATCTTTTCGAACGTATGAAGAAGTCAATCTGATTGAGAGATAACATTTCCCAATTACACAATTGCAATTATCTAACATGCTATGATTTTGAATGTGTGATTACGAGTTTATTTCTAGATTACTATCTCCAGGACGCTGCAAAGGCCTGGGGTGGCAAAAGACAGAATGAAGAAGTGCTCGAAATTTCAGCATTGGTATCCTAGCGAAATGGGAAGTTATGGGACATGATGGTTACGATGATTGTGATAAGGATGATAACAGTGATGGTCATAATTATTGTGATATGGCTGATGGTAATGATCGAATTGATAATGATGATCAAAGATGTGGCAATGATGACGATAATGATGATGATGATAGAGATGATAATAACGACAATGATGATAGTGAAGAATGTGATGTTAGTGGTGATGATGATAAGATGATGTTGCAGATGATGATGGATGTGATGGTGAGAATGATGATATCGATAATGACGATTTTGATGATGGTGTTTATGGTGGTATTGGTTATATTGTGATGATGATGACGATAATGATGATGATGGTGATGACGGCAGTAATGGTCACAGAGATTGTAAAATGATGATGCGGAACGCAATGAGAGAGTATCTCTATATTGATGTTACACGTTTTGATTATTTTACTTCCTGGCATCGGTTTGAATTTATGGCACCGATTCTAACGCTGATTTGGGGGAATTATCCCTTTACGATTACATAATCATACAGTAAGATAAGTGATCGCAGGCATTTGTTGTAATCAAACCATGGGCTCGACCCATTCTTCGAATTAACAAAGCAAAAGGAATATTCAATAATTCCTGATATTCCAGATAATAGATGAATTGAGAAATTATACTTACAAACTGCCTAAGGAAGAGGGTGAATAGGAGAATCCTGTTTAAAGTGATATTATCCATTTTATTTCAGTTCCATCTCCGTCTAAAACTCTAATTTTGAGCAAGATAATAGCAGAATGTGTAATTACGTGTGTTTTTATTCCAACAAAACTCCCAGATTTTCCTGCGTTATGAACTGGACAATAAATATTGGAGTTCAAGAAACAAGCTAAAAATTCTAGAGCAATGGAAGCCGACTCAGGTTATAAAATTTTGCTTGGTTAAATACTGGACTAAAAGGGGCGGATTAAAGTCACGTGATGCTGTGATTTAACGTCTTCTCTTTGTTTTCTCTTGTCTAGTTTGGTTTGGTAATTAGAAGACTGGTGTCAGGCCTAACTTCTCTTGATATAACAACACAAAAACTAGAAAAAAATGACAAATTATTGCAAAGGTGGGGTTGCTCTTTCAGGTAATGCAAATATTATTTCATTCTCCTGTTTTAATGACACATTTATTGTAATACTATATATAAGTGACAATTTAATTTAAACATGTTTTAATGCATCTTATCTACTATTCAAAATCCAAATGTTCAGGACAATATCAAAGATAATAATGTCAGAATTTCATTGCTTAATAGTTTTATAATGATGCGAACAAATAAATGAAAATAATTTGTTAACATGATGCGAAATTGTTTCATGTATTTCATGCATTTATAGAAATATTTTTATTTCATTTTTTAATTTATGTTCCTTTGTTTTTCAAATAGTTTGAATTTGACTTAGAAAATTATTGGGCAAAGACGGAAGAAAATATATTTTACAGCTGGTAATGGAGTCATGATTCATTTGTATTTCTAAGAAAGGGAAGGGGAGTCAACTTTTGTGTAGCAAATCGGTAAGAGAGAGAGAGAGAGAGACAGAGAGAGAGAGAGAGAGAGAGAGGGAGAAAGGAGAGAGCGGGGGGGGGGGGGGGGGTGAGAAACACAGATTTGTGAAGGTATAAATAGGACTCTCCAAACCAGCTGCCTACTTAGAAATATGATTTTATATCCTCTTCTCTTCGCATTGTATATTGTCTAATGTTATCAAAAACTTTCTGGGAAACATGACGAGAGATTTATTGGCTATATTGGAAAGAAATGATTATTTTTAAACAATTTCATGGTGTCGCACAGTTCCTAACAAAGTCAATCGAAGGGATTTCCCACTACTTTTTGGATAGTATAATTTACGATGATCTATCTCCATCACAAAATACAGTAGTCGACATGGGTTTGAGGACCAGTCTATTTGTTTATATTATATATAATACGCGTGTTTGCATTGAAGTGCCATTTAAACAACAACAACAACAACAACATTCCCCTAAGTTCAGATTTTAGATTCAGATTTTTATTTCATTACACTTTCATTTTTCAAAGTACATGTATATAACAATATGTATTATGCAATCAACAATATTGACAATACAACTTAGTGCAGAAACGTTTTTGATCATTACAAGCAAAATAATGTGAATTAAAGTTTGAGTTGTAAGAAAAAAGTAACAGTAATGAAGACTACATTAGATTAATTTTATGAAAATGATAATGAAAACAGAGACCAGCATAGAAGCATAGCTTGTAGAAGCGCTGGTCCCTGGCAAAAGATAAACCATGAATATAGCACATAAAAAAACTAGTCTGGGCAACCATGCATAAAATGCCCAATAAAAGGGAAAAAGAAGAAGACAGATACATGGCCATGGAAAGCAAACAAAATCATAAGCATAACACACTTTCCATCGAAGAGAAAGCATTGAGAAATAATAAAGCTGGGAATAGTAACAATGGAAAGGAGTAAATTTTACAAAAGACAGAAGGAGGACAAAGGGACAGGGGGCGAGGAAGGGGGGGGGGGGGTGGAGGGGCAGGATCTGGAAGGTTTCATTTAATCTATAGATTTTTCTACACAGGTAAACAAGAATCACCATTGAGGGATCAAGGTTCATAAAAAAACAATAAGTGATTTTCTCAATTTACGTTTGAGTGCACTTAAACTTATACTGTCTCGTATATTTAAAGGGAGTGAATTCCAAAATTTAGGAGCTTTATATGAAAACGTATTCTGGGTTAATGCTGTACGAGTTCTTGGCAAGTGATATAGATTGATTTGTCTGGTGGGGTAATGATGGATCTCATTATTTGCTGTAAATATATTATTGAAGACAGTGGGCAATTCATGATTATGATACTGAAACATAAGTACAGCAAGATTGAGGCGGTAAATATCATACATTTTTAGTACATTATTAGAGTGAAAAAGACAATCAGTGTGGTGGCGATAATTAACATTACTTATAATTCGCATAGCCTTTTTCTGTAATAAAAAAACTCTGTCTAACAGGCATGCCGCACTGTTTCCCCAGGCTAATATTCCATAATTAAGATATGGTTAAACTAGTGTGGAGTATAGTGATTGAAGTATGTTTGGCGGAAAAGACCATTTGAGTTTGTTAATCATACCTATGCTTCTGGATATCAATTTACATACATTATCAATATGATGCTTCCAAGATAGCTTATTATCTATTATAGTGCCTAGAAATTTTGTTTCAATCACCTTCTGTATTTGTATATCGTGTGTTGAGAGCCAGAAGGGCGTAAACTCGTATGTTTTAACACAGAGTTAACGCCCTTCTGGCTCTCAACACACGTTATTATCTATGAGAATTGGATGAGGAAGTTCGTTAAAAGTATTACTAAATAACATGTAATTTGTTTTTTCTAGATTTAGTGATAACTTGTTAGCCTTAATCCATTTTGCAACTGAATCCAGTTCAGAATTAATCACATTACATATAGTTTCTAGGCTTTTATGCGAGAAAAATAGATTAGTGTCATCTGCATACATGATGAAAGTCAATAAATTTGATGATCTATGAAAGGCATTTATATACAAGATAAAAAGTAAAGGGCCTAGAATAGAACCCTGTGGAACACCACAATTAATATTTCTTAATTGTGACATGCAGTTCTCAATACAGACATATTGCTGACGTTCGTATAAATAATTTCGAAACCAATCTGAAACAATGCCCCTTATGCCATAATGTGAAAGTTTGCTTAAGAGAATTTCATGATCTATAGTGTCGAATGCCTTAGAGAAATCTAAGAACATTCCTATTGTGTGGGTACCGTTATCAATAGAACTTGTAATATTATTGATTAGAGAGAGGAGAGCATGTGTTGTATTATGGTGTTTTCTAAATCCGAATTGAGATTCATGTAAAATATCGTTATTATTCAAAAACATCATTGTGCGAGTAAAAACTACTTTTTCAAGTATTTTGGAGAAAGTGGTTAAAGTAGCTATTCAAAGAAAATCACAAATATGGCAATTAATGTATCACTAGAAACTGGGAAGCTTACAGATGGCAATCGTATAAGTTTTAGGTCAACTGCGTATCTGATGATTATAAACACAACACAAATAAAAGCTCTTCTCAGCATCTGGAATATCCGAGGATTAGCCAGAAATATAGCGATGTTTTGATGTCGTCACACTCGGGATCGATCCTGCTTAAGCAGACGACGTCCTATAATGAATGAACGTAATTGCAATGCAATTATTTATCAAATTATAAAGAGTTTGGTGTATTTAAACATGACCTTATTTCACACCATTATAAAGGGAAAGTGAAACTGTTCTGATAGCTAAAACCGTTTGATTGTAAATACACAGGAGAAGGGTCAATGATCAATGAAATAAACCCCACTTTCAAATTGAAAAGCCCTCCGAATAATAGCAGGATGGTATTCGTTCCCTCTTGAAACGCCGAACATGCCCCGGTGCAAGCAGCTGAAAATACAATGGCGTCTTATTTTGTTTACAAGTGACTGATTCCTTTATTTTGTTAACGCTGCATTTTTCATCAAAATAATACCATGCACAAAGTTAAGAGTGAGGCAACAGACTAACATTAAGACTGACGCTAGTGAAAGAAGAGAAATAAGTGAAGAGGAGATGACAAAATAGGCTCTGAAAAATGTGTAAGATGTTATGGGACATCGTCTGCTTAGACAGGACTGATCCATGGTGTGTCGTCACATATCTCAGCAGCGTTCGAGGAGCTCTTCAGCTGCTATATCGGGGGCTGTATTTTACCGTTTTATAATTGATAATAATCATTACTTCAAATGTTTCCAAGCGTTGAATTTGGATAACCTTGTTTAATTTATGCCATCTATGCAATACTAAGTATTAAGCCAATATTTAAAATCATCAAAGTTCTACTTTAACAAAGATATTGGCCTGTAATTTGATCGCGATAACGGATTACCCTTTTTAAAAATAGGGATTATTTTGGCTAATTTCATTTTGTTTGGAAAAACACCTGTGCTCAGAGATAGATTACATATATAAGTGAATGGTTCAAGAATACTTGCTATTATTTTCTTAATCATAAAATTATCAAGATCATCATGTCCACAACTGCGTTTACTTATAAAATTGTTCACAATGTCAAGGACTTCACCTTCATTTACAGGAGTAAAGAACATAGAATTAGGGTTAGGGTTTTGTAAGTAATCATACAATTTTCTATCACAGTTTGGTATCTTACTTGCTAAATTTGGACCAATTTCAACAAAATAATCATTAAAGTGATCAACAATATCTTGTAACTCATCAATAGTTTTTTCATCAATTTGTATATTAGAAATAGTACTTTTCTTCTTCTGTTTATTCAGAACTTCATTGATTAATTTCCATGTGTTTTTAGCATCTTTGTTACAGTTCACAAATTGACGTGAAAAATATATCCTTTTTTCTCTACGTAGCAACCCTGTCAATGTATTTTTATAATTCAAATACTTCGATTTAGAACTTTCAGTGGGATTCACTTTATATTTCAAATAAAGATTATTTTTCCTATTTATTGATCTTAATAAGCCCGGTGTTATCCATGGAGATTTTGGAATTCTTTTCCTATTTTGCAGATTGATTTTTCTCATAGGACAACATTCATTAAACAAGCTAGTTAATTTGGCCATAAATTCATCAAAAGTATTATTTAAATCAGTCATATCATTCCAATCTACTATGCTTAGTCTGTCTTTGAAAGTATTAATACATTTGTATTACCTTCAGACAACTTCCGTTTGTATATTATAGAAGGGCATTGTGTTTGCTGCAAGATTGGGAAATGTGCAAATATGGGGAAGTGATCCGTTAAGTCTGATATTCAAACGTCCGCTTGGGGAAAGGGATGCATGTTACTAAATATATTGTCGATTAAGGTGGAAGATTGTTCTGCGATGCGAGTTGGTTTAGAAATTAGTGGTATAAATGAGGAAGTTAGAAGCGTTCCATAGAATTCATGAACAAGAGCATCAGAATGGTAGTTCAATAAATTAATATTGAAGCCACCCATTGAAAAACAATCCTTGCCCCGCAGTATTGGGTTTGAGAGAATATTTTGAAGGCTTATTAAGAAATCATTGTGGCTAGATTTGGGAGGCCTATATATGACTCCAATAACGATATTTTTTCTATTAACAAAATCGATTTCTATAAAAAGTGTTTCTATGGAATCATTCACATAATTCAATACAGTTCTATTATTATAGTTATATTCTGAGGAAATATATAGCGCAACACCGCCCCCGATTGTATTGGTCCTATTATTCACCATTAAATCAAAACACTGAATTGTGAACAAAGAATTAGGGGTATCTGAAAGCCATGTTTCTGATAGGCCAATTACAGAACATTTAAAACTAAGCCGTTCAAGAAGATTACGCAAACACTCAGAGTTTCTATTCATGCTTCTAATATTAGCATGAAACAAAGAAAACTCAGCCGTATCCATATTTAAAAAGTGTGAAGCAAATTGATTTTCAGAGTAATAAGAGGATGATTTGGCTTTATCATGTTCATTGTCATCAAAAGGTACATCAAAATCTTTGGTATTCGAATTTAGAGTAGTGATCATATCATTAACAAATTTAGTATCAGGACTGCGAGTTTGAGAGTCTAATAACGTTTGGAAGGCATCTAAGAATTCATCATTGGTTAAGTTATTACCGGGTATGTTATCATTATTACCGTTATTTACCATTATGTAAGATTATCATCCCCGTAAAGAGATTGATCTTAGGCCGCCTGAGAGGAAGGGGGTAGGGTCTGGTAGGGAGGATACTGTCACAACGTACACGGATACACCATTTAGAGAACAGATATTTAAGAGACAAGAGAACATCACTTAAAAAAAAAGACAAAGATAAAAACAAAAACAAAGGCAAAGACTGTATAAAACGAGTCTCAGGACAAGGCTATGCATCTAACAGTGAGTATCTAGAAATAGTAATAAGAGTTTAAATACACATTGTGTTCATTGTGTTAATACATTTGCTTGAGGAAGTGGTTTGATGATAGGCACCAGACATTTTGAATGGGCAAAAGTAAATAATCAAAGACAAAAACAGTGATAATAACATAATCAATGAGCGTGGAAGCGTTAAGGTCATGCGTTGTTCGCCAAACAATAATACAGATTTACACACACAAAAAAATGTTAACACTAACTAACCATCAAGACCACGGGCCATCGAACAAAAAGACAACCGTTAACCGTTAATTAGAGCGCGACCGCGAATGGAGAAACAAGTCCACGTTACGTTGAACAATCAGTTTATTAAGGAAACTTACACCGCTGCTTACTTATTTTATATACATGATATCACAGATAACGTGAATTTAAATTTAACAGTCGTCTATTACACGAAAAAGAGCTTTAAAAGGGCTATATTCTTCACTTCGTTACAATAAGTGTTCTGTGCTAGATTATTCAGAATTATCTCAATAACAATAAGATGAGGGATTGGGAGGTTACATGTCGTTTTTTCGAAGGTTCATAATTCAGAAGTTTCGTTTTTCCGAGGGTTCTCATTTCCGAAGGTTTGTTACTCCGACGGTTCGTAATTTCGAAAAAAAAAGAATAGAGTTTATACTTCAGAAAATGTGAAAGGGCTCATATATCCAAAGATTCGTAATTCCTAAAATTTGCGTATGGTTCTATTGCATTTTCGGAATTGCGAACCTTCAGAATTATGAACCCCTTTCCAATTTCAGAATTACGAACCCTATTTCATTTTCGGAATTACGAACCTTTGGAGTAATGCATCAAATGTTTGGAATTATGAACCCCATGACCATGTCATTTTCGGAATTATGAACCCCCTACTCTGAGAAATTTGTGTTTCGGAATTACTAACCCTCGGAATTATGAACCTTCGAAAAAACGAGTATACCCCGATCGGGATGGAGGACGGAGAATTGGGAGGGGGCGATACCTTGGGAAGCTAAAGCCCAAGAGCAGTAGAGGAGAGTTGTTACGCAATTCTATTCATTGTGAGGGGAAGGGCAGAGACAATTATTGCTACGTCCCCTGATGAAAATAATATCCTGCATATTTCCGCCCATGCCCATGAGGCCAACATCACACAGAGATCGACAAGGTCAGTTTTGCAGCACATCGTTAAAAGTTAAAAGGGTATCTAATGCTGGGAGTGGATTGACCAAAATACATACATGACGGTATGACAATATAAAAATATTGACTGCTGTGAGGGACACGGATTAAACCATTGCCCAATTTGATCTTTAAACCGTACTCGTCAAGAGACGAAATCGGGGTAATGCGCAGTGTTGAGATCCCTGATGAGCTCCGTTTTTTTAAACTGTGACCAGAACAAAAAGCAGTCAATATTTGTTTTATAAACACACAAAAACTTCCGCCTAAATAAAAATAGCGTAACTTTTTAACGAAAAGTTTTTGAGCATAATAACTTAGTCGAGTGTTTCTACACTTATTGACTTACTTCTTTGTGAAAATGAGATTGATCCATTGAGTCATGCATGAGTGAGCACACATTTAAAGGCAAAATTGACACTTTTCAAAAGTCATACGAGTAATATTTGTATGCCATATTAACAGTGAAGTTTAGCAGTTTTTGTTTTATTTTAAAGTGTACTCAATCAACCATTACACAATTACCTCTTGTGTTTACACAACAATTTACAACAAATTTTGGTAGCAATAACTGATGTTAAAAATTTAGGAGGGTTGAACATCGCAACTTTCCACTAAAATTGTGCTCACCAAACCGTGCACGTGCAATTATCAGGATAGGTGCGATGGGATCTAACGATGGATGATAAACAACTATATCACTTGAACATAAACAAAAAACAGTATTCGCCAAAATGACCCCTCGCCCCTAAATGACTCTTGCGGCGTTGGAAAAGTGACAATTTTAATGTGTCCTCACTCATGCATGACTAGACGGATCAATTTTATTTTCAAACGGAACTTAGTCATTAAGTGTAGGAACACTCCGGCCAAGTTATTTTGCTCAAAAAATTTTTGTTCAAAATTTACACTATATTGATTTAGGGGGAATTTACTTTGTGTGTGTGTTTATATTGATTTTTCTTTTTTGCATCTCATTAATTATTAATGTTGTTTGATCCTATGTTTTGTGTTATGATCCAAAATCCACAAAAGATAAGAATCAAACAAAAGATATTAACTTTGTATGATTTATGGTTTTATTTAAATATTTACCAACATCTGGTATGACATGATATAAAAGAATTACAAATTCTAGTTACAAATACACTACATGTACTTAAACAGGCAAAGACTTACAATTTCTCTTGAAGTGTAGAGTAAGTTGGCTGCTAAATGTAGAGTAAGTTGGCTGCTAATCCACAAATATAAATTCCGAATATTAAATCCAAACGGTATGTTGTCCAACTGGCAAAAGAAGATTCCAGAAGATACTGTATTTATTCGTGGAGCATATATTGCATAAGTTCTCAGTTAACACCATCTGATATTGATCATATTGATATCAACCTGTGGAGATCATCTTGGACCTCATCTTGGACTTCATCTTGGGCATGCATCCTTGACATATTTAACATTGATTATCGAGATTGCAGTCGACACCGTTATCGACATTGTGATTGCCATCGTCTTGGACATTGTCATGGTCATTATCGACATCGATGACTTCCTGAATTATCTTGGACATTCTTCGGCTGTTACAGCCGAAGAATGTCCAAGATAATTCAGGAAGTCATCGATGTCGATAATGTCGATGACAATGTCCAAGACGATGGCAATCACAATGTCGATAACGGTGTCGACTGCAATCTCCATAATCAATGTCAAATATGTCAAGGATGCGTGTCCAAGATGAAGTCCAAGATGAGGTCCAAGATGATCTCCACAGGTTGATATCAATATGATCAATATCAGATGGTGTTAACTGAGAACTTATGCAATATATGCTCCACGATGTAATCAGGGTATAAATTCTGAAATTTCTGTGCAAGCTCCCAGCTTATATACAATCTCAACCCTTAATTAGAATTTTCTACATTCTACTACAATATTCATGAAGGTTTGGAACTCCCTTGTAAGTTCTATATAGTTCTAGTTGTAATAAACAAAGGAAGGGGATTCCCATGATCTATTAATAGACTCACTACAATAGGTACGTTCACACGTTGAGCGATAGCATCGATGCTATCGAGGTGTCGACGCTATTTTGGTGAAGACCAGATAGTGTCGAGACCAAACGCTGTCTGAACGCAGATAGTCACGAGATAGAAGCGAGTTTCCAAACTATTCTTGCAGCGAGTTTAGCAGGAGTAAATCTCAGGATCCAGCGACAAAGCATCGACGCTTTGCGGTAGACCACCCACAGCGCTTGTGACTATTTGTCGTGTGAGCGCAATCGCTGCTATCTTCACTCGCTGCTATTATAATTCTGTTTCATGTGGTGCTATAATATAATGCAATGTATGTATTCATGTGATGTACCCTCTTCCCTACTTTTTTTTCTACTATCATTCTGTCTGTTTCATGGTACTGTAATGTAATGTATGTATTCATGTGATGTATATAGGGGTATAGTAGGGTAATGTGTATACTGTGTTGTAAGGAAGGGGTTTTCTTTTTTTGGGGGGGGGGGGGAGGGGGTTCCTTCTTTTTATCTTTTTCTTTTTTATATATGTGACCAGGCACCACAAAACCACCCAAAAGTCGCACTGTGTGATTTTCAGTTAGAGATCAATCAATGTGTTTTGGTTGGCATGCATGGTCAAATTTTAGTTTTGGGTATTTCCTGAAAGAGTATACTTTTTTCTAAGTAATCTAAAATGTGGAGGCACCAAACAATCTAGAAGTGGTATTTTTGCCAGCTTTTTATCAGGCTTGTGTGTCTTCTCTGGATTTTGTTGTATTACTTTTCTTTTTCACGACCATGAATACTTGTCTCATTTTAATCTCCCATAAATCTCCCGGAGTAAGTTCTTGCATTGATACTTGTGCACGATGATAAACAGGATATGTCTATGTAGTATGCCAAGTTTTAGGACAATCTGATAATCCCTTCATAGAAATTTTCATTGAGTTCTAATCCTCCATTTGTCACCTTAGCACAACACTTTGCAAGTCAGAGTGCTTCAATAGACTGCAAACTTTAAACCCTTATTAAGAAGTAACATTATGAGGGACTGTGCATTCTTCTCTTTGTACATTGAGTTATGAACATCCAATGAGTTATATATCATTTTAAAGCTGAGAATCTGCTCTTTCAGAATCAGACCTTAACTAAAGTATGATGTGGTCTTTAGATATTGATTTACATGTGCTTACCAGAGAATATAGTGTGCATGCATGTGTTTTATTTTGGCATAAGATTGGAGTTCAGTCAATTTTGACATGTACAAGGTTTATTTAAAATTAAGTATTATAACACATGTATTTGCTACTTGATTGTATTATCGATATTACAAATGAATTGTTATTGTGTTATTATGTTGATTTATGAAGACATATAACTTCCGCGCGTTTGACCATGCATACCAATTATACTCGGGTCACTCTGTGTGGCGCAGTAATTATTGTTTTGGCAGCGGGTGAGCGATGAATAGTCACGAGTGGGTGATAGAAGCAAGTCGATCACGGCCTGTCTGAACGTACTGGAAATATTTTTGAAACTTACATAGCATCGATGCTAACATAGCATCGATGCTATGTACTACGTGTGAACATAACTAATGTTACACTCTTACTAAGAGGTCATGCAAAGGTCATGATAATCAACACATTCCAACATGTACATTGTACATTGTAATTATCCTATAGTACATCACACACGATGTAAGGATCTAGAATGTTCTCTCTACTGGATGTGCATTATGTTTATTTCACTGCTACACATCACATTGACTTTTCACATATGAATAATAATTTCTCTTCTGGAAATTTCTATGTTCATAAAACCATACATAGCCGGAAAAATAACTCCCTTCAAGAAGATTCCTTAATTATATCACATTTGTATGGTAAAACAGGATATTGATGCCAATGGCAGTGAATTATCATAATAAATTACTTAAATAGCAATACCCACTTTTCGAATGGCGTTTATGATTATTTCTGCAAATAAATGGAAACAACACAATGACGGGAAAAACACGACAAGTTTGTTCCGAGCCACACATGGTGATAAACGTTCAAAGTGCGTGCATATTGTATGCAAATATTTGCATTAAATATGCAAACAGAAATCAACGAAAATATATCTTATCAGGAAAATACCAGGAATGAACTTGTTAGTTATTATTTACAAATAGTTTAAACAAACAGCCTAACAATGGCATTTACTTTAAACGTTTATTTCAGATAGTTCACAGTTATGCCATTTTCATGGTCATGCCCCGTTTATCAGCTTAGAATTCGACTGAAACTTCACGATTGCCTGGTAATTCTCTATTAATATCAAGTCATAATTATTGACTCTCCCTAATTTTTAAATCTTGTTATGGTTGATAAACTTACTTCGTTCGAACAGAGTCATATGATAATAGCGAGTTGGGTTCTACCACCCAGCTCATTTTCCGAATGCCATCGGTGGGAGAAAGCAAGGTGAAAGATTACCTCTGTTACTATCCCCTTTCAAGGGGAAATGTTTAGTTGATTGATTGATTGATTTATTTACCACCAACAAAATTTAATTACAATACATTTTTTTTACACACATTGATATTTACATATAAATGAAGAAAAGCATTGGTTGGTAAAAGGGGCCAGATAATAACACATGTGCTAGTTGAGCCTGACCCACAACAACAAAAAAAAAAAAAAAACACAAAAAAAAAACACGAGTATTTTGGTAAAGTTCAAATTGAAAATAATAATAGTTAACAATGAAGTACATAAAGTAGAAAGTAATGATGTTAAATACATTTCTTGTACATATACAGACTATTTACATAAAAGTTTTCATTTATGATTTACTCAGCAAGTGTGTCGTAACAGAATTCCGAAACCTACTTCTAGACCTGGTGAATTTGATTTTAAAAGGTAATCTATTCCAAAATTCACTTCCAATGGAAGACAATGAAAATTGACCTTGCTTCGTTCTGAATTTTGGTAGACGCAACTGCCCACTTTCCTTTTGCCTTGTGGAGTACCTATGCTGTATAGTGTCACAGTAAGTTACTAAAGTATGAGGCAAGTTGTTATTATACTAATCAAGCAAATAGCACGGACCGCCATTTTCTGTGAATACAATATGCTTCTAAGGCTAGTCTTATAAGTGCTTCCCCACACTTCTATTCCGTAGGTAATGTGTGGTTGTATAAAGGCTTTATATAGCAGTATTATCCCATTCCAGACAAATAATGAGAACAAAACAAGGTTATATGCGGTATTCCGTGGTTTAATAATTCGAGTAGCATTATCAAGATAGAATCCGCTCCATAAAATTCCATAATCATTAACGATAATCATGACATAATTTCGTATCGTACTTCATATAATATCATATATTGATTGTTGAGGCCTCCTGAGATATATTTCCAACGAGCCCAGGCTCTTTGATTTCCATTGTATATCAATCTAGGATTCGTAATGAAACTTCCTCAATTTAAAACTCGTGGCAAGATTTCTCAGCTTGCCGCAATAAATCCCATTTTGGAAAATAATTGGTTAACTAATTCAGGAACAAAAGGCAAGATTTCTCAGCTTGCAAAGTCTCCAAAATTAATGGCAAGATTTCTCAGCTTGCCCAAATCCATGGCAAGATTTCTCAGCTCGCCCTTCCCACGTAAATTTCGTGGCAAGATTTCTCAGCTTGTCACGTGGCCAACGTAGGGCAATACTAATCAAAATCCATCCACGGCCAATTTGCGACAAGATTTCTCAGCTTGTCACAACCTACCTGGCAAACGTGGGATATAATATGCATTCTTTTTCGATTGTTCCAAAATTCGAACCCTTCATCTCAGGAAGCCTCTTGTTATACACTGTTTTGATTTACAAAATAATGTAAGCGTACGTACTGAATATCAGAATGTGGTGTGGCCAAAAAATGCAATTTCGCCAAACGGGCTGGCTCAAACTGCCAGGAGAGTCAGCCCGCCGCCACAACACAGGATGAACATTTTGGAAAGTTTCGCTAAAACTTTATGAAAAGTGCATAGAAATAGAAAATGAATATGGTAACGACGATAGAATTAGATCAAATAAGGTAACGTGAATAAAATAACACGAAGAAGAGGAGATGGGATGGTAATGATAACTATGATGATAAAATAATGATAATTATATTGATATAATAAACACGAAAATGAAGAAATTAAAGAATATAACGAACAGTACGATAGGATGATGATGATGACAATGATGCACCTGCATAAGCTGCCCCAGCTAAAGGCAAACATATAACAACCCTGAAGGTGACGAAATAACAATAACGAAACGAAGAGGTGGAAAGGCAGTAATGAGTACAATCACAATCCTCAACGGACTGAAACTAGCCCGTCGTTTAACTTCAATGGGGGATATTAGAGAGAAAAGGCAAGCAGCAGGGAGGACTGTGGACACCAGTGAGTAAAGCTTACATATACAGCTCCTTCATAAAGCCCCATTCTTTACCTCTTTTATATGTCGCTGTGGGAAACTGGAAAAAAGACATTAAGAGAACTCTACCCCAGTACAATTCAATTAATTAAATGGCCGTTTAGCACGGTCGCGGCAGACGTTGCGGCCCAATACGAAAGAAATGACAGGAATAAAAGACAACAGGTAAACCGATAAAGTTTATCCCTCGCTTCAACTTTCCACTGAACTCATGTCTCGTTAACGGATGCGTGTCGAAATGCCGAAAAAAGGCGACCCCAGTACCACTACGGATAGATAGGTAATCTTCCACGGCTCGTACTGGACACATGAGAGCCATGTCGTTGGGAGGAATTACAATGCGACACCCCCTCCCTGTTTGATCCGTTTTAGACCTACGAACTGTTACATGCAAATTTCTGTTACTGTTTGTACCCCATATGTGAACGTCCTCCTGTGATAAGGGAAAGGGACCTATTTTGGATTTTGCTGTGAACTCCCCCACCCGAAGAAAACCAAAAAACGCTACCAGAAATGCGGCTCGAAATAACGCCTGGTCGTAGGTACTCTTGCAAACGTGTGAAATGGAATTGATAATTGATTTGAGAATGGGCAAAGTTATGGGACATCGTGTATCATGGCGGGCATTTCTGCGCCTACATCCGTCAACCAATCGACGAATTACAAAACCGTTTGTTATATCGGGCCATCCTAATGCCTGGATACCGAAAGCTATACCAGAAATATATGTACTAATAGTTGAAAGAAAAGATATAAATTGAGCGACTTGCTCAACATCTGGTTTAATACTTATATCGTAGTGATATCGCAACCTAAACTGCTGGAATGCAGACCAGGCTTTCTCGTAAGTAGAGTGAGTACTCGGCGCTCGAGAAAACAGGAGGCGATTCCTTTCTATAAGAAGCTCTGCCATAGATGGGTGGGTAGGTCGCATCCTAGCCGATCCGCGCCCGGCGCCAGGTGACGAAACCTGTCCATCTGAAAACGAGAGAGGGAGTCAGCTATTTCGTTGCGAGAGCCAGGCACATAGCGAGCTTTGAACAAAATATTGAACTTCAAGCAAAGCCCGACAACCTTCTCACTAACTTCATGATGTGGGGGCACTTGTGGGGGGAATTGACGACATGCACGACAGTCTGGTTATCTGACCAGAATAGGACTTTTTTGTTACCTAAATGCGCCCCCCCCCCTCAACGTAAGTTTCTGTTGTGCCTCGAAATTACGCAACACTGTCTGCCAGGTTTCTACCTATTTTCTTGGTACACGAACTTTGAGCGCCGCTGGATCGATTTCCAAACCTAAAAACGTGATAGTGGAAACAGGTCCATCGGTTTTCTCGCTCGCTATTGGGACCCAAAAAACTTCGCACATAGCCATGAAGTGTCCCATAGACGATTCGCACTCTTTCCGCGTCGCGCCCGCGAAAAAGAAATCGTCCAAGTAATGTAGGACCCGCTCAGTCCCGGCAACTTTACGACAACAAAACTCCAGAAATGTACTAAATCGCTCAAAGTGCGCACATGAGATTGAGCAGCCCATAGGCAAGCACCTATCATAGTAATATTTGCCGTCTAAGCAAAAGCCGAGGAGTTCGAAATCCGAAGGGTGGACCGGCAGCAATCGAAAGGCCGACGACACGGGACGACGCGTACCAGTAAAAACCAAGTGGAAAACCATATTGAAAACCTGAAATAAGCTGCGCATCATCTTGACGATTGTTGTAGGTACTCAGAAAAGGAAGCATTCTTTTTAAGTTAATTGGCGTTCGGGCCAGCCCTTTGCCTCTTGTTTGGGGCACTGGTTTGCTTAGTGCATGAGCTGGAGTCGTGCGTGGTTGCCGCACAGTTTCCGCAGTTGTGCGCATAGCGGCAGTTGGTACGGCTACATGACCCGGTGCCATTGAAAGCGAAGCAGAGCAAGGTGGGACGTGGGCCGACTCCACGGAGCGACCCATATTGCCGCGAGGGAAAACCGCGCCTCGACCCTCGGTCGTAAGGCCGAAAGGGCTGGCTGCGGGAGAGGGCAGGCGGGCCAGAAGGATTAACCGCTTGGCTCGATGTCGCCCACGACCGGTGTGGTTGCCGAGCTTCACGGAGGCAGAATTGCGCATCGTATGAGCGCCAATTAAAGCCCCCATACCGGACTATCGAACGCTCACGCCGGGTGACGTTCTAAATAGATGGACGCAAAGACCAGAAAAGCAGACGTCCACTGCCCAATATCATAAATCGCTTGAGCCTTGCTTTGCGGGCGCAGAACTACCGATGACCCCGCGGAACAAAAACTAAAAGTTTGAATCGAAGTGTCTTTGGCACTATCCCTTTTCAGCAAAAGACCCAGCTCTATGAATTCGCCCCTCCAGATCTTCTCCTTAATAGTAGCCGGTACCTCTCCGCCTAGCTCATCGCAAACACAGCTCAGCATAGCCGGCTGTGGAGAGAGGTCGATGCCCGAAGTAACAGGCAGTGAGTGGGCTGAAGGAGGAGGTGGGGATCGAACAGAATTAGGGGGAACATTTTCAAGAGTAGGATATGCTCCAGCATGCGTATTTATGGCATCGAGTGGGTTTACAAAGGGCCAAGGGGCCCCAATATTATTAGACTCACCGTTTCGTGACTCGCCTGGATCGACGTCATCGTCCAATACAACTGCGGCCTGAGGTGCTACATCATGCTCGTCCACATCAGACCTCCGAGAGCGTCGCGCCGCCGCATTCCTGGTCGACCTTTGCTGCCTCTGCTTCGGCATTATTCTCCAAGTAAAACACAAACCCGGTCCAAAAGTCAAGACTAACGAGTCAAGGAAATAGACGAATGTAGCTGATCAGTATTCCAAAAGAAATTTGCAGACAGTCATCCGATGAAACTGAGTGCACGATCAGCAGCTATCGGCGAAGCGTTCTAAACTCGTTCTAAAAGCTGTGTTGAAGCACTGATTTAACGGCTTATTAACGCATTTCATAAGTTAAAAGGTATTAAAGTGCGCCTGGGTACAAAATGTCGCAACCTAAATATCACTCCAACTTTCTTTCTTATGCACTGATTTACAAAACTAATGTGATTATTCCAAGACAGATGTTTATCAATTTTGATTCCAGCTATTTTCATTTTACCATTCATACGTATTTTTTTCCGCCCTCTACTTATTAGCACGAAATTAGTTTTTATTGAGTTTATTAAGTAAGTAAGTTTATTGGCTGTGCACCAGTTTCTTATCTTCTGTATGTTGTCATTCACTTCATCTGCATCAATTTCGACCTGGTCAGCTGGAAAAGTAAGGAAAATGTTCGAATAGTCGGTAAACAACCGAAAATTGAAATACTCAGTTACTGAAGACAAATCATTTATGTAGATCAAAAATAAAGTTGGCCCTAGTACTGATCCTTGTGGAACACCACATTTTTTTTTTTTTTTGATAATCTTTGTTCACATTGAACAAACTGAAATCTGTTACTAAGATGTTCTTTTAACAATTCAAGTGGTAACCCTCGAATGCCGTAATTGGAGAGTTTACCTAAAAATATCATGATTAATGGTGTCGAAAGCTTTCTTAAAATCAATGAAAACACCAAGTGTGTGGGTGACTTTTCCCTCATCCATAGACTTCAAAGTTGCATTTATCAAATTGATTAATGACAATTTGGTACTATGTTTCTTCCGAAAACCGTACCGATAGTAATAGAAAGCATCATTTGTTTCTAAAAAACTGTATTAATCTGATATTTCTTAATTTTTCAAATATTTTACCTAAGACAGGTCGAGCCGATATGGGTCTATAGTTAACTGGATCCTCTCTCGAGCCTTTTTATGAAGGGAGAGTAACCTTTGCAATTTTCATTTCATCCGGAACCTTACCAGTCTCTAATGATAAGTTAAAATATATATGCCAGTGGACCCTGAAGTGTTAAAAAATGACGTGATATTTACGTCGTGGTTTTCGTCTTTTTTACGTCCTGTAATTACGTCAATAAGACGACAACTTGCACCAACGCAAGACGTCAAGAGGACGTCTTATTTTGACGTCATCTCTACGTCTTCATTCCTCTTCCCTGATAGCAGAAAGTGTTAAAAATGACGTGATATTTACGTCGCGGTTTTCGTCTTTTTCACGTCCTGTAATTACGTCAATAAGACGACAACTTGCACCAACGCAAGACGTCAAGAGGACGTCTTATTTTGACGTCATCTCTACGTCTAAAAAAAATTGTGACCGTGGCGAGCCTCGAACCAGGTTCCGCTGATTGAGAGGCGCTGACGTTACCGATGGACTAACGAATGCTTCTTGCAATCCAGTTTAGTCATGGGAGTCAAGTAGATAACATGAACTATGTGGTGTCGTAAATTCATTATGTAACAATATGATCTGCTCTAAATCGTACAATGTGAGTTAGTCTAGCGGTAATGCCAGCAATTCTCGATCAGCGGACCCTGGTTCGAAGCTCGCCTAAATCATTTTTTTTAATGAATGTTTAGCAGTTTAAGGAGCCGGTCCAGCTCCCGTGAAAGTGCTGAAAAAGCACGCTGTGTGCATTCAATAGCACTCTGAGTGCAGTCCCTATGCATGCCCTCAAAAAGTGCTATATACAGCACTTCAGTTTTTACAGTGTACAGATGACGTCAAAATAAGACGTCCTCTTGACGTCTTGCGTTGGTGCAAGTTGTCGTCTTATTGACGTAATTACAGGACGATAAAAAGACGAAAACCGCAACGTAAATATCACGTAATTTTTACCACTTTCTGCTATCAGGGGATGTGATATATAAGGAGCACTATCTTTAATTAATTTTGCTGGAATATTATCGTGATCACATGTTTTTTTTGTATCTAGTAACAATAATTGAGTTCTAACCTCGACCGCAGTTATTGGTTTCCAAAATAGAGAATGCTCAGTATTCTGTCCCAAATATTCACCATATGTTGTAGCTCCATTTGGCAATTCATAAATTTGGTCCAATGTTCACAAAGAAGTTATTACATTCATTAACAATGTCAGACACAGATGTCAGTTGCTCACATTTTCCATGAACCTGCTTGACAAGTCTGTCCACCTCAACACTTCCACCTGATCTATTTTTACCAGCTAACAACTCATTGATTATAGCCCATGTCTTATTTGTGTCATTCTTATTATTATTATTTAACAAATTGCAGTAGTAATTCCTTTTCGCATTTTTTAGTATAGTGGTCAGTACATTTGTATACTTTTTGTACTTATCCACAAGATCCTGACAATGATCTGATTTACTAACTTTGACATACATTGTGTGTTTCACACGAATCGATTTCATATCCATGGCTTCTTAGCAGTCTTCCTCTTTCCTAACTGCTTGGCGATTGAATCAATTGATCCAATCCTATGCATTGTAATGATGTGAGAGACAGTGTCATCTTCACCCAAAGAATTAATACTGAAGTCGCCCAGAAGAGCACACTTATGTTGATCTACTTTACATTTTTTAAACACACTCAAGAAACCATCTAGAAATTCCTTCACATTAGTATTAGGTTTTCTATAGATTATCCCAACTGTAACTTTTATATCATCTGTAATATTGATTTCTAACCAAAGGGATTCTGCATGATTAATGCTATATTCCAAACACCTGTACTTTAGTGATGTACTGACGTATGCTCCAACCCCCCCCCCCCCCCTCCTCTTGAATCGCTGGGGCGACAATTTACTACAAGAGAATATCCTTCTATACTGAATATCGACATGTTGGTCACATTCCATACCTCAGACATACCAATAACATCAAACCTTGTATGAATACAATCTTCAAACAATAATTTAAAAGCTTCAAAATTTTTAGACAAATATCGAACATTAATTGTGAGATAACTTTAAGGAATTCGTTCTATCAAATTTAAGAACATTATCGAATGAATTTGGGGTCAATTTATGATAAAAATGTGTATTATTCATTTTAAGGACGCTTTAAAAAAATGCCTCCACACGGGGAGGTGGAATGATACATTATTCCATGAAATGCGGTTTGAAGTCTTTGTAATTAATGTTGTCGACGCCAACTTCAAAGAGGTCATCTGGTGAGGACATGGTTACAAATTCGTCATCCGTCATCTTGCATACTATGTTGAAGGTTTGCTTCATCAAACTATGTAAGTATGGTATATACATTTTTATTTCCAAGTTGCTGTAATATTTGATATGAAATAAAATAGCACAGTTATAGTTTTAATTATTGAAAACTGTTAACATTGTTTTTCTCCTTACCTGCTGTCTTAGTTATGTTAGACAACTAAATATGTGATATATATTCAGTTGGTGAACATATCAAAGACAAGTACGGAGAAAATCAAAGAAATGATAACGGGGAGATGGATCTTTTGACTGATGAGTTTTTAATCAATATTTCTCACTTTCATAAATTCATCTGTAAAGACTTGTATGTAATCATTAATTAAATTCAGTGGCGTACTCAGACTGGTTAAACAAGGGGGCAAAAGCCGGGGGGGGGGGGGGGGGGTGTAGAGCCCACAAATGTAAAAATCAACCACAAATGTAACAATTACCACAAAATTAATGTAAAAACATTACGCCCAAAAATGTCATAATAACCACAAATGTCATAACATGTCAACAACAAATGTATAAATAACCACAGATGTAATAAAAATCGCCCACAAATGTAAAAATCTGTTTAAGCACAAATGTACAAACATTTCGCCTACAAATGTAAAAATTTCCATTTTTACCACAAATGTCATAACCACAAATGTAAAAACTCATTACTTGCAAATAATGCACCGATGTAAGTTATTACGGTAAATTGCCACTTGGTCTAATGCCAATTGGTCTAAAAACCAAATAGTCCAACATCATTCGGTCTATTCGTCCATCACCAATTCGTCTAAACTACATTTCGTCTAATGGTCATTTGGTCTAATAATCTGTTTAATCACCACTTCGTTTATAGCCAATTCGTATAAAACCAATTTGGTTTAATTCCCATGTGGTCTAAACGTCACTTGGTCTAATAATCAGTTCGTCTAATGTTCACTTCGTGCAATCTATTTCGGCTAAAAACAATTGGTCTAATAACCAAATGGTCTAATCACCATTTCGTCTAATAGCCATTTTGTCTAAGCCCAGTTGGTCTAACAGCCACATCGTTTAATCATCACTTCGTCTAATTACCTTTTTTGCTAATCATCGTTTGGTCCAATTCTCAGTTCGTCTAATGACAGTTTGGTCTAATGTTCACTTTGTCTAATATCCATTGGTCTAATGCTATAGACAAACTTTAACCTGTCATAGTTATATAGATTTATTGCCACTTGGTCTACAGCCAGTTGGTCTAATAGCCAATTGGTCTAGCATCATTCCATCTAATATCAGTTGGTCTACTAACCAATTGGTATAATCATCATTTCGTCCATTTACCATTTGTTCTAACGTCTAATTACCATTTGGTCTATAGTCAATTCGTCTAATGAACATTTGGCCTAAACAATTTGATCTAATAACCATTTGGTCTAATTGCCATTTCGTCTAATCAACAAATGGTCTAAACCCAATTGGTCTAATACCCATGTGGTATACACATCGTTTGTCTAATTGGTCTAATAACCAACTGGGCTAATTTCTTGTTTCCCCTCTACTACTCTAGGTGGCTTGACTAAACAGTCAGGCCTCGGTTCGGCGCACTAGCCGATATTTTCGAACTTTTTTGCAGTAATTGTATGTTAAGTTTACTTGGGGTGGTGGGGGAGTACAAAAAAGAGGAGAAAAAGGTGACCTGATGGAGCATGGCATGAATTAATTACATGTGCTTAATCTAGTGAATAAATTGATTAATCAATTAATCAATTAATATGTTTAGTGAATTTTCAATTATTGTTTTAATGCACTTTGCTTTTGTTATATTGTTTTTTATCCCTTCATTTCTTTCGCTATATATATATATATATATATATATATATATATACTTGTATATATATGGTTATGGGGACATTCGCATTGTTATACGTCATGCCAATGTCCCCATTACCGGGCTCCATGTCCCCGTAATCGGGTTGTTTTCTCACTGACGGAATAAATCCCATTGTTATAGGTCCCCATAACCACAGTTTTGTATGTATATATATATATAAAGCTTTATCCTTCTATAATTTCTCTCTTTCGTTATTTTATTCCTTGCTTTTATCCTTTCATTTTTCCATATTTCCTTTAGTTGTGTTATTCTTTAATTCCTTTTATCACCTCTTCCATCTTTCCATATTTTAATCTATACCTTATTTCTTTTATCATTTTTCTCTTTCTCTCTCTGTGTTTTTCTCTCTTTATTTCTTGGTTTATCTTTCTATCATTTTGCCAATTTTGCATTATTCTTTCTTTTTATCTTTTTTTTTTGCTTTTCATCTCTAATTTCGTTATGTTATTTTTCTTCTTCTTCTTTCTTGCTTTTGTTTGGGGAGCAGGGGGGGGGGGGCTTGTTTACAATCTTCTCTTCCATCTTTCGCCGTGGTTTTCTTTATTCTGCTTCCATTTCTCTCTTTCTCTTTCCCTATTGTATTGTTATTCATCGATTTATCTTCACTTTCGTCTTTCATTATAGTACTCTTTATGTTCATTCTTCCATCATCATTCTCATTGTGTCATTCTGTTTCTATCCATTATTATCATCAATATAACGACATGTACCAAAATGCAGGGAAATGGAACGTTTTTGGACTTTTGAACATATTGCGAGCGAGCGAAGCGATCGGCCAAACATTATTACAATGTATATACATGTACACTGTATATCTTTAAAATGTGACCTCTTTTTTTTAAAGAATATATATATATATATATATATATATATATATATATATTGTGCATAATCATCAAACAAAATTATATGAAACGTGTCTACTGAAAGAGTGAAGGGGCTATTAGACGAATTACTATAGGCCAAATGGTAAATAGACGAAATGACAATTATACCAAATGGTAATTGGACGAAATGATGATTAGGCCAATTGGTTATTGGACCAACTAATATTTGACCGAATGATGTTAGACCAATTGGCTGTAGACCAAGTGGCAATAAACCCTTTATTTTTAATCAAAACAACAGCGTGCGTCGTATATTGTAGGTCCTCTGCATTCATATTATATTTGATTATCACTATAGATTGAAACGATAACATTCAGGTTTCAGGCATTTCTCAAATATTTCATCATTAAAAATCGCGTGAATAAAAAAGTATTATTAACCATATCAGACATCTGAGCAATGCAATTTTTACATTTTATTGCCCGGCTTTGCCAAGCTAACATAATTGCGGGCCGATAAATTGTTTATTGCGCGGTTTCGAAAGTCAATGGGATTTTGCGTGTTAAATAGCGGGCAATAAATTTTATTTTTACAATATTTTCGAGTTCGCTCTAGACGTCTGATTCTGTTAATAATAATGATATGGACTGGCTACTTTCGGGGGATACAACATTAATTGCCCTCACTAGAATCGTATTAGTTGCTGTTCTATGTAGAGATCGATGGTTATCTGAATGTTTCTTGCCATTGAAGTTTATGATCAGCTCCTCGACCCCGGTCTCTGTAAACTGATCATAAAAGGGAAACCACTAGTAAACATTTTTGTCATTTGCGGTTGACATGTTTTGACATTTGTGGTAAAGGGTGTTTCAATATTTTAGGGATTTTAATGGTCATGAAAATCTGTCACACACGCATATACGCGCACAAACACATACATCTTAAAATAACTTATCTTACATGGGTACATTATGGACGCAATGAGTTTTTACATTTGCGGTCGACATGTTATGACATTTGTGGTAAAAATGGAATTTTTTACATTTGTAGGCGAAATGTTTTTATATACATTTGTGGTTAAACAGATTTTTACATTTGTGGGCGATTTTTATCATATTTGTGGTTATTTCTACATTTATGGTTGACATGTTATGACATTTGTGGTTATTATGACATTTGCGGGTGCAATGTTTATACATTTGTGGTTATTTTTACATTTGTGGTTGATTTTTACATTTGTGGTTATTTTTAAAATTTGTGGTTGATTTTTACATTTGTGGGCTCTACAGGGGGTGACACACAAAATCACAAAATCAAGTCAAATCAAATCAAATCAATTGAATTAAAATCCAAAATTTTGGATTATCATCAACAATACAGATACAGAGAAAGATTCAAAATAGGTTACAGATGATCAAAACAAAACTTCAATCAGTGAAAAATAACAAAGCACTTTATTATTGTAGAAATTATATTTCGTCATGAAAACAGATATTATTCCGTCATATTCGGGCACCTCCCTGCCTGGATATAACGGTGCTCTCCGCGCAACATGGATCTCTAATTATTACGAACAAGCGAAGCGATCGACCTAAAATGACATTTTCTTTAAAACGTTATTGCTCCCTCAAAATACACAAATGATTAAAACAATGTACATTATAACAATAATATATTAATATGTGCCATCTTGCTGCTCGAAAATGGAGATATTTAAGATATTTCACCTTGAAGGAAACTTACACCGCTTTATTCGAATTCCGGTTCGAATCCCGTCACGGCGCTAATCTCCTTTGGCAAGACATTCATCTACATTTGCCACTCTCCGCCCAGGTGAAGTAAATGGGTACCCGGTAGGAAGAAATTCCTTGAATGCTTTAGCACCTATTATGGCAGCTCGGCTAAAGCCGGGGTAATAATGTGATACTTTGTATTAAGCGCAGTAGAGTATATTCATATAGTAGCTGCGCTATATAAATGGACATATTACTATTATTATTTCTATTTACTGGGTATCACAGATAAATGCCGTTGTTGTCTGCAACGTATTTAAAATATAACCAGCCAACATTTGCTCCGAGCTAACTCTAAATTTAGACGAAAAAGAGCTTTAAAAAGGCTATATTCTTCACTTCGATACAATAAGTGTTCTGTGCTATATTATTCAGAATTATCTCAATGAGAATAAGATGAGGGATTGGGAGGTTATATGTCGTTTTTCAGAAGGTTCATAATTCAGAAGGTTTGTTACTCCGACGGTTCGTAATTTCGAAAAAAGGAATTTGGTTTATACTTCAGAAAATTAGAAAGGATTCGTATGTTCAAAGATTCGTAATTCCTAAAATTTGGGTATGGTTCTATTGCATTTTCGGAATTGCGAACCTTCAGAATTATGAACCCCTTTCCAATTTCGGAATTACGAACCCTATTTCATATTTGAAATTACGAACCTTCGGAGTAATGAATCAAATATTTGGAATTATGAACCCCATGACCATGTCATTTTCGAAATTATGAACCCCCTACTCTGAGAAATTTGTGTTTCGGAATTATTAACCCTCGGAATTATGAACCTTCGGAAAAACGAATATCCCCCGATCGGGATGGAGGACGGAGAATTAGGAGGGTGGGGAGGGGGGGGGGGGGGGGGGGGGTGGTGGGTGGCGATACCTTGGGAAGCTAAAGCCCAAGAGCAGTGGAGGAGATTTGTTACGCAATTCTATTCATTATGGGGGGGGGGGGGGGAGCAGAGACAATTATTGCTACGTCCCCCTGATGAAAATAATATCCTGCATATTTCCGCCCATGCCCATGAGGCCAACATCACACAGAGATCGACAAGGTCAGTTTTGCAGCACATCGGAAAAGTTAAAAGGGTATCTAATGCTGGGAGTGGATTGACCAAAATACATACATGACGGTATGACAATATAAAAATATTGACTGCTGTGAGGGACACGGATTAAACCATTGCCCAATTTGATCTTTAAGCCGTACTCTGCCAAGAGACGAAATCGGGGTATGGCGCAGTGTTGAGATCCCTGATGAGCTCCGTTTTTTTAAACTGTGACCAGAACAAAAAGCAGTCAATATTTGTTTTATAAACACACAAAAAAGTTCCGCCTAAATAAAAATAGCGTAACTTTTTAACGAAAAGGTTTTGAGCATAATAACCTAGTCGGAGTGTTTCTACACTTATTGACTTACTTCCTTGTGAAAATGAGATTGATCCATTGAGTCATGCATGAGTAGCACATATTTAAAGGCAAAATTGACACTTTTCAAAAGTCATGCGAGTACACTCTTAGAAATGTTGGGTAAATGCCACTGGGTAAATGAAGATTGGGCATAGGTTGGTTAAATCTTGCTCAACTTTTACATGCATTTACCCAACATTGGTCAAAAATAAGAATGAAATTGGTAAAGTTTACCCAAAAGTTGGTCGGACTCATAAGGACCCTCATGTTGGGTAAAATTTGGGTAAAATTTTGCCCAATATTTCTAAGAGTGTAATATTTTTATGCCATATTTACAGTGAAGTTTAGCAGTTTTTGTTTTATTTTAAAGTGTACTCAATCAACCATTACACAATTACCTCTTGTCTTTACACACCAATTTACAACACATTTTGGCAGCAATAACTGATGTTAAAAATTTAGGAGGGTTGAACATCGCAACTTTCCACTAAAATTGTGCTCACCAAACCGTGCACGTGCAATTATCAGGATAGGTACGATGGGGTCTAATGATGGATGATAAATAACTATATCACTTGAACATACGCAAGAAACAGTATTCGCCAAAATGACCCCTCGCCCCCAAATGACTCTTGCGAAATTGGAAAAGTGACAATGTTAATGTGTCCTCACTCATGCATGACTAGACGAATCAATTTCATTTTCACACGGAACTTAGTTAGTTAGTTATTAAGAGTAGGAACTCTCCGACCAAGTTATTTTGCTCAAAACTTTTTCGTTCAAAATTTACACTATATTGATTTAGGGGGAATTTACTTTTTTGCGTGTGTTTATATTGTTTTTTTTTAATTTTTTCCATCCCATTAATTGTTAATGTTTTTTAATCCTATGTTTTGTATGGTAAAACAGCATATTGATGCCAAATGGCAGTGAATTATCATAATAAATTACTTAAATAACAATACCTACTTTTCGAATGGCGTTTATGATGATTTCTGCAAATAAATGGAAACAACACAATGACGGGAAAAACACAAGTTTGTTCCAAGCCACACAGTGTGATAAACGTTCAAAGTGCGTGCATATCGTATGCAAATATTTGCATTACATATGCAAACAGAAATGAACGACAATAAATCTTATCAGCAAAATACCAGGAATGACCTTGTTAGTTATTATTTACAAATAGTTTCTACAAACAGCCTAACAATGGCATTTACTTTAAATGTTTATTTTAGGCAGTTCATATTTATGCCATTTTCATGGTCATGACCCGTTTATCAGCTGAGAATTCGACTGAAACTTCACGATTGCCTGGTAATTCTCTATTAATATCAAGTCATATTGACTCTACCTAATTTTTTAAATCTTTTTATGGTTGATAAACTTACTTGGTTCGAACAGAGTCATATGATAATAGCGAGGTGAGTTCTACCACCCAGCTCATTTTCCGAATGTCATCGGTGGGAGAAAGCAAGGTGAAAGATGACCTCTGTTACTATCCCCTTTCAAGGGGAAATGTTTGAAGGTTTGCTTCGTCAAACTATGTAAGTATGGTATATAGTTTCACATTTTTATTTCCAAGTTGCTGTAATATTTGATATAAAATAAAATAGCACAGTTATAGTTGAAAACTGTAAACATTGTTTTTCTCCTTACCTGATGTCTTAGTTATGATAGGCAACTAAATATGTAGATCTTGAACATATCAAAGACAACAAGTACGGAGAAAATCAAAGAAATGATAACGGGGAGATGGATCTATTGACTGATTAGTTTTTAATCAATATTTTTCACTTTCATAAACTCATCTGTAAAGACTGGTTAAACAAGGGGGCAAAAGCCGGGGGGAGGGGGGGGGGGGGGGGGAGGGCGGTGACATACAACATCACTAAATCAAGTCAAATAAAATCAATTTATTGAATTAAAATCCACAATTTTGGATTATCATCAACAATACAGATACAGAGAAAGATTCAAAATAGGTTACAGATGATCAAGATAAAACTTCAATCAGTGAAAAATAACAAAGCACTGTATTATTGTAGAAATTATATTTCGTCATGAAAACAGATATTATTCTGTCATATTCGGGCACCTCCCTGCCTGAATATAACGGTGCTCTCCGCGCAAAATTGATCTCTAATTATTACGAACGAGCGAAGCAATCGAGCTAAAAAACAATGTACATTATAACAACAATACATTAATATATACCATCTTGCTGCTCGAAAATTGAGATATTCGAGTACCTCCCTCCCATAATATAACAGTGTTATGGGTACGAACTAAACCTCTGTCAACATTTCATGAGCGAGCAAAAAACAAACAAACACTTTCTTATCGTTATTTCCTCATCAAAATATAATGAAAACAATTAGGTCTATATTATAGCAATTATATATTTGGACACATCGCTGAAAAAATATTAGTATGAGGATATTCGTGCACCTCTCCCCGAATATAAGCATGTTCTAACAAAAACTTACACTTTATTTTCTTTGAAATGTTATTTCGTCATTAAATTCCTTAGGTGATAATAAGAAACATATCAAATGTCTCTTTTATTTCTAGTTTCAGCGGATAAACGGGGGGGGGGGGGTGGTGGTTATCCCCCTGTGCCATCCTCCTGGCTACGCCTATGATTAAATTTTGTCGACATCTTATATTTCGTTAGAATTACTTGGTACCGACTGGTAGGTATCAAAATGATGCATTAGCAGTCGCGGCTCTACACTGCAATTAACTGCCCAAAAGCTTTCACTCCGTCTTTCCTAATTCGCATAAAATAAACAATTTGTTTACGTAAAACCGCTACTGAAGAGTCTCAGCTAAATTGTGAAATCTCGCCTTATAAACAACCAAATGAAATGAACTAAACCTCAAATTCCAGAATAAGAGTTGCTCTAACCATAATTAGTATCACTCGTAGTCAAATCATTTTTTAATTTGTGAAAACTTAGAGATATTAGGAGGCATATATTCTTTTTTAAGTCTGAAAATGTAGCAGTAATTTTCACATTTGCTGATCCTCGAAATATTTTTTCATTATTATCCGTCGAACTGTTATGTCGGGAAAAAATCGAAGGCAATGTCATTCATTAACCCTCTACCGTTCTTCACGTGTAGTCCCACGTATAACGGTGCATGCAGGGTTGGTTTCCACTCGAGTGTAAGCTAAACAGGGGGCGTGTCTTGTCAGTGATTGTTAGCGACAAATTTGCTCTCAGCCAATGAGATTGAAAGGATTTCACTATTTTCCACGTTAAGTCTTCGATTTTTGATGGGAGTTTTACACAAAACTACTAACTGCGCAAACTTGAAACTGCCCAGGGAGTGAGACTGGAGCAATATGCAATTTTAGCAATATGCCATTTGTTTGCATATTCATTTCGTCCCAGACTTGTGTCGGAAGAAAACAAAACCTCTTTTCTCGGCCCTCGTATCTCGTATCTCAAAAATACTCAACCGTGATATGAGGTATATTATCATCATTTCCCATCTACTCTGGAATCATGATATTTAAGGCCCAAATGAGGGAGATACGAGAATGTGAATTTTCGAGGATTTCTGCTCCTCGCTCAGGGGAGGGCTTCGATAGCCGTTAGGAATTCACATTTTTTTACGACTTTACGAGGAGTTAATTGGGGTGTAGAGCCGCACCTGTATTTATTCAGTTAATTGTAATTCCTATTTCTCCCGACCTGCATGGACCATTAAAATTATCTTGCCCGTGTATTTTTATATTACTTTTCTTTCTGTGTATTTTCTGCTCCCATTGTTAACTCCTGATTTTCCTCCGTTCTCGTAGATCCACTGTACCCACGGTTATCAGCTATAGAAATTGAATGGGAGTGTAACCGCCAACCGATATCATCCATGTTGAAATAGTTAAACTGACCATTCTCTAGAGCATAATGAAATTAAAGCATAATGAGAGAGAAAATCCCTTATCGGTGAAAGTGAAGAATTGTAAATTGATTTGCCAAGCCGAAAATATATTGTGTCATTGATCTTGAAACTGGGGCCTGCTGGATGGGCGTTATCAACCAAACCCGAATCGAAAATGTGATGTATGGTGTTAACCGATGTTACCCGATTTCCCCCTTTTGAGCTCTGAATGATGAAATAAAATTCTGCTTGCAATAAAGTGCCAAATTTCGGTTTCCACAACTTGATTTTCGTGCAAAAGATGGCAGCCTACCTAGCAAAATCATACCAGCGGGACTGTAGCAGTTTTTATGTTTGTTTTAAGAACTTGTTCATTTAAATACTCGAGTGTCTGTTAGATTAACGTTAGCAAAAAAAAAAAAAAAAAAAAAAGAAAAAAGTGCGAAGGAAGACCCAAACAAAACTACTGTAATCTTAATCATGTCGACAGTCTAACCTTGGGTCGCTTTTTTTTTAGCTAACAATATTATAGAGTGTACGGTTCTATCGTCTTTTATTCTTTCACAAATTACCAGATCAAACAGATTTCTGGGACTTACTTTACCACATTTACAAACCAGTGGAGGGCGATCTGCCCCTGTCGCTCAACCTGAGGCAGTCGTCAAACTGCTGAGCATCTTTGCAACGTTACAAAAACAGAAAGGTACATTTTATGTTTTTCCCCTCTTAATGTTTGGTTCGTTCATTAAAAAAAAGAAGTAAATATATATATATATATATATATATTATCTTATATAATTATATAATATTATAAAATAGTTCAGAAATATATATATATATGTGACCAGGCACCACAAAACCACCAAAAAGTCGCACTGTGTGATTTTCAGTTAAAGCTTAATTAATGTGTTTTTGGTTGGCATGGTCTAATTTTAGTTTTGGGTATTTCCTGAAAGAGTATACTTTTTTCTAAGTAATCTAAAAATTTGGAGTCACCAAACAATCTAAAAATGGTATTTTTGACCGTTTTTTATTAGACTTATGTGTGTCTTTTCTGGATTTTGATGTATTAATTTTCTTTTTTACGACCCTGAATACTTGTCTAATTTTGATCTCCCATAACTTTTAAATGGAACAAGTTCTTGCAAAGATACTTGTGCGCTATGATGAACAGGATATGACTTATTAGTATGCCAAGTTTTAGGACAATCTGACTTCCCTTCATAGAAATGTTCACTGAGTTCTAATCCTCCTTTTGTCACCTTAGCACAGCACCTTGGAAGTTAGAGTGCTTCAATAGACTGCAAACTTTGAACCCTTATTTCTCAGAAGTAACATTCTGGGGGACTATGCATTCTACTCTTTGTACAGTGAGTTAGGAACATCCAATGCTAATATACCATTATAAAGCTGAGAATCTACTCTTTCAGAATCAGAATTTAACTAAAAATTCATATCTGGCGACTTTTTGTTAATTTGTGGTTCCTGGTCAGGCCCAATTTTTATAATTATATACGCGGCCATAGGGGGAATCCTTTTATCTCGGCCTATTGTTATCATTCCCCGTAACGCCCGTCGAAATTCCCTTAACGCCCAATTTTTATTGTGACGGAATAAACCGCATTGTTAGGATTCCCCCTATGATCGGTAATATAGTAATATATATGTATGTATATACATATCATACATATAATGCATATAGTGCATGGCCATGGGCATCCATAGCTTTAGAATTTCAAGTGAATTATATTTGAGATATATTTGAGATATAATGAACGTGAGAAATTCTGTTTCTACGGATGCACATTTTATGGTATATTTGATATTGATCAGCTATGCGCTACATAAGACTGGAAACTGCTTGTGGGAGCTCATCAAACTGTTTACATTCCCACTTCCATCACCCCTCATAAAGTGCAAATTCGTAAATTCATTGTGATGTCACACAGCCAGGCCAAAATAATGAGCAATAAAAGTATTGCATTACATGCGCGCTGATGTAATTTACTAAAAGTCTTGTGCGCCGCTTTAGCCTTATGGGATTTTGTACACAAATAAGCGTGCAAAATATGGTGTTAAGCCCGGCGCACTCTATACGATCCTACTGCGATCCGACTGATTTTTGGTCGTATCGTGTAGTGTGCTATACCTTATGACTGCGATCCGACCAGTCGCACGACACTCGTAGACCAAATCGCAGAGATTCGACACGTTGAATCTTTTGCGATGAGTCGTGCGATTTTTGCTTTTCAGCCAATCAGAATTGTCCAAAGTGATGACGTCATCATCAATTTGCTTGAGATGATCAACAGCCAGCTGAGAAAAAAGCTCACCGCACAAAAAAGCAGCTGAAAGTTATACGCAAACCACACACAACTTGCTCCCAGAACTCTGGCAGCATGAAACCTGGGTACCGTGTGCGTGCTGGACCATTAAACACGGAAGGCCGAGGATAATGGTTCTCTTTAATACCTTATAACTAGACAGTCTGGTCTAAACAAAATAGTTAGACAATGATCAAGACGAAAAATATTAGTCAGTATACATAAACAACAACCAGCCTTTTCCAGGCAAAGACCTCGAGGAGTGTCACTTGAACTTTGATTTTGAAGCAACTTAATTCAACTTCAATCAAGACCAGTCCCAGCAACCCAATTCGAGGTAAGCAACAGCCTGGTAATTAGGCTAATCTACTGGTAGATCTAACAATGGTAGCTCTACAATTATTGTTAGAAGTGAAGAACTAAATTCTTCTTCTTCTTCTTCTTCTTCTTCTTCTTCTTCCTCTTCTTCTTCTTCTTCTTCTTCTGCTTCTTCATCTCCCCCTCCTCCTCCTCCTCCTCCTCCTCATCAACCCCCTCCTCGTCATCCTCCTTCTTCTTCTCCTTCTTCGTCTTCTTATTCCTCTTCTGTGAACGTTAGATCTCACTGTTACTGTTAGACTCTAGTCTAAATTAGTCTCTACGTCATCTTTTTTTGCATGTAGATCTTGAACAAACAAATAACAGTTAGACCTAACGTTAGATCTGCTCAATCTTAATCTTCTTCTTCTCCTCCTTCTTCTTCCTCTTCTGTGAACGTTAGATCTCACTGTTACTGTTACTTAACGTTAGACAGTGGCGGCACCAGGATTTTTAAAGTGGGGGGGGGGGGGGGGGCAAATGGGGGGCAAAAGAAAATGTTGGGGGCAGGGGCGGATGCAGGATTGAGTAAAGTATACGCAAACCACACACAACTTGCTCCCAGAACTCTGGCAGCATGAAACCTGGGTACCGTGTGCGTGCTGGACCATTAAACACGGAAGGCCGAGGATAATGGTTCTCTTTAATACCTTATAACTAGACAGTCTGGTCTAAACAAAATAGTTAGACAATGATCAAGACGAAAAATATTAGTCAGTATACATAAACAACAACCAGCCTTTTCCAGGCAAAGACCTCGAGGAGTGTCACTTGAACTTTGATTTTGAAGCAACTTAATTCAACTTCAATCAAGACCAGTCCCAGCAACCCAATTCGAGGTAAGCAACAGCCTGGTAATTAGGCTAATCTACTGGTAGATCTAACAATGGTAGCTCTACAATTATTGTTAGAAGTGAAGAACTAAATTCTTCTTCTTCTTCTTCTTCTTCTTCTTCTTCTTCTTCTTCTTCCTCTTCTTCTTCTTCTTCTTCTTCTGCTTCTTCATCTCCCCCTCCTCCTCCTCCTCCTCCTCATCAACCTCCTCCTCGTCATCCTCCTTCTTCTTCTCCTTCTTCGTCTTCTTATTCCTCTTCTGTGAACGTTAGATCTCACTGTTACTGTTAGACTCTAGTCTAAATTAGTCTCTACGTCATCTTTTTTTGCATGTAGATCTTGAACAAACAAATAACAGTTAGACCTAACGTTAGATCTGCTCAATCTTAATCTTCTTCTTCTCCTCCTTCTTCTTCCTCTTCTGTGAACGTTAGATCTCACTGTTACCGTTACTTAACGTTAGACAGTGGCGGCACCAGGATTTTTAAAGTGGGGGGGGGGGGGGGGGGCAAATGGGGGCAAAAGAAAATGTTGGGGGCAGGGGCGGATGCAGGATTGAGTAAAAGAGGAGGTACAAAAATGAAAGTTTGTCAAAACGTAGACCCGTATTTCTTTGGTCTCGCCAGCTTCTCAAAAAGTCGCTCAGTGGGGGGGACAAAAAAAAAAATTTCGCCATACTTCAAAAAAACGCTCAGTAAAGGGGTTATGAGGCCCAGTTTCCCTCCATAATTCCATGACAATCAAAGAAAAAAAAGAGGCGCCAATTAAAAAAAAAACAAAAAAAACGGCGCCTATGGGGGGCAAGGGAGGAAATTTTTTTTCCCACCTTTTTTTTTTTTCCCTCCGAAAATTATTATTTTTTTTTTTTTTTGGGGGGGGGGGGGGACTGGGGGGGGGGGGCAAATGCCCCCCCCCCCCCCCTGGTGCCGCCACTGACGTTAGACATAACGTTACGTCAGCCGTCTGGTCTAGACTAAGAGTAGACCTACTGTACATGTAGATTTAGATCAGTCTGTTAATTCCTAAATTGAATTCCTGTTGATTTTAAAATCTTGATTCGGATTCTACATCCAACAACATCTGGATTGAATCAGAGAAATGTTAGAACTTAGAGAAAGGTAACTCAATGAATCTAGACCCAACACAAGATCTGTTTTAACAAAAAAAAAAATAGATCTAGAGATCTAGTCTAAATAGACCTAATCTAGATCTGTCCAATTGGTAGACCTGTACTGTTTATATGTTGTTTGCTTTAACAACTTAAGATGAATTCATGATGTTCGTGTTTGGCAATATATTTTTAAATAATTTATTTAGACCTGAATGTCTATTTCTCTATCAAACATTTGCAGTAGGTGATTTTTTTTCTTCAAACTAATTTGAGACCATCCAAAATTTAGCCTGTATTTATTCAATCGATTGAGGTTTATTCAGGGAGAGGGACAGGGCGAGCTCATTAATAATTTTCATTTACATTTTCTATCCCATTGTTATAGGGTACATTTAGGGGGAAAATATAGACCGAAGCAATCTATCCTATTTTACAACCTAAACACTAAGTTCAAGTTTTAGGAAATCAATGCCCTTAAAAACCTCAGCTTATGTAACCTAGTAAAAATGAACATGTGGAGAGACCTTATATCATAAACTAAAACTGTACTGTGATCTCCATTTCAGGGACAAATGCTGCATGAGGATGACTAAATTGGCTCTCAAGTTTGGACAAAGAGGGGCTACCTACTCCAAAAGGACCTGATGCAGCAAGTACCCATCAGGTGTAGTAGGTGCATAGCCTTTGAGGCCAAGACTTTAACATCCATATTACAGGTGACATAAACCTTTAAAAACTGCTCTTTCTTGGGAACATTCATAAGATACTAACTTGTTTCACAATAAAGCAAAATAAATATTATGTAGGGAAAGATTGTAACTATACTAGGTTCAAGAAGACTTCAAAGAAGCATGTGTCTAATTATTCACAAGTTATTTTAAGAATATGTTTAAAAATCTGGTGTCTTTACCAAAGTTATCAGATTTTTGTGGGATATTTGGTAAATCAGAGGGGATGGGGAATTGTTCTTGCCACACCCCCCCCCCCTGTCTGTAACAATCTACCTGTCTTTCCTGATCATATTTATACACCTTTTGCTTCATGAGTTAATTGCAAATTCAAATATTGTTTTATTTGCCACTGTACAATAAGAAAAATTAACTTTGAAACCATAGACACTTTGTAAAATATATAGCAATATTCCTTTTAAAAAGACCTTTTCATTATGTTCTCTCGAGATTGATGATGCACTGGCACTGACAGGAGGATTCTGAATAATCTCCTAGACATTGGCTGTCACAGACGATGAATATAAAGAATTCAGAAAAAGGAGGAGACATTTCACAATAAGGGAATGCTGAAAATACAAACATGAGGAAAATGGTCTACATGTATTTTGTGCTACTCGTCCTTACTTCTGAAATCAGACTGCAAAATTGCAGTGATCCAAATTCTAGTATTTTGCAGCTGCCCTTAGTGGCGTGAGATCAAGATTTTTTTTTCTTCAGAATTGGCGACACTGAACAGTACAAAATTTACAAATGCTTTGCTCTTTTCATTATCCAGTAAATTAATAATAATACCCAAAATTTGATTTAATGCAGTGAATATAAATGCAATGTATATCAAATTTAGATTTAATTCAAAATTTCCATGTGAAATTGCTTTTAACTCTTCAGTTAATATTTGAATTGCATTGTATTTCTGAAAACTAAGGTATCCTTAAAGAAATGGAAATATGGTAGTTCACAAGCAAATGAGAAGAGTTGTCTGATACTATTGAATTATTACAGCACTGTCACATTACCAATTCACTAATTTAATATTTTTCAAAGAATGTGTTATTTCAACTTTCAAACATTCACAAATTTCTTATAGTTTGTCCCATTATTTTCATGAATTTGATTAGATCTATGAATTTTCTGCTTTCGTCAGCTTGTTTCATTCATTAAACAATTTAGCAAACTAAAGATGCCTAGTAATGAAACTTTATTTATTGTTGATTTTTAACTAAGCATTGTATGAATGTCTGTAGAACCATGCCAGAAACTGTGCAATCTATAATTACATGATAGAAAAAAGGCATGCTTCTAAGATTTCTCATTAACATTGCTACATGCATTTTAAGTACTTCCAGAGCCAAAAAATACTGGAGAAGAAAAATAAAGGAGATATGAAGGAAATTGGGATGAAATTACATGATAAAGATGGTTTAAGGAGAAAGGAAATTAAGAGTCAGGATGTGTGCCAAGAATAAATGAAAATGAATGTTGCCATACAAATAATTTTGAGTCAATCATTGAATCGGAATGGAAGGAAAGAATTGAGATGAATGAGATGAAAAGAAGAAGAAAATAGAGAGAGAGAGAGAGGGAGAGAGAAAGATGGGAGAGTTGAATTATGAACGTTCAAAGATAATCTAGAAAAGAAAAAGAGTTTGAGTGAGAAAGAGAGGGAGAGAGAGAAAGGGAGAGGGGTGGCGGATGGGGACGGGCTGAATTATATGTGTAAACATTTTTTTTTTAAATATAGAACTCCCTCTTTTTTTTATTCTTTCCTATATTATACCACCCTATGTCTCCCTATTTACAATCACTTTCTCTCTTTGTCCAAAGCTGTCCCTCACTCGGTATTAATTGATCTTCTTTCTCACCCCCTTGCTTTTCTCCTTCCTTTTCACGTACCCCTCTCATTTCTACTTTGTACTCACATCCTTTCTATCTTACTTAACATTTATTCTTTTATTTTTCTCTCTTTTCTCCCTCTCTTTTCTCCCTCTTTCTTTCCTTTGCTGTTCTCTTTTTCTTTCCATCTCGGCCCAATGCTACTTTTTCTACTATATTGGACCTACCTGCATCTTTGCTTCTTTCCAACTTTTTTCTCTCGCATTCTGTCTCGCGTTTCTTTTCACACCCCCATCACCTCTCTCTCTCTCTCTCATTTTCTGTCTTTCTTTTACCTTCTTGTTTCGTTTCATTTTCCGACCATTCTTTTCACCTCTTCCATTTCTTGCTCACTCTTTCTCATTCTCTTTATCTCTTTATTTTACTTTACTTCATCTTTTTAATTACCCCCTTGATATCTCTACATCCACCCCTCCCCCTCTCTTTTTATTCTCTATTTATACCTTCCTCTTTACTCTCTCTTCCCCTTCCCCTTCAATATCTCCTTTTTACCATCAGTCTCTTCGTGTCCCGATAGAAAATGACCGACGTCAATCCCTATATTACACTTTTCCCGAATGTAAAACAGCACAACTTATTTTACCTACCTATGGAAAATACTCAACGCAGGCACTACGCCTCTATATATTCAGTTCCAAGTTCTTTTCCTTGTTTTGTAAATTAGTGTCATTTTCAAATTAGATACTTGTCTTCTTAATTGATAATGATACAGGACATGATGAAAATGGTTATTCCATGCAAAATACGCACCCGCTACATAATCATCGGATATAGTGGGTTTTAGAGCAATCGTACAGTTTGCGATGTCCTGCGACTGCGATCCGATTGGGCTCACAGTCGCAGAGCAATCTGATCGCAGTCGGATCGTACAGTGTGCGCTTATGTACCATGGTCTTGGCCATATAACGAATTACGCCATGGCAAGAAAAGTGAATATCACCAATCAGAAAACTTCTTTAACGAACCCATATAATATTATATTATATAGGGTCACGGCAAGGTCACGGCAAGGTCCAGATCGGTTACATTGTAGCAGCTCCACGTTCAGCTGGTATTTTAATTATATTTATTAATAAACTTGAACAGAAAGTGCTTTGTTCTGTCATTTCCCTGGGAATCGTTTCGCGGTAGCAGCCACTTTTGTTTGTAAATATTAATTTTTCCACGGACACGCGCTTTGCAGCCGCGCGTCGACCGTGGGGGTCCCATAGACAAATTAAAACTTATAGACGGAAAGGTAGCACCCGCGGATTTCCCTCATTTGCATATAAGCCGTAGCGTCACCATTCAGGCTAAGCGTATTCGGCCCTGATTCGGCCACGCCCATTTGGTAACATTTCATTTTCCCGAAGCCCCCGATACCAAGAAAATATCGAAAAGTATCGAGAAACTCCTTATGCATTATTCATTTTTGTTTTGCATACTCGATTTATCAAACTTTGATTGGACCGGACCTTATGAATATGAATGTGATGGAAAGGGACGATTTGACCTCTCTTCGTCACTTCCGCTGTGAATTTGACGTCACCCGCACAAAGTAAAAAAAGTTGTGGAAAGTTTAGAGGTGAGTACACCTGTATTTATGCTTAATTTTCGAAAATTAGATTATATTTATAACAAGTTCTGCCATTGTGAGTAATCTGTTTCAATTTCTCTACATTTTGAAGGGATTCTACAGAGCTGTATGTCATGAAACAATGTGTAATCTACTCTCGAACTTTCAATTCAATTTTCATCGTCATGAGCTAAATGTTGCAGCTCGATTCCCCTTACCACCCTGTCACTCGTGACGGCTTACCCGGACTTTCGGGCGGGACTATCTAGATACGTTTCGATAGATGATCTATTGATTGATGTCAATGCCAATGGCTGACAGATTTCGTAAACCTCGAAATAGATCGAACTTAGTCTGTAATTCGATGATTTGGTTATCTAAGTTAGATGTAGACGCATAGACCCCGTTATATTCTGAAAGACAAAGGGCCCAGGTGAGACCCTTTCTAATTAATTGATTCTGTAGCGTAGGCTGTTCTTGTCAGGATTTTTTTTTTGAGAATGAAGAGGGGGTTTCATGTTGATACTAGTATTTTCCAGAGACCAGTCCAGGTCAAGGTTTACTTTGTGTACATGTACAGAGTTTGGTAATGCAGGGTTGTAATTTTAACGTAGTGGTTCTTAGTAAAAGTTAATTTGCTTAGGTGTACTAATGTTAGATGAACTTTGGCCCACTTTTTTCTTCTAAAGTTGAGCCAAGGCCAAAGCCAAGGCTAGCTAGGCAAGCATCTAATGATCTAGACCGAACGAGAGAGAAATTTCGGTCTAGGCTAGCATCATGGTGATGAGGTTTTATATTTTTTACATTTCAAGAGAGAGAGAGAGAGAGAAGGGGGTACATAAATTAGTGTTGATTATAGACCAGAATCAAAGGCCTTTAAGTTTAAAGAGGTAATAAATCTCCCCTGAGTATTAAATAGCTGGATGGCATTTGTTTCAGTATTGCATTCATTAGTCTCATTCATGTTGACTTTGATTTCCATCAGATAAACATGGCAAGGAACTAACCTGTGGCTGATCTACTTGAAGATCTACTAGGTCTCCTTACATAACTTAACAACTGTTGGAGGTGCCGGATGAAGTGGAAAGTCCTACTTGATGAGACATGAGAAATAAACAGGTAAGTCTAGTCTAGACCTTACTGCGGCAGCCTGAACGCATAGCGTTCGTGGCAGCATCCCTGGGCTAGGGACTAGACCTAACTAGTTAGACCTAGGCCTATACCTATTACAGCTAAAAATTATAGACTAGGTCTGGTGGTGGTAGTGGATCCAGGATCAGTTAACTGGGGAGGGAGGGGTGGGGGGTGATGATGTGTTCACAATAAAGAGTGGCATTTTTAGTTAACATTGTCCAACCAAAACTATTTTTTTTTCTTTTTTCTGAGGAATGGACAATTCATTTGTCATTTTTCCTTTATCCACCACTGAGATCTGTTTTCAGTGTAATATGAAATTAGCTGTTTAGTGTCTTTAAATATCAATTATGATATATTTAAGGGATGTTCAGTGGGATGTCATAAATACAAATTTTAGTCCCCTTAATTATTACATTTAACATTTCATTAATTCCTGCAAACAGAAACAAAACAAAATAAGATGGGTGAATGTATGTTATTGATGATATTATTATTTTCATTATTATTGTTATCATTATGATCATTATTATTGTTAGTAGTAGTAGTAGTAGCAGTAATATTAGGGCCAAATATGACACTATTGATTACAGTCCATAAATCTATTGTAGTTAGTCTCCTCTTTGAAAAGATGAAGAGGGTGAGGATGAGTGTTTGTGTGATTTTTTTTCTTAATACAGGGTAATGCTTCTCTACCTCATCTATTCTACAACAGATGATGATGATGATGAAGAGGAATGCTTACCTACTGAGAATGAAGACAAATTCTGAGAGGAACAATTACTACTTAGCTGCTTCAGTTTTGCATGGTAGGCATATGCTTTAAGAGTAAGATTGCTATCAGCCTTCAGGGGCGTCAATGTGTTTTTCGGAGGGGGGGGGGGGGGGGGCAAAACAGCCTAATAGCACCATTCATTATTTTTTCAATGCCTCTTAATTGCCAGCTTCTCCAAGGTAACATGAGGCAGGGAAATATAATTTTTTTTTTTTTTTTTTTTTTTTGGGGGGGGGGGGGGGGCAAAACTATATTATTTGCCCTCCTACTGCCCACTTACCACCCCATAATCAACGCCCCTGGTTGTTATTAGTACCTCAATACAATCAAGGTACACACTTTTTGGTTTAAGAAGCCATTTTCTTGTGACTTTACTCATTTAGTTTCTTTTGAATAGCCTTGAAAATTTTATCTGTCCAAGTGGAAAAACTTTTTTCCTCTTTAAATACTTTTGAAAATTCCCACTTATTATTATATTAATATAATTTAAAGAGTCGATGTTAACTATTAATAGGAAACTCTAAATTTCAGTCTTTTTGCAAATTCTAATTGTTGCTTGCTAAATTATAAAATACACAATGGATGCTATTTTCTAAACTCTTTCCTCTTTTCTTTCAACAGACATGGATTTCTACTTCAACTCTTCAGTGAAATAGACCCCTGCTTTGATAAACATCTAAATTTCTTCATATTGAAATCATACCTGGATTCTAGTCTAATATGCATCATTAGAATGGCGGAAAGGAGTTTTAAACGGGCGCCGCGGAACGTCTTGGAAAGTAGAGGGGCTTAGTGGGGGGGGGGGGGGGGGGCTGCGTGTAATGCCACATTTTTTGCACTGCCGTACGTTTGCACGTGTTTACTGAAAAAGGTGGGGGCTGCAGGCCCCCCACCGGCTCCGCGGTCCCTGTTAAAGTTCTTCAATTATATCTTAACCATCTTACCCACCCCCTCCCCATGTCAAATGTTGCAGTCACATGCAGCCATTTTGTGTAGTAGCTCGTTATTGTGAAGAGGTCTTCCTCTTCTATGTGGCCTAGTGGCCTCTCCTTTATTAAATCTTCTCACCATGTATAACAAATTAATAATAATAATTAACTGATTCTGTGAATTTGTGCTAATTTAATTACTATTCTATTATTGATCTTCAGAGAAAATCCATACTATTCAACACTTTATTTCAGGGATGCCACTGTTCAGACAAAAGTAGCAATTCCTACTTTTTCAACATAATTTTAGCCATATAAAACCACTGTTTATGTAGTACCCAAGGGCCCATTCTAGATGATTTTCCCACTTTTTTATCAATTCTAATTGGCATCCCTGTTATTTAGATTCAAACTATAGAATTAGATCTCCGTGTGTGTTTCTCCGGCCCCCCTTTTTAGTTAGACTTTTAATACTATTAATATGCAATATACATGTACCAACTAAAAGGAAGATGAATCATTTGATTTATATTTCTTAGAAGTGTCAACAAGACTCACATTTGTAAACAAATTTGTAGGCGTTTTACTCCCAGTGTTAAAGATCGTATGCTCGATCTGTAATGAAAAACACAAGTCATAAAAAATTGGAACCAGCGGGATTCGAACCTGTCATCTACTGCTTTCCGGGCAGCGACTTAACCACCAGGCTATTCTGGTTCACGGCCAAGTCACGATGAACTGGAATCAAATACCCAAGATCCTCTTCTTTCTGACTCATTAATATTGAACAGTCCGCCGTAGACAATGGTTAGTAAACGAAGAAGCTTGATGGGAGGAATTTTAATTTGTAAACAAATTAAAATTCCTCCCATCAAGGTTCTTCGTTTAAAGACTCACATTATCTGTTTTTCAAGAGTAACATGGTGTGCGTATTGAACATGGAAATTAGATGGTCATTTATTTCTTTTATTATTTCTTCTTTTGTTGGGTGTAGTGGTAAAAAGTTAATAGTATCTATTTCTCCAGTGTAAATTCAATAATTTACCTCTTGAATATAGGGATTGAAATTAATAATGTATGATTCATTTATATTGAAATTCATTTTTTAATGCATGTACATATTTGTACTACTGTCAAGAAAAGAATATTATTTGACCATGACAAGTCAGTTGTAATAGAACTCGTGAAAGAGTATGACTGCAGATAAATGATGGGTTTATTTAAGAAGTAATACAATGTCTAAACATCTCTAAAGACTGTTATCATTTCTGTATGTACAAAAATATTCATTAAAAAGTGAGAAAATCTAACTATTCCCGAATTGACGTGTGCATAAAATTGCACCTTAAATCTTGATTGTAAGAAAGATAATTGTTATTGAAAATGTGCATGTGAACATGATAAAGGTCCTCTCACGTTATATCAATGACATGAACCATATGGGGATGGGGGTGTGATCGAGGTGCGTATGAGAGAGAGAGAGATAAAAAAGAGAGAGAGAGAGGGAAGAAAAAAAGATGAGAAAAGGTGAAATTTTCTGATTTTTTTTATTTTTTTTTTTTTTTTTTTTTTTTTTGGGGGGGGGGGGGGTTAGCCAGCCCTCCAAGATTTTTTTCCCCTCCAAAATGAACCAGGACGTGTGATCGAGGTGTGTGTATGAGAGAGAGAGAGGAGAGAGAGAAAGGGGAGGGAAGAAAAAAGATGAGGAAAGGTGAAAGAAGATTTGATGAAAATGGGGGAGGGGAATTTTTTTAGCTAGCCCTTCGAGAATTTTTTTTCCTCCTCCAAAATTTGGGGGGTGGGGCGGGGTTACCAGATTTGATGAGGTGCAGTTTTCCTCCATAATTCTCTGACAAGCAAAATATGAATTTCAAAAAAGGTTATAGGGTAGGTGCAGGTAATATGGGGCTGCAGGTAATATGGGACCCTGAGCTGAGGTTCACAGTAAAAGCCACAGCAACCATACATATTTTGTCAATTTCACTGAGCTGGAAGCCTAAGGCATTGCATTATTCTTGGCATAGGACTGGTCTGCAGGTTTACTTTTCTTCAGACGATCTATAAATTATATAATTTTAAGTCAACATATTCATTAAAGGTTCTTAAAATGTGAAATCATCTTACAGTTAATGACTTTTATACATTTTAAAGTAAATACCAGACATAATAGAGTCGTTTTAATGTGAACCTAATGTCTTTAATTAATGGTCCCATATTACCTGCACTGCAGGTAATATGGGACTATTGGTGATGATGTCATAATTTGCATATAATGGACAGGGGGCTGGTGATAATTTTGTTTTCTTTACATTAAAAGTTAGACTAGTCGTTACTGATTCATGGGAACAAAGTATATTCTGTGTGTCTTTATTTGTCTTTATGCAAATTATGCAAATGAGCTTAAGGGTCCCATATTACCTGCACCTACCCTATGTTATAAAAGAAAGGGGTGGCACACTTAAATAGGCTTATACTTGTCTTTCCAAAAAAAATAGAGGGGGGGGGGGTCAAAAGCTGTTAGGGGGCAGTCTGTCCCCTTGCCCACCCCACCCGGGTATGCTAGTGGGGGGGGGGGGGGGGGGGGGGTGAGAAAGAGGGAAAGAAAGTAAAGAATAAAAATGTAATAGTTTTCGGGTCAACTAAAATGGCCGAATTTTCAAGGTTCATAATTCTCTTTGAAAGGTACAATTATAAGATTCACAAATTGGTATCAATGCGAAAGTTGCCCCTCAAGAAAATCAAAGGATACCTCTTCTTCTACACCGGCTGATATTTTATTCTTACCTTAATTTGGCCTTCAATTATTATACACACTCCCCCCCCCCCCCTTTTTTTTTATAACATTATCCTACTGGTCAAAGATAGTAAATTTATTAAAAAGTAATTTGAAAAATTACTTATTATGAATGTAAAAGTTTTTTCTCTTAATTCATGAGATGTGATAAATTTAATGTGAACAACATGTATTTATCTTCTTCATAACTACGGTATACAACTCATTGAACTCGACCAAGTAACGTTAACCTTTTTGTGCTGACTGATCACATGTTGGGACCTAATTATCATAAAGATTTAACCATATGAATGACGCCCATTCGTCAATTATCGATGCGCCGTCATTAGCCAAGTGATGAATATGATGAATACATTAGCATACATGAATAGATTAGGCGGATTTGACCTTTCTTAATGCGCATGCGTGACACTGATCCACATTTATATTTTACCTGTGTGTAAAGCATATACACTGTAGGGGAGCATCGTACAAAATGAATAATGCATCGGGGGCTTCGGGCGCGTTCAAATCGTGCCCAAATGTTACAGCGTAATGGCGGCCGCTTTAGGGGCTTGGTGGGTCCACGTGCGTTTTTCTCCACGTGGCCACTTGCGTCATAATGGATGCGCGAATATTTATGTTTGAGCCTTTTGATTCGCTTGTAGTGGTTGTATTAGTCAAACCATTCCTGGGTGTGCTTAGTCATTTTTTGTGATAATGTTATGCTTTTTATTCAATGATCATTTCATTGATTGGAAAGTATTCGTTAGGAATAAAGAATATTCATTATTTGTTCTTAATTTTATTGTAGATATTTTGGTGGTAATCCGATTTCTTTTTTATAAATAAAGTTTTGGTCTCTTATTAGCACAATTCTTTCCCTTCGGACATTTCTTTTCTCTCAAGGGATCAGCTGTGATTGGTCTGTATTGTTAGTGTTCTGATTGGTGCGTTGTAGAGCAATTTTATAGGTAAGAAGTCAAGAAGTTTGTTAGGAAACTTGGTCTTGGTTTTTCTAATTTTATCTCGCACAGCCGTAACGTCAATTCGGGCTACTCCGTCCGTAGACCAGCGCAACATGGCCGCAGACCAGCAGCATGACGAGGAATTAGCTTCATTGCTAAATGGCACTTCCTCACTGGTCTTTGAGAAGATTCTCCTCCTCGAGTGAGAGGCTTACATTTGGTGTGATATGACTACCGGCTGTCCGCGCCCATTTGTACCGTCCAAGCACAGCCGCGATGTGTTTGATTCTTTAGTTTGTCACACCCCAGGATTAGGGCTTCGCAAAAGATGGTAACTGCTCGTTTTGTTTGGCCCGGTGTAAACAGAGATGTCCGAGTGTGGGCCCGTACATGTTTACATTGCCAGCGCGCCAAAGTGCAGCGTCCTGTTCATGCACCTCTTGGCACTTTTGCCTACCCAGATGCCCGTTTCGCACACGTGCACATAGATTTGGTAGGCCCTTTGCCCCTTCCAAAGGCTGTGTGTATTTATTGACGTGTGTTGACAGATTTACTCGATGGCCCGAGGCCATTCCTATCCCGACGCTACCGCGGAGACTGTCGCAGCAGCTCTCGTTGAGCATTGGGTCTCCCGCTTTGGCACGCCGTCTACTATCACTCATGATCGCGGCCCCCAATTCCAATCCGCTTTGTTCACTGCCTTAACTAACCTTCTTGGCAGCCGTTCAATCTCCACTACGGCCTATCATCCTCAGGCCATCGGTATGGTGGAGCGTTTTCACCGACAACTCATGGCCTCATTAAAGGGCCAGTCGGACCCCAGTCAATGGCGGGAGCTTTTGCCCTTAGTTTTGCTGGGCATTCGCGCTTCCGCCAAGGAGGACCTGGGTTGTTCCTCGTCAGAACTCGTCTACGGGACTGCTCTCCGTTTACCTGGGCAGCCGCTGGTGCCCGCGCCGCAGCAGGGTGCTGACCCCGCTGATTATGTGCAGCGCCTCAGGCGGCACATGACCGCTCTCTCTCCAACCGGGACGCGCCCGCAGGCACGCTCTGGGTTTGTCCATCAGTCCTTAGATACTTGTACTCATGTTTTCCTCCGTCATGACGCGGTTACCAAGCCTTTGCAACCCCCATATTCGGCCCCTATAAGGTGCTGCGGGCGTGCCCATAAGTACATCGTTATCAGTACGAATGATAAGGCTGCTACCGTTAGCATTGATCGTCTTAAGCCTGCTTTTCCTAACTGGTGACTTTGAGTGAGAGGTAACGCGAACGGGGATATATACCACCCGCTAGTTGCCCGAGTTCTTCACTCGCCAAACTATATATCTACTACTCCGGGGAGCATTAAAGTATATCCGTACTGCTATAAAAATCTACTACTGAATTATTTTCTCTCAAATTTGCTGAAACGTCAAAGCTTTCGCTCTTCGCTGGAAAGTGGGAGTCTACCCCTCCCTGTACACACTTTTAAGCCTCGGTCACAAATACCATTAAGAATTTTATATAATTTCGTAACATCTTCTCAAGAAGGCCGTACGAAACCAGCGTTCGTAGACCGCTTGTAGACCGTTTAGTCCATGGGCCAGAAACCGAAAAGGTCCCCCCCCTTAGGCAAAACAAATGTGGGCAAAACATCTTGCCCAGGGATGTAAGCACCGATCAAGGATCGAATCCAAGAGCTCTTGTATGAGAGTGAAAGGCTTTCACCAATATACCACAGTGCTTCCACCCTGTAATTGGAATGTAACGAAGTACAATGTAGGCATCTAATTAAACACAATTGAAGCTGCGTCTTTAATTGCAATCAAAAGCCGGATTATTATAAAAATATGCCGTTGCTAAAGGAAAAGAATGATAAGAAAGCTAATCCCTGATAGCAGAAAGTGTTAACAAATGACGTGATATTTACGTCGTGGTTTTCGTCTTTTTTACGTCCTGTAATTACGTCAATAAGACGACAACTTGCACCAACGCAAGACGTCAAGAGGACGTCTTATTTTACGTCTTGTACACTGTAAAAACTAAAGTGCTACTTTTAGGGGCATGTATAGTGACTGCACCTGAAATGTTGTTTATAGCACTTGTAGTGTGCTAATTTACCAGCAAAAAAAAAAATGTGACCGTGGCGAGCCTCGAACCAGGTTCCGCTGATTGAGAGGCGCTGACGTTACCGATGGACTAACGAATGCTTCTTGCAGTCCAGTTTAGTCATGGGAGTCAAGTAGATAACATGAACTATGTGGTGTCGTAAATTCACTATGTAACAATATGATCTGCTCTAAATCGTACAATGTGAGTTAGCCTAGCGGTAATGCCAGCAATTCTCGATCAGCGGACCCTGGTTCGAAGCTCGCCCAAATCATTTTTTTATGAATGTTTAGCAGTTTAAGGAGCCGGTTCAGCTCCCGTGAAAGTGCTGAAATAGCACGCTGTGTGCATTCAATAGCACTCTGAGTGCAGTCCCTATGCATGCCCTCAAAAAGTGCTATATACAGCACTTCAGTTTTTACAGTGTACAGATGACGTCAAAATAAGACGTCCTCTTGACGTCTTGCGTTAGTGCAAGTTGTCGTCTTATTGACGTAATTACAGGACGTAAAAAAGACAAAAACCACGACGTAAATATCACGTAATTTTTACCACTTTCTGCTATCAGGGATAGTGATTTTTAAGAAAGGGATATTTATGTATCTAAATAATGAATTATAAACAAGTGCAACTGTCCTATTGGTTCAAATCCAGATCAAGGCCTCATCAATCGAGATCATGCCTGGTAGGACACTTGCTATGACAAACGAAGATGCAAATGTTCAAATATATATGCAAGACTTCTGAAAATTCATTGTAAGCCAATTCATATTGAAAATGTACCACTGTACCTGGAGATACTCTCATCTACTGTGTTGTCGCATTACAGTATTAACTTTGACCACTTGGTAGGTGTTGTAATGTGGCTGTGAGCACCAAAAGCATATCTTTAAAATAATGGCAATTCAGAAAGTGGCATTGTTTTAGTTTAACATTATTTTAAAACCGTATCCGGACACCTACCCCCTGGACAACCACCCCCGGATAACCACCCCTAGGATAACCACCCTCTAGGACAACTACCCCCTAGGACAACTACCCCCTAGGGCAACCACCCTCTAGGACGACTACCCCCTAGGACATGTAACCACCGGATAACTACCCCCCACACAACTACCCCCTAGGACATGTAACCCCCGGATAACTACCCCCCCAGACAACTACCCCCTAGGACAACCACCCTCTAGGACAACTACCCCCAGGACAACTACCCCCCGGACAACTACCCCCTAGGATAACTACTCCCGGACAACTACCCCCTAGGATAACTACTCCCGACAACTACCCCCTAGGACAACTACCCCCAGGACAACTACCCCCCAGACAACTACCCCTAGGACAACTAGGACAACTACCCCCCGTACAACTACCCCCTGGACAACCACCCCCTAGGACAACTACCCCCAGGACAACTACCCCCCCTGATAACTACCCCCGGACAACCACCCCCTAGGACAACTACCACCGGGACAACCACCCCCGGACAACCACCCCGGACAACCACCCCCTGGACAACTACCCCCCCCCCCCCAGACAACTACCCCCTAAGACAACTACCCCCCAGACAACTACCCCCAGACAACCACCCTCTACGACAATTACCCCCAGACGCGTATTTTTTTTCTGTAAGGATTTGCGCCACTGACAAGAAAGGGCAGTATTTGAGCGTCAAGATGCCCCGTTTTGGAGACTATGAGACTACAACTTTAAGACTTTTATTTTCTCTCAGTTTCACCTTACTTTATTTCAGCAAAAGAAAATTTTGTCAATGATACTTTCCTAAATTCTAACACCCCTTAGCCTGCCGAGGCTCGAACTCGTGATTCCTTCATGACGAGGACAACGTGAATCCGAATGCGCTACACAAGGAACTGCGTGACTCGTTCGCTCATTTTATTATATCCCTACAATTTGTTTTTCATGAATATTCATGCCGACTAGTCTTGATGGAATAAACCGTATTGTCACCCCTCTTGACGCTTAAATACTGCCCTCTCTCGTTGGGTGGCTCAAGTCCTGACAGAAAAAAAATATAGCCCCCCGAACAACTACCCCAGGACAACCACCCTCTAGGAAAAGTACCCCAAATTGGACTTAACATCACATTGAACAAGATTGTGTTCGTTCGCTACGCTCGCTCGCCAAAATATAATTAATATGGCCTTTAGCAAAATTTCTGTCCGGACGCGTGTATTTTTACCGTAATACTTATGCGTCAAATTGCTTATAATACGGTTTATTCCGTCAAGACTAGTAGGTATGAATATTCATGAAAACGAATTGTAGCTCGATGTAATAAAACGAGCAAGGCCATTGAGTAGCTGTTCTGCGTGGCGCAATCGGATAATCCGGTGCTCTCTGGATGAAAGGACCGCGAGTTCAAATCTCGCTAGAGGTTTATATTGCGAAATTTTCTTTTGCTGATTTAATAAATAAGGTGACTGAGTAAGAAAATACAAGTCCGATACTTGTAGTCTCTTTTAAAGTCTTCAAAAAGGGGTTTCTGACGCGTTAGGTTTACGGAAAAAAAGACACTGCCCAGACCTGCAACAATAAAGCCCAGATAATATACCAAATTTTATTAAAAGAGAAGTGTTTGTTTTCGCTCATGCTTGCTCGCTTAATTGTTCCTCCTCCAACTTCCAACAATAAAACGTAGTTTATCACATTAAAAAAATAGATAGATGGAAGGAAAAAACAGAGAAATAAATAAGGAAAGAGAAGAGGATAGATGGAAGGCCAAAAAACAAAGAAATACATTAGGATAGTGGAGAGGATATGTTTTCCTTCCATCCATCCTCTTCTTTTTCGTTATGTATTTCTTTGTTTTCCTTCATCTATCCTCTCCCCTTTCCATAATTATATCTTCTTCTCATTCCTTATGTATTTCTTTGTTTTTCGTTCCATCTATCCTCTCCCTTTCCTTATTTCTTTCTTTGTTTTACCTTCCATTTATCATATTCTCTTTCCTCATGCATTTCTTTGTTTTTCCTTCCATCTACTGGAAACTCAGTATCAAGAGGTCTGATATAACAATATTCCTGATATGACAAGGTAATAATATTCCGGACCAAGCTCTTTATAATCTCTTGTTTTTTAATCCTGATATAACGAGATTCCTCCTATAACGAGGCAATTTCGATGGTCCCAAGGACCTTTGTTATACTGAGTTTCCACTGTATCTCTAGCTTCTCCTTTCTTATGTATTTCATTTCCCCCCTTTCTCAGCTTCCCAGGCTGGCTGTATGATAGTGCACAACTTGCATAGAGTAGTTTTACAGGATGTGCGCTGACGACTTAGACTCTTTCACCAGAGCACTTGCATGATTTTTTTTTTTTCGCGAAATTGCCTACGCTACGGTGTAAAACGAAAACACGCCCCCGGACAACTACCCCTTAGGGCATCCACTCTTTAGGACATCTTCTTGACAAATACCACCTAAGGTAACTACCACCGGGACATTAACGACTTAGGGTAATTATTAATCGGACAACAACCAACATACTCTCACCATGGCATGTAGGTCAACTATCCCCCCAAACAGTTACAACTTCCAGGTACTCGATGGCATTTAAACTGATTTCGGCCAGGGGAGGACGTTGAGGGGGGGGGGGGGAGGGGTGACCAACAATCAGTAAGGATATAATGAGTATCCAGAGAACGTTTTGGAAATCTGGTTATAAATAGGATTTTGGTGCATTATTATGATAAAATTCACCTCACCACGTGAGTTAAATGTGTCTATACCCATGATCACGGGGGGGGGGGGGGGGCTATATTTTTTTCTGTCAGGACTTGAGCCACCCGACGAGAGAGGGCAGTATTTAAGCGTCAAGAGGGGTGACAATACAGTTTATTCCGTCAAGACTAGTCGGCATGAATATTCATGAAAAACAAACTGTAGGGATATAATAAAATGAGCGAACCAGTCACGCAGTTCCTTGTGTGGCGCATTCGGATTCACGTTGTCCTCGTCATGAAGAAATCACGAGTTCGAGCCTCGGCAGGCTAAGGGGTGTTAGAATTTATGAAAGTATCATTGACAAAATTTTCTTTTGCTGAAATAAAGTAAGGTGAAACTGAGAGAAAATACAAGTCTTAAAGTCTCTTAAACGGGGCTTCTTGACGCTGAAATACTACCCTCTCTTGTCAGTGGCGCAAATCCTGACAGAAAAAATACGCGTCTGGGGGTAATTGTCCTAGAGGGTGGTTGTCCTAGGGGGTGGTTTTTTTCCTGTACCTTTGGGGCTATCCAATCTGAATATTCATGAAAGAGACTACAAGTATCGGACTTGTATTTTCTTACTCAGTTTCACCTTATTTTTAACTCAGCAAAAGAAAATTTCGTAATATATTCCTCTGCCGAGATTCGAACTTGCGGTCCTTTCATCGATAGCGCACCAGATTATCCGACTGCGCCACACAGAACAGCTGCTCAATCCGGGGGGTAATTGTCCTACAGGGTGGTTGTCCTAGGGGGTAGTTGTCTGGGGGGAAGTTATCCGGGGGGTAATTGTCCTAGGGGGGTAGTCGTCCTAGAGGGTGGTTGCCCTAGGGGGTAGTTGTCCTAGGGGGTAGTTGTCCTAGAGGGTGGTTATCCTAGGGGTGGTTATCCGGGGGGTGGTTGTCCAGGGGGTAGGGGGCCTAGAACCTTTTAAAACAATATAACAGTATAGACATGCTAGATATCTCCATTGCAAGCAGCCTGAATGATTGCATTGAAAATGTTAATCATTTATTCCAAATGATCATATCCAAATATGGTCGCTGCTAAGGCAGATTATGATCGAGAAATCTATATTTAGAAAATAGTGGCATTTTTCTGTGATTGTTAGTGATGATATATTTTTATAAAGTTAATTTCTGACTGTACTGCTAACTGCAATTAATGTGTCGATTTTGAGTTCACGGTCATAATCTGTGAAATGATAACTGAGGTACATAAGTGTCCACACCCAGTTGACATGAATGAGAGCTACTTGTATTCCACTTTGCCCCTTCAAGGAGTTCTATAAATGGATGTCATTAGGAATCAGAAGTTAGAGAGCATCCTTGGGATAGAGGTACAGAACATTTTCAGCAGAATTCCTCTTGCAGCAACACCCACTACTTTGGATGAGGTTGAGGATTACCCATCAATCAGAGTTATCATGAAGAACAGATACAATAAGGCATTGACAGACTTCAGAATTACATACCAAACTATACTAAGTAAATCTGAATTCCCTCTAGGGTGAAGTGAGGATTCACTCATCTTCATCCTAACCATAGAGACATTACTCAAGTATTGCAAAAATGTATTTTCTTCTAACATAGTGGTGGAGGTATAGATGACACCTATATCTCCATCCTGAGTTCTGACTTTATTCTGCCAAACCAAACCGGGGGAGGGTTGGATAATCTCCTCACCATGACCTTCTTAGCATGTGATTCAAGCCAGAGTGTCTCACCATATCAGACTTGTAAGAAAGTCAACCAAGTTTTAATAAGAGAATACTCAGTTCAAGTAAGGCTGCAGAACGCCTTAAAGCTGTAAAAGATAGATAGACAAACCCGCTAATTTCACAATATTATGGACTTAGCCACTAAACTCTACCAAAAATATACCCCATCCTTTATCCAACCATGCTTAAGGCAAGATAGTATTAGAGGAACAATCTCACAAACTATTGGTCATATCTCCTCTAAAGCCAAAAGAACTGCAGCTTACCTGTAAAGGGCAACCAATATGTAAACTTATAGGTCTTAATATGGTCCCCAGCACATCAAGTCCATGGCTAATATACATGTACCCCAATCATGCAAGTCATGAGAATGCTGAGCTGCAATTGCACCACAGGCCTTCACAGTGACACTTTTGAATACCTTCTAGCAAATATAAAAAACTCCAGGCCGGTATCAACACTTCAATCCTGGACTTGATCTTTGATGAGGCACCCAAAAATTCAATTCTTTGGCCCTGTTTCTGATGAAGTCCAAATCCTAGACCACCTTGGCCATGCTGTTAATCCTTAATTAACATGCAGATTTCTTATGGGTAGGATTAGGGGAAAATATGCTAAATTCTATTCCAATCCTCTCAGATTTATTTCAGGTAGACAGGTTTAGCTACAGACCGACAAGTTTATCATCTTATGAATTAGGTTCTGTGACTGAGGTGAATCCATCTATTAAGCCTCCATTGCCTCCCTCCCAACGCCAAGGCATAGAGGTGGAAGCATAACTACTCAAGTACAGCTAACCAGTTAGGATCAGCTGTTGTTACTGCAACGGTCCCCCACATGGATACCCACATCTTGCCCGGAGCTATCCGAACATGCGACCAATTAAAAAATGTCTTTGCAACATAATTGCTGTTGTGTAATAACAAAAATCTGTCCCTTTTTTTTTAATTACTCAGTTTTCATAATAATACTAGCATGGCAACAACCCTGTTTTAACATTACTATGGCCTTAAGTGATTTGGATTATGACTGTAATAACTCTGGCAGTTTATGATATATCAAGACCAATATTTTGTGTTTTCTATTGTTGAAACAGTATATACATATGTAATTTTCAAACAATTTCCTCCGCGTGCTCAACACCAATTTCTCACAACTTACCCCCTTAAATGATGATATCAGAGACAAGATGATCAGAGAGATGATATCAGAGACAAGGGTTACCCATGGAATCTTCTTTGCGTGGAAATAGGTTATAGGAGATATATGTCTCGAAAGAGGAAAGAATCAAATCCCTACTGATTATAATTAAACAGGGTAGAACCATGGAAACAGTGTTGAAGAATGTAAGCAAACTGAGTGTAATGTCAAGCTACTCTCTGTTTATCTCAAACGATGAACCGACGTGGATTAATGCAAAAACGCTTAATGTTCCAGCAAGTTTGTAGCACATAATTTGGAGCTCTGCTCCCTGTTTATTGTAAAATGTGAATTTCTGATGGTCAAGTCTAGAAATCACTATATGGGCTTAAAATTATGACAGCAAATTAATTGCTGTGAAGTTCAATGTTGTATCTCTTGTCAATTGATTAAGAAATACCCTGAATACAATGACAGTACCCCTAACCATGGCCTTAACTCTAATACTTTATGATCTTAAAATTTCAAACCAATTTGCTTTTCGGTATAAGGACGCATACACAATATAGTTTCCTTCTATGTTAAATTAATCAACTATTCAGTACTGTTTGACACCTCGTTTGTTTGATATGTTGTAAGAGATTATGTATTATTTATTCTTTATAAAATCATTATGGATGATAATTTATGATTCTAAGTTTCTTTAAATTGTCTCAAATTACAATTATTAATTACTGGTTAATTTTAGATATATAATATTGATAACTATAGGCCTATATGTTTGCGCCTTTATGGTTATCGTTATCATTAATTACTTTATCGTTGTTTTTGTTCTCGTTAATTCTTTGTTTTTGTATATGGTAATGAAATAGGCCGAGACTCCGGACGTAGCTGAATATACCACGGGTTTTATTGACGCCAAGCTCTCGGCATTATCGCCTTCTTCGAGGGCTGTACAACGAAAGAGAGCGGAAATTGAACAAAATGTCCCAATACAAGCATAAAATGAAAAGTAATAAGCGATACATTTATGCTGACAATAACTAATATCCAATGTAGATAATCTATACATAAATCAGTAAAGTGATAATCAGTGTAAAGTTTAATATAATTAAAATCATTACCTGTTAGGTTGTTTGTGGTTATGCAAATGGACAGTGCTTGCTTGTGCGATGGATCACGTGGTGTGATCCATCGCACAACAAGTAAACTGATGCGTGTCATTGTGGCGTCACATGTCCATGTCATAGCATGACACCTCTCCCACCAAAAAAAAAAACAAAACAAAAAACAACAAAATAATAAATGAAAACAAAATAAATAAATTAAAAATAAATTAAAAAAAAAAAAAAAACAATATAAAGTATATAAAAAATATAAAATACAATTATTGTGTAACTTTTTATAGATGAATGGGCTAAAAATGAAGAAGATCTAGCGCAGCAATATTCATCGATAATAAAGTCAGCGTATGATGGAGAACTGGAAGAAGTTCGACGAAATGTACTCAGAAACAGAGATTCAGTAAGTACCATTGAAATCGTTTACAATAAAACGGATAACAAAATACAGAACCCAGTTTTTCAAACACTCAGTACAGTTTAAGCAAGATTACACCCCCTGTAGAGCCCACAAATGTAAAAATCAACCACAAATGTAACAATAACCACAAATGTAAAAACATTGCACCCGCAAATGTCAAAATAACCACAAATGTCATAACATGTCAACCACAAATGTCAAAATAACCACAAATGTAATAAAAATCTCCCACAAATTAAAAAAATCGGTTTAACCACAAATGTAAAAATATTTCGCCTACAAATGTAAAAATTTCCATTTTTACCACAAATATCATAACATGTCGACCGCAAGTGTAAAAAAAATCATTGCTTGCATAATGTACCCATGTAAGATAAGTTATTATGAGATGTATGTGTTTCAATATGGCACGAAAAAGAGACATGATAACGAAGCTTTTCGACCTGCACTCATCAGGTTATCACGCAGGTATATAACAAATTACTTGAAATCAACACACAGGATGCTACCGTCAACTAGCAAGGATGTACTACCCACCCCCCACTTGAGTAATGTTATTTACCAATTTCAGTGCCGGTGCGATGCCAGGTACGTGGGCCGTACTTCTCAGCGGTTGGCTGATCGCATTAAACAACACATTCCCTCCATTATTCGGAACCGTACAACCAATCAGCGCACGCAGCCCGTCCGTGCCTGCAAATCTGAAATGCACGCTAACAGACCAAAGATAGCCAAATGCGATTCAGCGATTGGTCTCCACTTGCTGAACAATCCAGCTTGCGCACAAAGCTATGCCGACGATCAATTCTCAATTATGTCCCGGGCCAGAAGCTCAGCGCATTTACGCTTTCTGGAAGCTGCTTATATTCAATCGCAAGAACCTCTTCTGTGCAGACAAAAGGAGTTCGTCCAAGCTTTGCGATTGTTCTGAAATTACGGCGTCTAGGTTGCGTCCGGGTTCACCGAGTATAATATAGTTGATTTCAAGTAATTTGTTATATACCTGCGTGATAACCTGATGAGTGCAGGTCGAAAAGCTTCGTTATCATGTCTCTTTTTCGTGCCATATTGAAATTTTGCAGTACCAAGAAATTATATGTATGTGTTTGAGTGCGTGCATGTGTGTGTGAGAGGTTTCCCTGACCATTAAAATCCCTAAAATATTGAAACACCCTTTACCACAAATGTCAAAACATGTCAACCGCAAATGTAAAAATTTATTAAACTAGTTGTTTACTAGTGGGTTCCCTTTTATGACCAGTTTACAGAGACGGGGGTCAAGGAGCTGATCATAAACTTCAATGGCAAGAAAAATTCAGATAGTCCATCGATCTCTACACAGAACAGCAATTAATACGATTCTAGTGAGGGCAATTAATGTTGTATCCCCCGAAAGTAGCCAGTCAATATCATTATAATTAACAGAATCAGGCGTCTAGAGCGAACTCGAAAATATTGTAAAAATAAAATTTATTGCCCGCTATTTAAACACGCAAAATCCCATTGACAAAGCCGGGCAATAACATTTAAAAATTGCATTGCTCAGATGTCTGATATGGTTAATACTTTTTTTTATTCACGCGATTTGATGGGGCTGTAGCCCCTTCACTTTTTGAGTAGACACGTTTCATATAATTTTGTTTAATGATTATGCACAATATATATCTATATATATATATATATATATATATATATATTTAAAAGAGATCACATTTTAAAGATATATATACATTGTAATAATGTTTGGTCGCTTGCTTCGCTCGCTCGCAAAATGTTGTAAAGTGTAGTTGATAGGCGTCAGTCCCCACTTCCAAAACGATCATTACCCTGCATTGTGGTAGATGTACCATAGTTATATTGATGATTATAATGAATAGAAACAGAATGACACAATGAGAGAGATGATGGAAGGATGGATATAAAGAGTACTATAAGGAAAGACGGAAGTGAAGATAAATCGATGAAAAACAATGCAATAGGGAAGATTGAAAGTTAAGGGATGGAAGGATAAAGACATATGCCTAACGTAAAGATAGAGAGAGAGAGAGAGAGAGAAATGGTAGAAGAATTAAGAAAAAAACATGGCGAAAGATGGCAGAGAAGATGGTAAACAAGCCCCCCCCCCCCCGCTCCCCAAACAAAAACAAGAAAGAAGAAGAAAAATAATAACATAACGAAATTAGAGATGAAAAGAAGAAAAAAGTAGATAAAAAGAAAGAATAATGCAAAATAGGCAAAATGATAGAAAGATAAACCAAGAAATAAAGAGAGAAAAACATAGAGAATATGATAAAAGAAATAATGTAAAGATTAACATTAATATGGAAAGATGGAAGAGGTAATAGAAGGAATTAAAGAATAACACAAGCCATGCTCCATCAGGTCACCCTTTTTCTCCTCTTTTTGTACTCCCCCCCCCCCTCAAAAAAAAAATTAACATAAAATTACTGCCAAAAATGTTCGAAAATTTAGGTCAGTGTGCCGAACAGAGGCCTGACTGTTTAGTCATAGCCACCTAGAGTAGTATTGTAGAGGGAAAACTAGCCCAGTTGGTCATTAGACGAAACGATGATTAGACCAAATGGTTATTAGACTAAATATGCGTTAAATGATTATATACCAAATGAGGTTAGAATAACTGACAAATGGACCAAATGATGTGTAGACCACATGGGTATTAGACCAACTGGGTTTAGACCATTTGTTGATTAGACGAAATGGCAATTAGACCAATTGATAATGGACCAAATGGTTATTAGATCAAATGGTTTTAGACCAAATGGCCATTAGACGAATTGAAAATTAGACCAAATAGTAAATGGACGAAATGGTGATTAGACCAATTGGTTATTAGACCAACTGATATTAGATGGAATGATGTTAGACCAATTGGCTATTAGACCAACTGGCTGTAGACCAAGTGGCAATAAACCTATATAACTATGACAGGCTAAAGTTTGTCTGTAGTATTAGACCAATGGATATTAGACCAAGTGAACATTAGACCAAACTGTTATTAGACGAACTGAGAATTGGACCAAACGATGATTAACAAAAATGGTAATTAGACGAAGTGATGATTAGACGATGTGGGTATTAGACCAACTGGGTTTAGACAAAATGGCTATTAGACCAAATGATGATTAGACCATTTGGTTATTAGACCAATTGTTTTTAGCCTAAATAGATTAGACCAAGTGAACATTAGACGAACTGATAGTGGGTTTAGACCAAATGGGTATTAAACCAAATAGGTTTTAGACGAATCGGCTATACACGAAGTGGTGATTAGACTAAGTGATTAAACTAATTATTAGACCAAATGGCTATTAGAAGAAATATATCTTAGATGAATTGGTGATGGACGAATAGACCAAATGATGTTGGACCATTTGCTTTCAGACCAATTGGCATTGGACCAAGTGGCAATTTACCATAATAACTTACATCGGTGCATTATTTGCAAGCAATGAGTTTTTACATTTGCAGTCGACGTGTTATGACATTTGTGGTAAAAATGGAAATTTTTACATTTGTAGGTGAAATGTTTTTACATTTGTGGTTAAACAGATTTTTAAATTTGTGGGCGATTTTTATTACATTTGTGGTTATTTTGACAGTTGTGGTAGACTGTTATGACATTTGTGGTTATTTTGACATTTGCGGGTGCAATGTTTTTACATTTGTGGTATTTTTTACATTTGTAGTTGATTTTTACATTTGTGGGCTCTACTACCCCCCCCCCCCCAAAAAAAAAGAATGTTGTCCAGTTTTTGTCGTTTGTCGGGGTTTTTGACTGGAAAGCCACCATTCGTCCAGAGCAACACCACCCCTCCCCCCCCCCCCCCCGGTTTCGCTGAAAGGGACCCGACACTCCCAACGCATCCTTTCGGCAAAACCATGGGGCTTTGGACGAATGGTGGCGTTCCAGTCAAAGCGACGCGACGCTACAAGCCAAAGACATCGTTTCCTCCAAACACTCGCGATACTCCAAGATATACTAAAATCCACACCCACACTCGATTCGCCTATAAATTAGAGAGAATTTTCAAGATAACATGTTCGTACGTAGACCAGTAGACGGAATCCTAAATGAAGCCGATATCTCATTTGATTTTATTAATTTCACCCCTAAGATCAATGAGAGAACTCAAAGTGAAAGGAATGCACTTCATGCCGCTTCTACCAACGGCCATCTCAAAATCGTTAAACTCCTGGTCGAAGCTAGCCTGGCCATAAACGGACAGGATGCGACAGGCATCACACCACTACGAATGGCAGTTAATAGGTCAGTAGCAGTAGGACTTTGAACATTTATCCCACATAAACTTAAACAACGGTTAAAACAATAGTATTTACATGAATATTATGAGTATAAGTTTTTCTTTGTAATGCCACTAAGTGTCAGTTCGCAGTTCGTCAGTTCGTATTATTATAATACCGTACACACATTAAAAGAAGCTTACTACAATAGCTTTAGAACGGACATTTCCACACTATCCAAGTCATGATCTACATACATTTGCATTACGTCATACTGCAGAAACCATGATGAAGTTACAAGGTACTTGCTGAGCCAGAAAGCCGATCCAAATATTGCAGACCATGCTGGCTGGACTCCTCTGCATTCTGCTGCGCTGAATGATCGTGCTGACATAATAAAGTGTTTAAAGACATTTGGTGCCGACGTTACTAAACAGGCAAGTTCTGTCTATTTTGACACAAGTTGATGCACTGTCCACATGGGCTAATCCTGGATCATGCAAAGGGGTGACGGGTACAATTAAAACAAAACAAAACAACCCCCTTCAACGAAAAAAAAAGAAGAAGAAGAAAGAAAGGGGGTCAGAACGAGCCGGTCACATCCCTTAAATCTGTCAGTGACTGAAGAGATTTAGCAGGGGTTGACTACCACATCCAATTCCAGTGAAAAAATATCCTTCTTCTGTATAGAAACGAAGCCTTTTAATATACATAGTATTATAGGTACAGTTAACTAATCTATGTTTAATCTGTTTGATGTGTGGAAGAAAACTGCATTGCATTTCAGACCGGCAGGTTAAAAAGAATTTCAGTGAAGCGATGCAGCAGAAAGATAAAAGAAAGATAACTGACCCTACCAACGTTTCTATTTGCACAAACAAGACTTTAACAATCTCTTTTTTGTTAACTTTGTATTAGACGGAAAGTGGCTACACCGCGCTCTTTCTTGCTTCTTTGAATGGACACGTTGACTCCGTGAAAGCGTTAGTTGATATCGACGCAGACGCAAACGAGCTGGACGCTGAGAAATATCAACTTAACAAGGTCGACAATGCCGGGTTTTCTCCGCTACATTGCGCTGCGTTGAAGGGGCATGGCGCAATTACCCGGATACTATTGCGAGAGGGCGCTTCAGCAGAACAAAAGGTGAGAAAAGAAACATCGTGGTCCACTCCAAACAAACGTGGTTCACTTTCATATTGCTTTATCAACCCAAATGGATTGTAGATAAATTTTGATAAGGTGGCTACAACGCACGAGACAATCATGCAGCCCAAGAGACCGACAGTGGTCTCGTGGGACTTCGGAAAAATGCTCAGAACGAACATGCCAGTCTCGTGGGTCTCTGATAACTTTTCTGAGGTTTCACAAGACATTGTCGGTCTCATGGGCCCTTGCTCTTAGAGTGCGGCCCATGGACCATTTGCGGCCCGCGAGACGTTTTCATGCGGCCCACCAAAAATATCTAGTAAAAAAAGTACTATGTTGATGCATAATATAATATAATATCATCCTAACTATTGTTATGAATAAAAGTATCTTATTTATCCGTTCCCTGTTCTACCACGTACATATAGTTTAAACAATCCAAACAAACATGAAACGAAGAAAAAAGGGACATGGGAGGAGTATTCTAAACTCGTTCAACTGACCTAACATGAGCCATTCGGGTATGTATGCATTAACATCTGAGGCGGGGGATGGTGGCTAAAGGCCTCTCCCCCGAACATCAATACTTTCCTGCATTCGGGCTCCGCCATCTCATTTCCGGGCAGGGAAATGGTCTCTCTGTAATTTTTTTTTATCTCAGATGATGCAAATTAGCACATTTTGATGACCCCAGGCGCCATAATCCCTAGATACGCCACTGGCTTCGCTCCTACGCCGGTCATCCACCCAATCGTGAACACGGATCGACACCCCTGACAATAAGGGGAAACAATCAAAAGTAGTAAAAAATTGTCGACCAAACTTTTGTTTGCATGCATTTATGATATAAATTCCAAATAAGTCGTCATATTTGAAATAAAAAATAGCTATTTGGAAGATGAATATTAAAACAAACACTTGGAAGAAACTCAAGTAAGACATTTTATTTAACCAGTGAGAGTGTATGAGCTAATTTCACTGAACTCAAAACTCTGATAATATTGTTACTGTATTCGACCAATGAAACAGAGCTAAAATATTCGAAACGTTCATTCATTTTATGTACAGACTGAAAGTGGCATGGTTCCGCTAACGCTGGCAGCTGCAGAGGGTCACCTAACTTGTGTCAGGGAATTATTGACCCAAACAGACTTCAATGACGTACCCGAGGCCATAACTATCGCAGTGACAAGGTACAACATACATAAATAACATACATAAATAACATAAGTAAACAAGCAAGAGCAACCCCCCCCCAAAAAAAAAAAAAACAAAAAAAACAAAAAAAACAAAAAAAAAACAAAACAAAATCAAAAACAAAAACAAAAACGAAAACAAAAAACAAAAACAAAAATAAAACGAACAAAGCAAACCAATCAGTAATCGACAGGGGGGTTAAATGTTGAATGCATAACAATCAATGGATTTGATATAATAAATAATTTACGTATGTTTCTCCCCATTTTATAGTCACCCCAAGGTAGATAACACTTTCAACTACTTGTATCACAGGTGTCCCAGATGTTTTAATTCATTGTCAACCCAGAGTAGTATTGTTGCCATTTAGTCAACCCAGGGTAGATAACAATTCCAAATGTTTATATCACACGTGTCTCATATGTTTTAACTTGTTGTCAATACAGCCTCGTATTTGTGAATGCCTGTGATATAGAAAATAAGAATTGTTATCTACCCTGGGTTGACTTAATGGATATAAAGACAACCCTGAGTTGATAATAAATTAAAATATCTTGGACACCTTGGGGGAGGGGCTACCCCGGGTAGACTCTCATGTGGGTATTTACATTACTGCATATATATGAAGAGCTCATTTGCCAAAGGAGTTAGAGCCATTTTTCATCAAATTCGATTTGTTTTTGTCTTAATGTATTGATTTTTAGTAGCTCTATCAGATGATACCCAATATTTTTTTTTAAACTGCTTAGATCGATTTCAGTTTGTTTGCAAAAGGGGCTAGATCCACAAAGGTCAATTTTTGGAATTAAAAAAAGAATATGAAGACAGACATATTTTTTGTTTACTAAGTTTTACATTCACATGGTAGGGTAGTAAATCAGGACAAATTTGTTATATTTGAAAAATTAAATAAAAAATGATTATCTCAGAATCGTCTAAAGTGGACCCTCTTTTGCAAACGAACTCTTCATACACACACACACACACACACACACACATATATATATATATATATATATATATATATATATATATTTGTTTGTTTATTCATTTCTCATTTCTCAATATAACAATATAAAAATGAATACATATATTCATAGAACAGAAATACATAACAATCATAGACATATGATAATAACTCTTAACTTAACAGTTGGAATTCCGTAATAGACAAGCAAAAAATGAAGAGAAATGAGAGGAAACCAGCCAAAAAGCATATAGCTTGTAAAAGGTGGCTGATTTCCCGAATCGTAAAACAAGTGTCAACGAGTAAATAAGACAAGACTAAGAATTAGTTCAGGGAGTCCAGTTTAAAAACTCTTTGTTATTATGTATTCAGAAATAAGAAAGTATAATAAGAAAACAACACAGGAGAATCGGTCTGCCTGTGCATCTAGAACAAACAAGGAGGTAGAAGAAAGATTCCAGAAAATGTGTCCAGGTATATGAATAAGAGTACAGCAGCATCTGTTTGAGCTTACGCCTGGTAAGTCACTCCAAAATTTCGGTCCGGTATATAAAAAAAAAGAATTTTGAGAAAAGAGTGTTTGTGCACGTGGAAGGTGAAGACTTTGACGCGTTAGTTAATTATAAAACAGGTCATTTCTTTGAAAAGTTGGCGTAAATATATCAGGCAAATCATTTTTTTACAGCTGGTACATGATCGTGATCAGCATGAAAAAAGGCTGTTTGTATGTAAATAAAAGTGTGCATGATTTATAATGCAGATTGCACGTTTTTGGATCTTCAAAATTTTGTCAAGTTGGAAATTGGCACAGTTCCCCATACAGGCATACCATAATTCAAATAGGGCAATATTAGGATGCAATATAGATGACACAAGATACGCTTAGGACAAAATCTCTCAGCCGATACAGGACTCCATTATTCCTGGAAATCAATTGACAATTTCAGATACATGAAGTTTCCATGAAATATTGACGCCTAGAAACCTGATATCCCACACCTGCTTAAGATGAAAATTATTCAATGTGATGAGTCCATCCAAAAACTTGAGAGAGTTGCTGAATACCATGAAGTGCTTTTTTTTAAACTGAGGGCCTGTATGTTTGCCAAGATCCAAGACTGTAGCAATTTCAAATCCCTATTTACTACATCTAAGAGTAAAGATGGGTTTTCGTGATAGTAGAAAATATTAGAGTCATCTGCAAACAAAATAAACTGTAAGACATCAGAAGAATTTTTAAAATCGTTAATATAGAGTGTGGGTCAGAAAACACTTTTTAAATTGAGTATTGTTGGAAATATAATGGGATTAACAGAGTATTTTTAGCATGTTTGGATAGTGTATATATTCATTTGTTGTAACCAAATCAATTCAAAGTTAGAGGTTCGACTTTTTGCACTAAAAACAACATAAACATGGAACAAATCTTTAGGCATTTTACTCCCAGTGTTAAAGATCGTATGCTCGATCTGTAATGAAAAACACAAGTCAGAAAAAATTGGAACCAGCGGGATTCGAACCTGTCATCTACTGCTTGCCGGGCAGCGACTTCACCACCAGGCTATTCTGGTTCACGGCCAAGTCACGATGAACTAGAATCAAATACCCAAGACCCTCTTCTTTCTGACTCACTAATATTCATTTTTAACGGTCCGCCGTAGACAATGGTTAGTAAACGAAGAAGCTTGACTGGGGAGGAATTTTACTCCCAGTGTTAAAGATCGCATGCTCGATCTGTAATGAAAAACACCAAGAAAAAAAACAAAGAGTAGATGACAGGTTCGAATCCCGCTGGTTCCAATTTTTTCTGACTTGTGTTTTTCATTACAGATCGAGCATACGATCTTTAACACTGGGAGTAAAATGCCTAAAGATTTGTTTACAAATTAAAAATTCCTCCCCAGTCAAGCTTCTTCGTTTACTAACATAAACATGGGTAAACCAAATTATTATTAACCCAAGCAAACACGATTACAGGTATAGTAACCATGTGGATTCCAGTATTCAGTTAGCAATAACTTATTTATAAATGAATATAGACCATATGTACATTCACAAATGCACTTTGAATCTCACCTTCATGGTACATGTAACCAATAAATACTTTACAGTTTACATCAAAGCCAATTCGAGGCAATGAATATTGATTTCATCTAGTGAACCAAGAGGGGAAAGTAATTAGATAAACAGTTACCATTCTTTCACCCAACAAGGTTTCGGACCAATCAACCCTATATTAAAAAATACATGTGGCTTCCACTTCCAGTTTATCAATAACTTTGTTAGCAATCAATATCATACCGCGTACATGTACATGTGTACATTCTAGAATGTATTTTGAGTGTTATAGGTTCGACCTTTTGGACTATAGAAACAAGATAAAAAAATGGCTAAACCAAATTATTATTGGCCCAAGCCAACAGGATTACAGATATAGTAACCGTTTGGCTTCCACTATTCAGTTATCAATAACTACTTAATTAATTAATGTAGACCGTGTTTACATGATTGTGTACATTATAGAATGGAATTTGAATCTCACCTTCATGGTACATTTAACCAAAAAGGTACATTACAGCTTTCGTCAAAGCCAATTCGAGGCAATGAATATTGATTTCATCTAGTGAACCAAAAGAGGAACTTAATTTGATTTGATTTGATTTGATTTGAATTTATTCTCATATTTCACAAAATAAGTAAAATATCAACACAATTTTACACAATACATTAGATTATAACAATACAGTTTGGCAAAGTAATTCAGTATAGCAAAAAATGCCAGTAGATTATAACAATGACAATAAATGAGTTCGAAATATGAAGGAACCTGCATAAAAAGCAGAGCTTGTAAAGTCTGCAGGTTCCTTTAAAATATTAATAAATCAGCAATCAAGGAGACGGAACACACAAAATCAGACTACATTGGAAGAACCAAAGGTAAGTGAAAAGAAATTGTGGGGTAAAGAATGAGAAGAAAAATAGAGAAGCTATAAGAATAAGAGAGAGAGAGAGAGAGAGAGAGGGGGGGGGGGGGGAGTGGAATGTGGGCTGGATACAAAAGTGCAATAGCGCCCGACATCATTAGATAGCGAATCATTCTTACCGCTAAAGGTGGAAGATAAATGATGAGTTGCTGGATCTCACAAACGAGGTTTGTTCAGTAACGGTGGCCCCAGGAGAAGCTGTCTAGTTGGTTGGAGTATAGCCTTTTGACAAGGCCTCGTGACTTGGCTATTTTCCTCGTCATGCTGTGCCTGAGATGAGACTAGCCGGCGACGAAAAGAATCAACACGGCCCGGGTGAACGCGCGATCGAGCGACTTTAGTCGCGAGGCCTTTTGGAACCTGGGTTTCCATCGTCCGGTATGAATTATTCACGAGTTGACATTCGTATGCTAAAACACGCCTACCGAGGATTGTCGACCAATCACAACGGTATCTGCGGGGCTTGCTTTCCATGATTGATGTACTAGTAGCTTGCACGGGCCGCGCTAGCTCGAGATGAAGGCTAATTTGCATACCAAATGTATGCTGACGTCATGCGAAGAAACGTTTGCTGATTGGTTCCTACCTATAAGGTTCCTACCTAGCAGATCCTCGCTAGGAACAAAGGATAACATAAGAAATACAGGCCAGGTTCCAAAAGGCCCTCGGACTCACGTCGCTCGATCGCGCATTCACCGGGCTGGGCGGCTAGTCTTGTTATGCAGCCACTACTAGCTTACTTGCCGAGAAAAATAGCCAAGTCACGAGGGCCTTGTCAAAAGGCTAGTTGGAGTAGGACTTCACAGGTTAGCGGTGCCAGACGTAGCAGCGGCAGCGCTGGGCGGGGTCCCGCTAAAAAGGCTTTCAATATCAACACGAGGCGGCATTTATGGCGAAAATGTTGGTATCTTTTTCCTTCAAGTGAACCTACTTACTGTTCGTTAACCAATACGATGCCACAAACTTGTGTACTGATCTGCGTAGCAGTGCCACGTAACATGAGCGCTAGCCTGTGCTGGCGTTCCACAACATTGTATAGTAGCTAGCTCCGTAGCTGTGCCACGTACATGTTTAGTCGTATTGCTTGTTCACGCTTGAGTGGCACAGAGGGGATTAGTGGCTGGCACAATAGGGATTAGTACTGTGGCACAGGGGCTACTACATGGTGGCAGATTAAGGGTTAAGAACAATAGGGGAAACAAAAGCGGGTTCTTTTGACACCCTTTCAATATTAAAATCTACCACGTAGCCAAAACCCTTCTATAGTGAATTAATCACTCATCGTGTAAACATAAAGAGATCATGTACTTTTAATTTATTTTTAGAGGCCATCACAATGTCTTTAGGTACATTGCGGCAACCAATGATGATAACAATTGGAGTACACTACAGAACGCGGCTTGGAAAGGAGACAGTGATCTTATTCGATCTCTTATAGAAGATGGTCATGATATTGATGAACAAGTAAGCTTATTTTAGTTGATATTTAAATTTTTAATCTTCCGTTGAAATATTGAGGGTCATGTTTTCTCTGCCTCCATGGCAAACTGATAACGTGAATCAGTAGGAAAATCACTAAATTGGAATCCTATGACATTTTAGAGACTAAAGTGATGTTATCACATGTGCATACCGGGGAAAATAATGTGAATTGCATGTGGAATCGATCTCTGGTTTCATTTTCATTAACAAAATTATAGACCTATATCCCTTCTTAATGTGGATTATAAGATTCTAACAAAAATTTTGGCAAAAAGGATTAAGGAAGTATTGCATGAAATTATTATGGGAGATCAAGTAGGTTATATGAAGGGGAGGAATATTGGAGAAGCCATACGTATTATAGATGATATTATTTTTCATACATCCCATTATAATTTGCCTGGTTTTCTGTTAGCCATAGATTTCGAAAAAGCTTTCGACTCGGTTTCACATAAATTCCTTCAAAAAGTTTTGTTATCTTTCGGATTCGGTCCATCTTTTCAAAAGTGGGTCAAAGTTTTGTACACAAATACATTAAGTTATGTTTTGAACGAAGGAGGTTCCACTGGTTATTTTGAAGTGGAGAGGGGCGTTAGGCAAGGTGATCCTCTGTCGTCTTATTTATTTATTTTATGCATTGAAATAATGGCACATAAACTAAGAACAGACAAATCGGTGGAAGGAATTAATTTTGGAGATAAGGAAATGAAATTAGTTCTTTATGCGGATGATATGACTATTTTTGTACGAAATGTTAAATCAATAAATAGGCTGAAGGTGTTATTTGCGGACTTTGAAAAACTTTCTGAACTAAAAATAAATAGGGATAAGACTAAAATATTAAGATTAGGTCTGTGTCAATGTTTGGAATTTAAATTTGCTTTTGGTGAAATAGTTGACTTTGTAAAGATTCTAGGGGTGTTTTTCTCCCAAGATGAACATATGAAAGAAAAAATGAATTACAAGGAAATATTGAGTAAAATAAAATCACTTTTAAATTTTTGGAAGCAAAGAGATTTAACCTTAATGGGAAAGATTCAACTACTTAAAGTGCACATATATTCTAAAGTTATATACCGAGCGTCACTCACTCCAGTTCCAAGATGGGTTTATGATTCGTTAGATAAATTAGTTTTGGATTTTATATGGAAAGGAAAGAAAGATAAAATAAATAGAAATACAATGTTCTTAGACTATAAGCAAGGAGGTTTAAAAATGACGAACTTTCCGGCACAGATGAAGGCACAGAGTGTGGGTCAATGTGGGTCAAAACACTTCTAAATAAGGATGAATATATGAAATGGATACAGTATTTTAACTTTGTAACTAGACACATAGGTGGAGAATTCAAATTTTCGTTTGATTATTTACCTGTATTATTAAAAGTGATAGCTCCGCAATTTTATATGGATATATTAGAAGTTTGGGATATACGAGACATATAAGAAGTTTCAGCAGTAATAACCGGTACATTGGTGATGTAGTAATTTTCAATAATAAGCTTGTTCGATTTAAAGGAAATTGTATATACGATGAGAAGATGCACAAAAAAGGAGTTTACAAACTAAGACATATTATAGGAAACGATGGCAAATTAAAATCCGAAAGATATTTCGCAGAATTAGGTTTACAAGTAAAGGACATTGATAGGTTAAATCACCTTTGTGCGTGTATACCTTTGGGTTGGAAAAGGAATTTTAGAATGGAAAAAAATAATAACTCTGAAACTAAATTTCATTTTGGGTGAGACAATAACTAGTATATCTAACTTAAAATCAAGACAAATATATTTACAACTCATCAAGAAAGAAGGTTTTTAACCACTGGTTTTTGAAAGAATGGAAAGAAATTACCGTTTTACTTACAAGGAAATAGAAAAAATTATTTTTAAGGTTAAGACATTGTACATTAAATAGTCGGCTAAGAGAGTTCCAATTTAAACTTATACATGGCATTATATAAACTCCTCAAAAAAAGTTTGGAAATCTGATTTTGATCGATCATTTCTCCCGAGTCTTAGTGAATATTGATGTTTGATTGATACCACTGAAAAGATCATTTAATTCTCTTTAAAATGATAACCTACATGATATGATTATCGTTCACATGGAGGTGCAGTGCCTTGAAATGTGGGGCAAGGTCAAAATTAAAAAGTTGCAAAATGACACAATATTGAAAGTCACTGTTCTTTTTTACCGTGGTGACGGTGTGGGGAGGCATCTCGACTGCAGGAAAAAACAGAACTTGTTGTCATTGACGGAAACCTCACTGCTCAGAGGTATAGAGACGAGATCCTCCAACCAACAGCTGTCCCGTATTTAAGGAATATGGGGAACGACGCAATCCTGCAAGACGACAACGCGAGACCCCACAAAGCGAGACTGGTCCGCAATTTTCTCGAGAGAGAGGATATCACGAGAATGGAGTGGCCTGCATGCAGCCCAGACCTAAACCCCATCGAGCATCTCTGGGATCAACTCGGCCAGTCTGTACGGAAGAGAGTCACCAATGAAACGACACTGGCAGGACTGCGTCAGATTCTGATTGAAGAATGGAATGCCGTTCCACAGCAACGAATCACGAAGCTCATCAGCAGCATGAGGAGGCGGTGCCAGGCGGTGGTGCAAGCACTTGGGTAGTCCACCCGTTACTGAGCCTTGATCATGTTAATTGATGAAATCAAAGATCTCTGTATGTGACAATAAAGATGAAAATCCATTAAATCAAGCCCCTGCCTCTTCATTTTTGATGTTTTGTTGTGGTTTATGTAGTGATGGTTCTGTGAGATAACATGGTTTGAGTCGTGTTTTGAAATACCCATGCATGCATGTTTGTTTGTTTGTTATGTGTTTGCTTGTGCAGAGGTTTGTTTCAATCAAACATCAATATTCACTAAGACTCGGGAGAAATGATCGATCAAAGTCAGATTTCCAATAGGGGATAGAACCACCGAGTTCGAACCACTGGGTTCGAACTCAAGTGCATAGATTCATTTTCTTTTTTTAAAGTTGTTCATATATGTACAATATGTTATGCTTCATTTTCTTTTTTTTTTTAGAAGTTATAGTAGTTTTGAGCATAACATATACTTGATTTATTAATGACTTATTGCTGATTTCTGTTAATTTATGTATATGTATATATGCTGATTGTTATGTATTGTTTTTGATATCATATGGAATCAATAAAAGATTACTGAAAAAAAAGAATTGTGTGGGTGTAATGAGGAGTTTGGTTATTGAGGGATTAAATTCACATCCTTAGACACTGTGCGAAAGAGAAGCATCATTTAGAACTTATCTAAAATTAATATACAGAGTTTTTGAGCGGGAATTGCTTCAGGAGCATTTTAAATTTGATTTTATTTGATTAATTCATTTATTTTATACAAATATTTCTTTCCTTTTCATTCATTTCAAATTATTTTATATATTCATTTATTGTTCTTTGTGGTGGAGGAGGAGATGCTTCCCCCTTTCTGTCTGTTATTTTCCATAGAATTATTATTGCATAGAATTATATGATATGCAGCAGTCTATATACCCTTTGAAGAAATGTATTCATTATTCATATACTAATAAATGTTGCCATTAATTTCAGACTCCGGAAAACGAATGCACACCGTTGATGTTGGCTATTTGGCAAGAACATCTGCACTGCGCTAAAATAATGATTGATGAAGGAAATGCAAATGTCAACATATCAGACAAAAACAACTGTTCCCCTCTTCATCTCGCGGTTGGTTTGTAAGTACTTCCGTTTACCTATTTTATGACTTGAATTATTTTGCCCTTTAAAATTAATGTTAGAAATATCTTATTATTGTGCCATGTTAAAAAACAGTACATCTATGGATATCAGTTTCAAAAGCCTCATTTCTTTGGTCTTAACAACCTCATTAATGAAGTGAGTTGTATCCGAATTTTATGATAGTTTCAAAAGTTTACATTCATTGTTGAAAGATATGCAACTCTGTGGAGGGACACGTACGTTCTTTCACTATATAAACATTGAATGGACATTTCCTGCGCGCGGACATTTTTTGAATAGTTTGCCCGGATATTTTGAATAATTTGCCCATTGTTATGGAAATGAAGATGAAGCACCCACACTTAGTTACTACCTGCACAATGTAAAAGCTTACATCCAAATTCACCCTGTTTTCGACTGTTTTTGCGTCCAAATGTATGCATTTTGAAAATCTGGGTAATTTATTGTAAGATGACTTAGCATATTTAAAAAAACATTATTCATACGACAACATGCGTCGTAATACTTCTGACGGTATTGAATATGTATCGAATTACAAGACACGCCTTTGCTCATTATAGAGGATATGTCGATATAAGAGAATATTGGTCTTGTAATTAGAAATTCCCCTGCTTTTGATGGCATTCTAAAAACATTCTAAAATTTATTTGAGTACCTATAACTACAAGTATTTCTTTGCTCTGACTCTTCTCGTGTACATGGGTTATCACGAATGAAGGCGGCGCCATAATGACACGCATCAGTTAACTTGCTTTTGCGATTGATCACGTCACGTGATCCATCACACAAGCAAGCACGGTCCACAGCATAACCACAAACAACCTGACAGGTAATGATATTAATTACATCAAAATTTACATTGATTATCACTACATCGATTATTCATATTGGATATTAGTTATTGTATTGCTCATTACTTTTCTTTTATGCATGTAGTATTATCATTTTGTCCCATTTTTTTTTCGTTGTATAGCTCCTGAAGAAGGCGTAAGCCGACAGCTTGAAATCAATAATTCCGTGGTATTCAGCTACGTCCTGAGTCGTGGATCATTTTATTTATTTAATCCAGTATGTTGTGTTTTAACCAAATCCTTACAATTATATATATATCAAGAAAAGTACACAATTACGCGTACCCGACAAGCCTGTTTCGTAGATCTGGAGAGATCTACGAAACAGGCTTGTCGGGTACACGTAGTTGTGTACTTTTCTTAATATATATTTATTTAGCTCTACATTATGTATTGAGCAATCTTATGTATTGAGCACTGTAGCGAAAGTCGATCAATCCTGACACATATATATACAAATCGATGTAGTGATAATCAGTGTAAAATTTGATGTAATTAATATCATTGTTGTTTGTGGTTATGCACGAGTAGAGTCGAATAAATTTTAGATTATATATATATATATATATATATATATATATATATATATATAAATATCATAAAGAAAGTAAATGTGAGAAAATTACAATGCCCCTACCGGGATTCGAACCCGGGACCCTGGATTACATGACCAGTGCTTTACCAACTGAGCTATCCGGGCTCCCGCCGAAGCAAAGTAACAATCTCACATATAGCCCCTCTCTTTCCATCGAGCGTAGGGGGTACATCCTTACCAATTCCATGCGTACGCTATATATAATGGTATGGATGTACCCCCTACGCTCGATGGAAAGAGAGGGGCTATTATGTGAGACTGTTACTTTGCTTCGACGGGAGCCCGGATAGCTCAGTTGGTAGAGCACTGGTCATGTAATCCAGGGTCCCGGGTTCGAATCCCGGTCGGGGCATTTTAATTTTCTCGCATTTACTTTCTCTATTTATGATATATTCAATTCAATTTACTTCAATCCTATCAATTATGATATTTAATATATATATATATATATATATATATGTATATATATTACTCTATTCGCGGCCATAGGGGGAATCCTTTTATCTCGGCCTATTGTTGAAATTCCCCGTAACGCCCAATTTTTATTGTGACGGAATAAACCGCATTGTTAGGATTCCCCCTATGATCGGAAATAGTAATATATGTATATAACAAGGGTCCCAAGTCCTTGTGTTGCCATAAAGCCATTATGGTAATAGCCGGGAGGGCGCATTGTTATACATAATTTGTATATATATATATATATGTGTGTGTGTGTGTATTTGATTTGATTTATTTACCACCAACAACATTTAATTACAATACATTTTTTTTTACGTCCAATGATATTTACATATAAATGAAGAAAGGCATTGGTTGGTAAAAGGGGCCAGATAATAGCACTGTGCTAGTCGAGCCTCACCCACAACAACAACCAAAAAACAAACAAACAAACAAGTATTTTGGTAAAGTTCAATTAATACCCAAATTAAAAATAATAATAGTTTACAATGAAGTACAAAAAGTAGAAAGTAATGATGTTAAATACATTTCTTGTACATATACAGACTATTTACATAAACGTTTTCACTTATGATTTACTCAGCAAGTGTGTCGTAACAGAATTCCGAAACCTACTTCTAGACCTGGTTAATTTGATTTTAAAAGGTAATCTATTCCAAAATTCACTACCAATGAAAGACAATGAAAATTGACCTTGCGTCGTTCTGAATTTTGGTAGACGCAACTGTCCACTTTCCTTTGCCTTGTGGAGTACCTATGCTGTATAGTGTCACAGTAATTTACTAAAGTATGAGGCAAGTTGTTATTATACAAATCAAACATGAAAGTAGAAATTGACAAGTCATGCAAATCATATACATTAAGCATTCGCAAACTTTGGAACAAAGGAGTCGTATGAGTTCTCCAATCACTGAATGTTATAGCACGGACCGCCATTTTCTGTGAATACAATATGCTTCTTAGGCTAGTCTTATAAGTGCTTCCCCACACTTCTATTCCGTAGGTAATGTGTGGTTGTATGAAGGCTTGATATAGCAGTATTAAAGTGCGCCTGGGTACAAAATGTCGCAACCTAAATATCACTCCAACTTTCTTTCTTATGCACTGATTTACAAAACGAATGTGATTATTCCAAGACAGATGTTTATCAATGTTGATTCCAACAAAAGTGGCAACATCAACTTCTTTGATTTCCTCACCAGCTATTTTCAATTTACCATTCATACCTATTTTTTCCGCCTGCTACTTATTAGCATGAAATTAGTTTTCATTGAGTTTATTGTAAGTTTATTTGCCATGCACCAGTTTCGTATCTTCTGTATGTTGTCATTCACTTCATCTGCATCAATTTCGACCTGGTCAAACAACCGAAAATTGAACTACTCAGTTACTGAAGGCAAATCATTTATGTAGATCAAAAATAAAGTTGGCCCTAGTACTGATCCTTGTGGAACACCACATTTTATCTCTTTCTTTTTGGATAATGTTTGTCCACATTGAACAAACTGAAATCTGTTACTAAGATAGTTCTTTAACAATTCAAGTGGTAACCCTCGTATGCCGTAATTGGAGAGTTTACCTAAAAGTATATCATGATTAATGGTGTCGAAAGCTTTCTTAAAATCAATGAAAACACCAAGGGTAACTTCCCCTCATCTATAGACTTCAAAGCTTAGTTAGTTTTTGGAACGTAGTTTCATCCTTTAGATGATCTTGAATTTTTAAAGCGTAAAAATCTACATCCATTATGACAAATGCGCCTCCCTTGTCGGCTTGTTTAAAGATAACGTCAGTGTTGGTTCTTAGTGTTTGTAAACGTTGCCTTTGCCTGGAATTAATATTACTCTTTGGTTTGATTGTTTTCATATAATTTATGTGATTCAAACAAAATTACATCCAGATAAATTCTACGTTCATGGGGAAGAGTTTTAAATAAATCCAGACAGTTTCTTTTGATGTGATATTCCATAATCACCCTCAAATTTACCTTTATAGGCAAAGCATGGAAGTCATGAGAGTTCTTTTAGACAATGGCGCACGACCCGATGCTTTGAACAACGAAGGCAAATCACCGCTTCATGACGCTTGTTTCTGTGGATATGTTGATGGCATCAAACTTCTACTCCAGGCAGGAGCTGATGTAAATATCAAGGTATGTCCTCTGTAGAAATATTTAACGCACTTCTATATACAAAACAAAAAAATACAAAAAACACCAAGATTTTCCACAGCGTTTGATGCTTCAACAGTGGTGTTTCCTATCTGAAGGTTCAAATCTCCTGTGGGACGTAGTCTACTGGATGACAGGAGGAGAATTTCCGTTTTGTCCTCATTCAGTTTCAGCCTGTTGCTCGTCATCAAACGGCTAAGCCCACCTATACATTTCTCCAGTTTATTGTCTACTTCATTCAGACTGGCAGGACTGCATGGGTCAAAAGGACAATAAATCTGTGGATCATCTGCGTATAGATATCTGAGACCATGGCGTTTGAGGTCTGATATACATTGTGTAGAGTTGAGACCCAAGTACCGAGCCCTGCTCAATACCGTACGTCAGGGTATGAGTTTTAGAGTATTTCCCTTTCACGGAAACACGTGAAGAACGTCCTGTTAGATACGATGTAAACCACTGTAGAGCTGTATCCTTGATACCATACTCAGTTTGAAGTCTTGTCAGCAGGATAGAATGATCAATTATGTCAAAGGCAGCTCTCAGATCTAGTAACCCAAGAAGCACTGCCTTTTTCTGATGAATCTCATGGAGAATGTCTAACTAATACACGAAGCAAAGCAGTTTCCGTGCTATGGAAAACCTTGTATGCTGACAGGAAGCCCTTATTAAGGCCATAACCATGCAGATAGGATGAGAGTCTGGTAGAAACCGCAAGTTCGATTACTGCATAAAGGTGATATTTGATACCGGTCGGTATTTCTTCATGCCTTTTTTTTCAGCAAGGTATGTGTTCACAATCCAGCTTATGACTGGTATGAATATGTTGAAACATTAAAAGTAGCCAGGTGGGCAGTGGGTCCAGATCACAATATTTTGTAGCAGCTCGTGTAACAATCCTCTTGATCTCACTATCGCTAACAGGGTCGAACTCAGTTAGTGCTGGCATACCCTTCAGACTATCTTGCGAGGTTGGCATGACAGGAGCAGTGACTGGAGAGGTACTTACCGAGGCAAGGTATTCAAGTGATTGTCTTATTTTGGAAATTTTATCAGCAGAGGAGTCTGCAAAGTCATTACTCAGTGTAAGAACATCGTCAACTTGGCATGGTGATTGCCTGCTTGCAGTTCCAAGCAAAGAATTGAGCGTTATTAGGATTTGATGTCAGAAAGACGTCAGTGTAGACAATTTTCTTTGCTGTCTGGATAACCTGAGTGACGTACTTTTTCAGTTTGATGACAATTTCACGATCAAATGCTGCTTGTGTCTTCCGCTATTTCCGATCAAGCTTCCGTCTTTGCTGTCTATCTTCATGTACCTTGGCATCATACCAAGGTAACGTTGGTTTTCACGGGGCACGCAAACGATCCGTGAATGATGTGAATGTCCAAAAAAGGCAAAGTCCAACATTCGTATTTTAGGCTCCAAAATTTCTCCAAACATGCGCAAGGGTTCGGAAGCGTCGTCAGTTGTTCGCGGGAGTCGTTTTTGGTTCCGAGGGAATTTAAAAAACGGTTTGAAATTTATTGTGAACGTTTCCAGCATCCAAGGCCGTGATTTGCTCTCGATTTCATTAAGATTTCCATGTTTAAGTAATATTAGTTATTATGAATGTGGCTTAATTCATTACATTCAAACATAATTCATAAACTTTTGAGGAGATCAGATGATTCGTTCCAGGTGGAAGAGGAAGATGTAAAGTTAGGCAAGGTATTTGACCCGAACTCATGCACACACACACACACACACACACATATATATATATATATATATATATATATTTCTTTTAAGGTTTAAAGAAATGATAATTGTCATTATTGTGTGTCAGATACCAAACGAAGACAGTACAAGTCACACCCCTCTCCAGTTTGCAGCCCTTGGAGGCCACATTGAATGTGTTCAACTTCTTGCAGATGAGGGAGCCAATATGGAAACGCCTGGCCCAGAGAGATGTTCGGCACTGCTGGCAGCCGCCTCCAGGTATATCATTTACAAATCTGAAATCAGTAGGAACCGCTAAACATGTTGTTTGTACCCTCTCAGCAATTAACAAAATATGCCAATTTTCGAAGACGAATAATGATGTGCAATACTTTATAAGTGCGTTTGAAACAAAATGATGCGCATACATGCTTTGTGCAAAATATTCTTTCAGTGATACTCATGTGATATTTCTAATTTGCTCAAACTTTGTGTTATCAGTACATTAACTTCCACAACAGTTTGATATTCAAGATTTGGGGAAACATCACTGTATTATTTTTTTCATTATTATCATTTGAATAATATAAATGTATAGTTGCAACTGTGTTGTGACGCTTTCTTAATTTTATATAATTAGTTATGTTCACACGTAGTACATATCATCGATGCCTATGTAAGTCTCGAAACTATTTCCAGTACGTGCAGACTGGCCGTGATCGACTTGCTTCTATCACCCACTCGTGACTATTCATCGCTCACTCGCTGCCAAAACAATAATTATTGCGCCACACAGAGTGACCCGATTATAATTGGTATGCATGGTCAAAACGCGAGGAAGTTTGTGCACCGGGGTCTTATCATGCGAAGTTTTTGTTTTGAATAATATTCATTTGTAATATCGATAATGCAATCAACTAGCAAATACATGTGTTATAATACTTAATTTTAAATAAACCTTGTACATGTCAAAATTGACATGTAACTCCAATCTTATACCAAAATAAAGCACATGCACACTATTCTCTGGTAAGCAAATGTAAATCAATATCTAAAGACCACATATATATAAAAAGAAAAAGATAAAAAGGAAAAAACAACAGCAACCCCTCCACAACCCTTACCACACAGTATTATATACACAGTAGCCTACTTACCCCTACATCACATGAATACATACATTACATTACAGCACCAGATGAAACAGACAGAATGATAATAGAAAAAAGTAGGGAAGAGAGTACATCACATGAATACATACATTACATAATATGATAGCACCACATGAAACAGACAGGATTATAATAGTTGCGAGTGAAGCAGCGATTGCGCTCACATTAGTTATGTTCACACGTAGTACATAGCATCGATGCTATGTAAGTTTCAAAACTATTTCCAGTACGTTCAGACAGGCCATGATCGACTTGCTTCTATCACCCACTCGTGACTATTCATCGCTCACTCGCTGCCAAAACAATAATTACTGCGCCACACAGAGTGACCCCGAGTATAATTGGTATGCATGGTCAAACGCGCGGAAGTTTGTGCACAGGGGTCAAATCATGCGAAGCTTTTGCTTTGAATAATATTTTATTTGTCTTCATAAATCAACATAATAACACAATAACAATTAATTTGTAATATCGATAATACAATCAAGTAGCAAATACATGTGTTATAATACTTAATTTTAAATAAACCTTGTACATGTCAAAATTGACTGAACTCCAATCTTATACCAAAATAAAACACATGCACACTATTCTCTGGTAAGCACATGTAAATCAATATCTAAAGACCACATCACATAATTATGTTACCAGGCACCACAACACCACCAAAAAGATGCCAGATAAGAATTTTTAGGTAAGGATTGATTCTGAAAGAGCAGATTCTCAGCTTTAAAATGGTATATTACTCATTAGCGTTGGATGTTCCTAACTCACTGCACAAAGAGAAGAATGCACAGTCCCTAATAATGTTACTTCTTAATAAGGGTTTAAAGTTTGCAGTCTACTGAAGCATTCTGACTTACAAAGTGTTGTGCTAAGGTGACAAAAAGGAGGATTAGAACCCAATGAAAATTTCTAGGAAGGGATTATCAGATTGTCCTAAAACTTGGCATACTAATATAATAAGTATCAATGCAAGAACTTACTCCGGTTAAAATTTATGGGAGATTAAAATGAGACAAGTATTCAGGGTCGTGAAAAAGAAAAGTAATACAACAAAATCCAGAGAAGACACACATACGTCTCATAAAAAAATACCACTTTTAGATTGTTTGGTGACTCCAAATTTTTAGATTACTTAGAAAAAAGTATACTCTTTCAGGAAATACCCAAAACTAAAATTTGACCATGCCAAACAAAACACATTGATTGAGCTCTAACTGAAAATCACACAGTGCGAATTTTGGTGGTTTTGTGGTGCCTGGTCACATAAAAAAGAAAAAGATAAAAAGAAGGAACCCCCCCCCCCCCCCCAAAAAAAACAAAAAAAAAAACAAAAACAAAAACAAAAACAAAAACAAAAACAAAAACAAAAAACGACCACCCTTCCTTACCACACAGTATACACAGTAGCCTACTTACCCCTACATCACATGAATACATACATATAGCACCACATGAAACAGACAGAATTATAATAGCAGCGAGTGCAGGTAGCAGCGATTGCGCTCGCGTTACAAATAGTCACAAGCGCGGTGGGCGGTCTACCGCAAAGCGTCGTTGCTTTGTCGCTGGATCCTGAGATTTACTCCTGCTAAACTCGCTGCCAGAATAGTTTGGAAACCTAGCTCCAACTCGCTTCTATCTTGTGACTATTTGCGTTCAGACAGCATTTGATCTTAAAACTGTCTGGTCATGACCAAATTAGTCTCGAAACCTAGATAGCATCGATGCTATCGCTCTACGTGTGAACGTACCTATTATCTATGCCATTCAGAAATCGAGTGGAAGTTATTAACTACCTCCTCGCAAAAGATGCCGACATTCATGTGACGGATAAAAAGGGAGACAGTGTTCTATTCTGGGCTGCATTGTACAACAACGCTGACCTCTTGAAAAAGTGCTTAGATGATGTCCGGATTAACCCCAGCGAAAAGGTAATTTCTTTTTTTCCTTTTCTGTTACAAAGTGAAAGATGGTAATATATATGAAGAAAATTCATGATAACACTTTAAAAATCAAATATCTAAAAAAAAACAATTTTATCAATGTCAAAGTCATTGCTCAGTTTATATGTCTCAACAAGCAAAAGCAAAACATCTGATATCATAAGCACGTTGAGTGATGTATGTATATAATTTCCTTCTAAAATTTTATGCATCTAGAATATTTGGTAGTCTATGAAAGTCATAAAAACAAAGATTACTACACATTGTGTCGACCAACAAAAACGTTAACATATAAGTTCTGAGTAATTTATTTTTTCACATTTTATGAATTAAATTTTAAAGAACTCATCTGGCCAATCTGCACTGCATGTGGCAAGTGGATTTGGCCACATTGAAGCCGTGAAATTCCTGCTGGACAATAACGCAGAGATCAATGCAAAAGATGCTGAAGAATGTACACCTTTGCAGAATGCGGCAGAATGGTATTAAGATATAATTGTACAAATAATACGCATCATTAAGGGCGTTATGGATTATCAACTCGAGGTAATTAAGCAGTCTGATACACCGGAAGCGATAGCCGAGTGTGTTTGCATGGGTGGATACTTATGCCCGAACACTGTGATATGGATTATTTGTTTTTATAAAATGTTGAGTTGGGTCCTTGTTGTTTGATCATTCATATTGTTCTTCCTAGCTTGAATGAAAAGAAATACTGCATAATAGACAATACAGACCTATTGGCCGAATATTAATTTGTTAATTGTAATCAAGGATATTCTTATTCGATCACGAATTCCTTAAGAGCACGAAAATGCGATGACAATCGTATCAATCAAAATAAAATATAATGTCTGAAGAATATTGCTCCTTATTTTTTTAGCAATCGTGCAGAGGTTGTGAAGTATCTTCTAGAAAAAGAAGCAGATATACAAACCAAAGACTGTGCCGGACAAAGCCCATTGCATCGTGCAGCATTAGTTGGTAGCATAGATTCCGTGAAGATGTTGGTTGAAATGGGAGCAGATATCACTGCAAAGGTATAACCACATTATGTTTATAATAAAACACTTTGAAATCGACATGATATTTGCATCATCTTTGACATTCTTTTAATTAAAATGTGAAACAAGTGACTTGTTGGTAGTAATTTCAGAGTAGTTTTTCTATACCCAAATATCTGTCGCGTCTTGAAACCCCTGGCGCTCGATCACTGTTATCCCATACCAGTAATAGCCCAGCTATGAAATGTAGTGCTTTACATGGTGAATAATACCACGCACCTGGGTGGGGAACGGCAAATTTTGATTAATATCTTGCCTCATGACGTTGGTTGACTGGGGGGATTCCAGCATTTAACTTTACGATGCATTGCACGAACCACTATACCATGATACCTCTAATACTGCCAAAATATATATGATTGCATCGTTTTCATTTTCAAATAGGCAAATGATGATGCGACGCCCCTCCACTTAGCCGTTGCTGAATTTACTGGTGACCCCGATTTGGATATATTGGTGGACATAGGAACAGATATTCTGTATGGACCCCGAGAAAAAAGGTAACACAGCTAAAGCTAAAAAAAAAATAAAAGAAATATATTTTTTAACATTCGATTCCCATGTCTGAGATGCACATAATAAACTTTTATAAAAAATCAATTTCGGTTAAAAATGGAATTAGCTCCATTTTAAATAAAGCTTTTCACAATTATATAGGCCAAGCTGTGAAAACGTATTGAAGAAAATTGGAGAAAAAACCCCCCAAACCCCAAACATCTGACGCCCTCGCCTGTTTCAAATTTGCCAGTTTGTTTTTCGTTTCTTTGATACTGTTCTTTCTTATTTGTTTATTGACTTGTCATAGTTAAACGTTTCTGTTCTCTTTTCAAGATCCTTGTTTTTTTGTTAGCATTTGGTCTTTCTTTGTTTCACTTTTTGTACTCTGTTTCAAGAAATTATGATTTTGACCTCTTTGGTACAGTAGATTGGTGTTCATAATCCCCAACGTCTGTTTCGTCACTATATTAGTGACAACAAGGCAGAGATAATGAATAGCCAAAGATTAGCTTGTGGGAAGGCATTTTTGTTCAAAATAATTCATACATGTTCGTCGAAAATGCAATCCACTTTTATTGTTGGTAACACATTTTTATTTTTAAAGAAATAACGCTGAATGTGTGGAGTTCCTTCTGGACAACAACGCTGATATCAACGCAAAAGATGATATCGGGTATACACCTCTCATATTCGCGGCGGTTAAATCGATTTATGATTGTGCAAAGATCCTAATTTCAAGAGGTGCAGACATTGATGTGAAGGTATGTGAGTAATTTTGGAGGCAAATGAGGCGTTTCTATTGTGGTATACATTCTGGGTCATTCATCAGGGAAAATCAAAGAAAGAAAGAAAAAGGAAGCTATAGGAAGGGAGGAACTGAACACAAAAATGAAAACATTCCACAACGAAGACAAATATTGTCACAAGAACGTGGACGCACAGGTACTTTACAAGACAGGAAAGGATAAACAGACTAAATTGCAAGGGATCTTCAGCTGTTATATCAATGTGAAGAATTCTTAACACTATTTCGCAGCATAGTAAACATAGTAAATAAAGCAAGATATATATAGGCCATGACTCACGATTACGTCATGGCCCATGACGTAATCGTAAGTGTACATATGCACGTTAAATAAAGGATATCATAAATGTATGGAATGCATTATCGGATAAATACAAGACTATTACCAAGTACAGTACAGTATTACAAATAACATTATGGTCTCAAAAGATACATCTTTAACTTTCTTTTAAGTACAAATATCCTTACAGATCTTTTTATTTCGGGATTTAGAGAGTTCCAGTATTTGGGACCTGAATAGACAAAAGTATTATAGGCAAATTGTGTTCTGGTTTTTGGAAGATGGTATGAAAATGCTTGACGCGTAGGATAGTTATGCAGTTAGTTATTTTTTGTAAACATATAACTGAGTGCCTGAGGTAAATCGTTATTATTCAGTTCAAACATTAGAGAACCCAGCTGTAGACTAAAAATGTCGTGAACTTTCAAAATACGATTTTCAAAGAAGAATTTATTCAAGTTTATACACTTTGCTTAGTGCATGTAGTAACGTAATATCATATTCCCCCAAAATGGTACCTATTATGGTATTTCAATAGCCGGAATGAAAACTGCATGCATTTAGTTGTTGCTCGGTCGGATAAACATTTTGGTTTGGCCATTAGGCCGATTTCGTGATGTATTCATTTTCTAAATGTGTTTTATTGAATACCCATTTGCCTTTATGTACAAGTTACTTCATTCAATTGATTCAAAAATTATAGTTCAGTCCCAATGCTAAAAAACTCAGAATGCAAATTGTGTACATTATTTTGTTAGGTCGGGCAAGACACAACAACTGATGCATGCAGTTTGCATTCCGGGTTTACTAAGTACTTTATAAAATTTGAGTATTATTTTGGTTATTAGGCAAACATGAAGAAATTTGACTTCACAACGAGAAGGGTCTTTTGAGTTACCGCAAACCGATGGATGTCTCTAAAACATGGATTTCATTCATGACATGCAGTTAGTCTGATCTATAATATTCATTGTTCGTCCCTTTAGCGCCAATGCCAAAGGAAATTCTGTGAGCCTATCCTGTACATTTAGTGACTGAATGTCCTTCATGAGTATGAAAGTAACCTTCAAGAGCAACGCGCGTAAATGGAATAAAGGCCAAAGCCTAGAGCCCCCACCCTTCGCACCTCAATAAACAAATATAAATATTAAATGCATAAATGAAATTATGGTTTTTGACGGAAAAGCTATCTTTCAAACTATTGAAGCAAAACAAACCAACGAGCAGACCGAGAGCCACGAGACTGACATTACTTCTCACGTGGTATGTTTAGTGAAGCCTCAAATGAGTTGTAAAAACGTCCCCGAGAATTACATTGTCGATCTGTGAGCAGTCGGTCTTGTTGTCTGTACTAGCTTGTGCAGTCGATCTTATCTGGATTGCTCGCCGTTTGTCATTATATTGCCATGTAATGGTTTATATTGAACGAATCGATTGGGACATATATGAAGGACACCCCGTGTGTAGAAGGTATAGTGAAAAAAAATCAGTCTTGCTTAATTGTCGCTACCCCAAATACACAATTTCGCCAACAGATGGCGTTTGTCATGCAAACCACGCATGCGTAGTGCTGACAATATCCCGATTGGGTCGACAAGTGTTTGTCTTTTTGCATTGAAAATGTACACAGGTATTACAAAAATCCTCGAGTTTGAGTATAAATTAACCGACATGTTTGAAAAGATACCATGATTTATTGAGACAATTGGTTGCATTTTCAAAATTTGAGTGGTTTATGTCATGCGATCCAAAAATCAAGCATTTTAGCACTCATTTTTAATATTCATAAGCCGTAGTATTTCAATACGGACCGGAAGTGAAGTTGACGAAGATGCGGACCATTTCCATGCATAATATTGCCCTCTACGTCGAAAATTGCATATTTCAGGCAGCGAGAATTCATCATTTTTAATTAAAATCTCTCTCTCTCTCTCCTTCTCTCCGCGAGCAAGCATTTGACATAAATACTATGGCAACAATATTTGTAAAATATTTGGAATAGTGACGGAGGGTATTAAACATTCACGTCTCAATTACATTTTTCTAAAATACCAAATTTCCCTGAGCAGAACTTCAAGTTATAGAGTACAAAGAATGCACATTTTGATGCAATATTTAGGTGACATTAAATATACTGGTTAAGTTTTTGTTCTTTTTTTTTAAGGGGTCTAGCTATCAAATTTGTGTATAATAACCATTTTCCATACAGACATCTCGACAATCTACAGCCCTACACATAGCAGCTAGAGGCGGCCATTCCGAGATACTTCGTCTGATACTCAGTCAGAATGCAAGGTAAGAATTGGAAAGAAATATTACATCTCGTTAACATGACATACTAACTTTTATTTTCTGGAATTCTTTTTAAAATAGTAGAATAATCAGATTACTTCACCTATACAAATGAAATTATTCGTGCGTAAATGATAACCTCCTTGGTTTATTTTGTTTTGGCTGATATCCTGTGCCCAGTGTCAAGGAAGATTGTTACTGACATTAATTATATGAAGAGTTTTGGTTTCGAGATATGCTACAACTTTTTTTTTACAAATTTGTTATGGATATTTTGCGCGAATGAAAGCTGTAAACATGTTTGATACAAAAAAAAAAAAAAAAAAAATGACCGATATGACTGTAATTATGTGTCCAACTTAATTTGTAAATTTATCTCCACTTTGGGTAATTTTTGTTTTGCCCAGTGAACATTTTACTACATATTGAGCAAAAACTACCAAGTTGGGAATATCATTGCTCAAAAGTACCCACACATTGGGCAGCTTTCACCCCAACACTTTTTGTGTGTATGTGGCTCAGTTATACTGACACAAGCAAAAAGCTGAATGTCGCGACCTCCAGTTTCCCACAAAGTAGGAGGTGCATTTTGTGCTCTGTGTGTGTGTGTGAGGGTCATGATTTCACTCGCAAAACATGCTACATCCACATTTCTTTTAATATAATTCATAAAATAATTATGAAAAATAAATAAAATGCTATAAATTAGTAATAATGAATATAAAATTCCGATTACACACAACTACAATATGACCAAGTTTAATTTCAAATCGATAATGCAAAATAAGATTATTAACATCTTAGAACTTTAATTTATGGATGTAGCATCTTTAGGATCGAGCTCTTGATATATAGGCCTACATGTATACTATCATCTTCAGAAGTGAGCTAAAACGTAACATATCGGAATGTCTAGATGGTGCAATAATTATTAAAAATATTTTGGCAAACTTTCTTGGAAATATTAAGCCAGGGACCCGTGTTCGATTAAAAAAAACAACAACCAACCTTTGCCAAAATTTGAAAAAGGAAAGACAGCAATGGGGAACTTTCATAGAGCTACGCACCATTATTCTTTCTTATTTATTTTTCACAATTGTTTATTTCCACTAGAGTCATCAAAGTTCTACTGGATCTAACCACTTTTGCAAACAAAATGAAGAGCTCATTTGCGAAAGGGGTTAGATCCATTTTCATCAAATTTTATTTTTTTTTGGTCTTAATGTATTGATTTTTAGTAGCTCTCTAAGATGATACCAAAGAAAAGTTGAAATTCCTATTGAAAGTGAACCAAAATGGCACAGATTTTTTTTTTTCAAAGGGGATAAGATCCATTTCAGTTTGTTTGCAAAAGGGGCTAGATCCACAAAGGTCAATTTTTGGAAAAATTATTTTAAAAATATGAAGACAGGCAGATTTTTTTATACTCAGTTTTACATTCAAATGGTAGGGTAGTATAATCAGGATTTGTTTTGCATAAAAATATTGCAATATGGGAGAAATTAAAAAGCTTGATATTCTCGGAATGGTCTAAAGTGGATCTAACCCCGTTTGCAAACAAACCCTTCATATATTTATATCTATATATATCTTTATATAGAGAAAAATTCATAAAAGCAACAACACAGAAAAAAGAAAAAAACATATGCTGGACTGCCTGTTGTTGGTGAAGCAAGAACTTCCCCCTACGGAGATCCCAATTCACGAATACAACAAAATAAATCACCAGTGCAGACCCTTTTATTTAACTCTTTATATAGTCAGGACGATGAGCAATCAAGAGCCCGTTTAGAAGCCATCAACGTGGATGAATGGACACCACTTCAAGAAGCAATATCTAATGGCAATATCGATTGTGTACACCTGCTCTGCGATTACGGTGCAAATTTGGAGACTCCATCAATCAGTGGGAAAACGCCCCTATACAGAGCTGTGGAAGTGTAAGAGAAATGAATATCATAATTACATGGGGCCTGATGTAGAATCATATTAAACTGTAACAAGGAGGGTAAAAATGTATTTCTTGCGAACGCTTATCGGCAAGACACAGAAAGAAAAGGAATGAATTTTGAAGTATAGCGCAATGTTCATATTCCCAGAAATATAATTAGTTTTTCTGTACTTTAACATCAGGCTCCTTGAAAGTAAAAACAAGGATCCCTATAATTCAGATTAATTCATGTAAAAAAATTGCTTATGGCTTTTTTGGATTTTACAAACTTAAACATTTATATATTTTTTATACTCACAACACACAAATTTCCTAAGGGTATCTCTAGAGATCGCGGAACTTCTACTGAAAAAAGGTGCAGACACAAACAAAGGTGCAACGCTATACGAGAACCAGACTCCTCTACATTTGGCTGTCAAAAACGGATATCAAGATATTGCACAACTTTTGGTCGATCATGGAGCTGATTTAGACGCACGGCTAGTATGCTTTCTTTTTATATGCCAATATTGAGTAATCGCAGTGGTACCTTACTAAATGACCCACTGAGAGTTAAAAAAAAACAATTACGGTTTCATCTCGCTTGCAATGGCAAACCGCAAGCACAATGCAAATGCTTTTTATTAACAACATAAAATAAAGCGCCTACACATATTGGAGCCTACTAATAACTGTGATTTTCCATTTAGCATAAGTCATATTCGTAATTACTTTTGGTGCAAGTTTGATTGGTTTCTATTAGTATTCAAAATTGATATTATTAACCATTACCTTACAGGTACTTAATCGTTTAATAGACATATTACACACACCAATCTTCATGAAAAAATGGCAATAGCGTACAAAACTTGAGCAGCATTTATTAATAGAACCCACGTAGGGGCCTTTTAAAATTCAACAGGAATCTAAAAGATTCAATAAATATTCCTTAAAGGACGTGAAAAGGGTTCGTAGTCGCATAAGGATTCCTAATATTTGCGGAAAATGTTCTTTTTTTAATTCATTACGTAAAAAATAGATAAATATGTGTAAATAAATGACGAACGAAATGAATGTTGTTTCGTGATGCCTTGGTTGGGGTAAATTGCCACTCCTGATTCTCACCTTCGTTTGTGGCCCTTAAAAGTTGCAACATTTGTTTTTGCGTAAATTAAGAAGTGAATTATTCGGCGCGAACTTCCTGTAACAATAAATTGTACATCGATCTTTTCATATTTTCGTAGACAATCTGGCACCTTTCAAGAATTTTTCACTGACGTTATACAAAGTTGCCTCTTGTGGAAATAACGGGTAATCACATTATATATGTTTGGTTGTAATGTTGTGTACAGCATAATGCACATTTAGGAAGATATTCTTCTCATTTTCTTTGAGACGCCCAGTGACTACAACGTTTTTCATATCGCCTCGGAAAGCGGACAGGAACAGTGCTTGCGGATTCTCATAAATTTTGTTCTTGAAAAGAAGGACGGAGACGGGCAAGTATTGTGTGCATGTTTTTGACCATATTTCTTTATCCTTTTAATTTCTGTAAATATTGTTAATTTCTCCCCCCCCCCCCAATAAAAATAAAAATAAAACAAAAACCAAAATAAATAAATAAATAAAACAAAATGATCCCCCTGAATCAGAAAATTATGTACAAGTAAGAAAATCATGCTGTATTTTTTAGCCTATTCGTCTTTATAATTTCCCGAATTAGGGGTATAAAATTAACCATTCGATTGGTTATAAAAAATGTTTCTTCTAAGTTTGAACAGTATACAATTATATTTTCGAACAATTTCTATGCGTATCATGCCATTAAAGATGGCATTTAAAGACTAACTTCTGCTTTCCTAACAAGTTCAGTGCAATGCTCAAGGACGTGAAGTAGATTTTCTTTGTGTAGATAGCTGGAGATTTAAAGTTACATCATTTTAATGATCACAACTATACAGTGATGACAGAGGAGGTAAAAGACATCGTTCACTGCTAGATTCCACTCTGAAAACTGGTCTGACACCTCTGCACTGCGCAATACTAGGAGGACACTTGGGATGTATTGAGATTCTCTGTGAATCTGGGGTAGACATTGAGGCTCAGTCTATAAGCGGGAAAACACCACTGCAACGGGCTACTGAAAAGTAGGCAAATGCTTATCTTCTCATTTTCTTCTCGTCATGCATGTCATCAATATTGACGGGGGGGGGGGGGGGGGGGCTGATCCAGAAATCAGAAAGGGGAGTCGAAACTCTGTTTCCTGACGGGCTTCCTACCATTGAATGCTTAACAAATCTAGCAGAAGCAAAAATAGTCCGATATGTATATGTTATTCCTTAAAAACTGGCAAATGGTCTGAACCATAAACCAAATAATTATATGAACTAATTGTTCTAAATTTGTTCTAATTGAATTATTGTGATCGTTACCTTAAATAGGAAACACGTTGATATAATGAAATATCTTCTGACGTTACATGCCGATGTTAACAAGCCCAACAAAACCGGCGTGACAGCACTTCATATAGCTGCATCAACAGGTTTAGTGGAACCTCTTGGAACTCTTTTGGAATTCAATGCAGATCTCAATGCAAAGGTAAATCACTGAGGTTTTTAATAGCCATATTAATTTTTCAATTTTGACCTTCCAATAATTTTAGGATCATTTACATAAATGCAATCAACTAAGAAATGAATAAAGACATTTTTTTCCAAAGAAATATCTCATTTCCTTATAGAAGTAAATTATACAGGCAAATGTAAGTAAATAGTTAAAATTGTGCACAATAATTGTTCTTTGTATATATACATGTATATCAAATAGAAAGGTGACAAAAAACACCTACCATGCCTACTGAGAAACGCTGCCGGCGTCACTCATTATTTGACTTGTCATAGTGTTTTAATAATGGATTTTTAAAAATGACATTACCATTTTTAGTCTCAGGGAGGCTGGACTCCATTACACATGTCTTCTAAGAATGGCCACGTTGAGATTACTAGTATTCTGATCGCATACGGATCTGACATTCATGCACAGACGGACGGTGGAAAGGCCTCTATCCATATTGCGGCAGAATGGTAATTTTATTCATTTATTTATTTCACACATTCAAAGTAACCTGTTCAGCTACATATTAAAATGACATTGATAAAAAAAAAAATAAGGAGAATTAACACTAGAATATAAATGTGCTCATATTCAAATATGTAATCTATTCCTTCTTGTTGCCCTACGTAGTTTTGCATTAACATATACGAGATGGGTATCAATCAGCAAGATTTATCGTCTGCTAGCGATACCAGGGGTTGCCATTTTCTTGATGTGTACATAAAGATATTTTTAATCCGAATGCAAAATTGTCTTTCTTCCTGATACAAAATTCCATTTGAGATTTAAAATATTTAACAGATATATACATATATTCCAAAAAAGAAAATGTGTTTTAAATTTCTTTGAAAATTACGATTTTACTAAATATCAATCTATTTTCTTGATACTATGACGTATGTGACGGAGCAAATTAATTCAAATTTATGGATGATGACTTTCCCGAGCGTCAACAGTGACAAGCTATGCATTCACCTGCTTTGAGATAACGGAGTTCGAAAGTCAGAATGCGCGTTGTATAAAATTATGTTCTGCTCTGCCAGGCAAGACCAAGAAATCGATTTATAGTTAGCAAAACCGGAGAATTTAAAAGAAATCTATAAATTTCAAATTTTAAAATAAATGTATACACCTGTTATGTATTTTCCATCATATATGGGACTTTTTTATAATGAATAGAATCAATTTAGCTCGTGGATTAAAAATATCTTCCTGACCGGAACGGTCTCCAAAGGTTCATGTCATCAAGAAAATGGCAGCCCCCATGAAGTGTTAGCAGATGATACCGTGTGTTAGAATGTCTTAATTTAAACCCTTTTCTGATATTTAATTGTATCCCCGGCAGTATGCCGGAGGATACTTTGGATTCAGCAGCGTTTCGCCGCCGCCGCCGCCGCCGCCGCCGCGTCACATTCTTGTGTGCGCTCTTGCGGTCACATTTCTCGACGAATTTCTTTCAGACTTCCTGTGGACGTGTATCTTGGTAAAATCTGGACCCCTATAGTTTCTGGTGATGCTGCCCCCAGTGTTCCGTCTTTTATAGGGTCAAAGGTCATTTTTCCATTTCTTGCACTCTTACTTCTGCATTTCTCGACGGATTTCGTTCAAATTTTGCATGAAGGTGTCCCTTGGTGTAATCTAAAAACTTGTACTTTTTGGTGATGCTGCCACCAGTGTCCCGTCTTTTATAGGGTCAAAGGTCATACTTCAAGGGATGGCGTGAGTTCACTCTGCAGGCCACATTTCTTGATGGATTTCTTTCAAATTTTGTATGGAGATGTATCTTGGTATAATCTACACATCTTTACTGTTTGGTGATGCTGCCCTCATTGTTCCGTCCTTTATAGGGTCAAAGCTCATTTGTCCCTTTTGTGCACTCTTCTGCATTTCTTGACGGATTTCATTCAAATTTTGTATGGAGATGTATCTTGGTATAATCTACACATATTTAATTTTTGGTGATGCTGCCCTCATTGTTCCGTCCTTTATAGGGTCAAAGGTCATTTTTCCATTTCTTGCACTCTTCTGCATTTCTTGACGGATTTCGTTCAAATTTTGCATGAAGGTGTCTCTTGGTGTAATCTAAAAACCTATAGTTTTTGGTGATGCTGCCACCAGTGTTCCGTCTTTTATAGGGTCAAAGGTCATACTTCAGGGCATGGCGTGAGTGCACTCTGCAGGCCACATTTCTTGATGGATTTCTTTCAAATTTTGTATGGAGATGTGTCTTAGTGAAACCTACACATCTAAATTGTTTGCTGATGCTACCCCCACTGTACCATTTTCTATACAGTCAAATGTCATATTCAGGTTGTTGTTAGGGTCAAATGTCATATTTTCGTTGCATGCATTCTGGAGGACACATTTGTTAACTCATTTCTTTCAGATTTTGTATGTAGGTCCATTATAGATTACACCTCTACAGTTTTTGGTGATGCTGCCTCTAGTGTTCCGTCTTTCATAGGATCAAAGGTCATATTTTAGTGGATGGCTTATGTGCGCTCTGAGGTCATATTTCTTCCGAATTTTCTATAAAAATGCATTATACTCTAATCTGCACAAATCGTTTTGGTAATACTGCTCCTAATGTTGACAATATTCCGGGCCACTGGCGGCAATTTCTACACCATCCTTTTGTTTGAGGGAGGGAATTGGGGAGGGTCTTTGTCCCTCCTTCAAATCGCTGCCAGTGCCGGGGGATACATTTCGCATTGCGCGGCACCAGCAATGCAAATTTCTAGTTTCTAAAGTGATACAGGTCAATTATTAAGAATATATTACACCTTTGAACATAAGTACATTTATATTCTAGTGTTAATTCTCCTTTAATAGGCTGGTTTACACAGGGCTCTGTAAATAGACCTGTTTAATAAGTGATTTAAATTTTATGCATACTTTTGAAACAAAGGTTGTTCTTGACAACCTGAAAGCTTGCCAGAGGCTTGCCAGACATAGCAAAAAGTAATGTATGCAAACTGGATTCCAAGTATTGTAGTTCATTCATTAATAACAGGTTAATGGAATACCTCGTTACTAGGTCCCCAGGAAAGAAACATCCATAAATTTGAATCACTTATGCTTAGGTCAGACGGACATGTACGGATGTCTGCGGATGCATCCGTAAAAAAAAATAATTTCACCCGCAGAAATTGTTGAAAATCTGCGCAAAAAGCCAAAAAACCACGGTAGATACGCATGAGATACGGATGCAATACGCATGAAATACGCAAATCCTGCGGATGTTCTGCGGAAGACACCCCTTTGGCGGATGTGCCACGCTAGTGTCACTTAAATTCTGCGCAAGATGCGGACTAGATACGGATGTTCTGCGGAAGATACGGAAGTCCTGCGCACGATACGCATACGCACACGGATGTCGGCTTTCTCCTCGTCCGCAACATCCGCATATATACCGCGGCTTGTGGAGCATCACTTCAGTTGCGATTCGATCTTTGGAGAGAACACTACTACTACTACTACTACAGATTTTCAAAATTCACGCTGCGGATCTGCGTATGTCTGCGGATCCTGCGGATTAGGTTACGGATGGATACGGACGTTTTACGCAAAAATACGCAAAGATACGGATCAATACGCATGATACGGAACAATACGCAAATTCTACCTAAATTCTGCGCAAAAGACCTTGCGCGGGAAATTTAAAATAATTTTGAGATTTTCAAAACTTTTTCGCGGAAGACCTCGATTCCTGCGCACTCCCACGGATTTTTACGGATGCACTTACGGATGATACGCATGATACGGATTGCTGCGGATTTCTACGGATTTTTACGGATGCACATCCGCAGACATGCGTATCGCGCGTATCTGTCCGTCTGACCTAAGCATTTGTAAACAGGTCTATTAAATTTAAAAGATTGCAATATCCAACGTACAGAACTGACAACGCAGGCTTATGCACACTGACACACACGCATCCACAGCCACCATTATTCCCCCCCCCCCTCATCACACACACAATTGGCGGATCCAAGGGGGGGGGGGGGGACTTCCGACCCGTGCCCCCACCCCCTTTTTGGAAGAAAAGTATGCGTCTTGATCATAGCCGATCCGTCATTTTTTTTAGAATGAAGACCTTTTTTTTTTTTGCTTGTCAGGTAATTATGGAGGGAAATTGGACCCCCATACCCCCCCCCCCCCAACTGGTCTGGCGATTTTTTTTGTAGCACCCCTCCCCCACCCCAACCCCCACCCCCCCCCCCCACCCCCACCCCAACCCCCCTCCAAACTCCCCGCTGAGCGACTATATAAGTTTCAAAAATATTTCCAGTACGTTCAGACAGGCCGTGATCGACTTGCTTCTATCACCCACTCGTGACTATTCATCGCTCACCCGCTGCATGCCAAAACAATAATTACTGCGCCACACAGAGTGACCCGAGTATAATTGGTATGCATGGTCAAACGCGTGGAAATTTGTGCACAGGGGTCATATCATGCGAAGCTTTTGTTTTGAATAATATTTTATTTGTCTTCATAAATCAACATAATAACACAATAAGAATTCATTTGTAATATCGATAATACAATCAAGTAGCAAATACATGTGTTATAATACTTAATTTTAAATAAACCTTGTACATGTCAAAATTGACTGAACTCCAATCTTATGCCAAAATAAAACACATGCATGCACACTATATTCTCTGGTAAGCACATGTAAATCAATATCTAAAAACCACATCATACTTTAGTTAAGGTCTGATTCTGAAAGAGCAGATTCCCAGCTTTAAAATGATATATAACTCATTGGATGTTCATAACTCAATGTACAAAGAGAAGAATGCACAGTCCCTCATAATGTTACTTTTTATTAAAGTAGATATTCAAAGAAAATCACAAATATGGCAATTAATGTATCACTAGAAACTGGGAAGCTTACAGATGGCAATCGTATAAGTTTTATGTCAACTGCGTATCTGATGATTATAAAAACAACACAAATAAAAGCTCTTCTCAGCATCTGGAATATCCGAGGATTCGCCAGAAATATAACGATGTTTTTTGATGTCGTCACACTCGGGATCGATCCTGCTTAAGCAGACGACGTCCTATAATGAATGAACGTAATTGCAATGCAATTATTTATCAAATTATAAAGAGTTTGGTATATTTAGACATGACCTTATTTCACACCATTATAAAGGGAAAGTGAAACTGATTCTGATAGCTAAAACCGTTTGATTGTAAATACACAGGAGAAGGGTCAATGATCAATGAAATAAACCCCACTTTCAAATTGAAAGCCCTCCGAATAATAGCAGGATGGTATTCGTTCCCTCTTGAAACGCCGAACATGCCCCGGTGCAAGCAGCTGAAAATACAATGGCGTCTTATTTTGTTTACAAGTGACTGATTCCTTTATTTTTTTAACGCTGCATTTTTCATCAAAATAATACCATACACGAAGTTAAGAGTGAGGCAACAGACTAACATTAAGACTGACGCTAGTGAAGGAAAAGAAATAAGTGAAGAGGAGATGACAAAATAGGCTCTGAAAAATGTGTAAGATGTTATGGGACATCGTCTGCTTAGACAGGACTGGTCCATGGTGTGTCGTCACATATCTCAGCAGCGTTCGAGGAGCTCTTCAGCTGCTATATCGGGGGCTGTATTTTACCGTTTTATAATTGATAATAATCATTACTTCAAATGTTTCCCAGCGTTGAATTTGGATAACCTTGTTTAATTTATGCCATCTGTGCAATAATAAGTATTAAGCCAATATTTAAAATCATTAAAGTTCTACTTTAAGGGTTTAAAGTTTGCAGTCTATTGAAGCACTCTGACTTGCAAAGTGTTGTGCTAAGGTGACAAATGGACGATTAGAACTCAATGAAAATTTCTATGGTTTATCAGATTGTCCTAAAACTTGGCATACTACATAGACATATCCTGTTTATCATAGTGCACAAGTATCAATGCAAGAACTTACTCCGGGAGATTTATGGGAGATTAAAATGAGACAAGTATTCAGGGTCATGAAAAAGAAAAGTAATACAACAAAATCCAGAGAAGACACACATAAGTCTGATAAAAAGCTGTCAAAAATACCACTTCTAGATTGTTTGGTGCCTCCACATTTTAGATTACTTAGAAAAAAGTATACTCTTTCAGGAAATACCCAAAACTAAAATTTGACCATGCATGCCAACCAAAACACATTGATTGAGCTCTAACTGAAAATCACACAGTGCGACTTTTGGGTGGTTTTGTGGTGCCTGGTCATATATAAAAAAGAAAAAGATAAAAAGAAGGACCCCCCCCCAAAAAAAACACAACAAAACAACAACAACAACAACAAAAAACAACAACAAACAAACAACAAAACAACCCCCTTCCTTACCACACAGTATACACATTAGCCTACTTACCCCTATATACATCACATTACATTACAGTACCAGATGAAACAGACAGAATGATAATAGAAAAAAGTAGGGAAGAGGGTACATCACATGAATACATACATTTATATAATATTGACTGGCCTTGAGGGGGACATCGAAAAATGTTGCCCGCAACAGAATCATATTGTCCCGAGTCGAAGACGAGGGCAATATGGTTCTTTTAAGGGCAACATTTTCGATATTCCCCGAAAATAGAGCCAGTCAATATTATTATTATTACCTATATCAAGTATATCATGCATATGCCTATCTTGTAGCAATGACGGACGTCTGTTTGCCTGTCAGTCTTTCTGATTTCAGATCATTCATGCAGGTATGTAATCTGGGCCAAGCAATTGTGACGTAAATTATTACCGCGCGTATCCATTGTTTAAGCCTACAATTTAACGCGTACACAATACTGCGCGTATGTACTTTAATAAAAGCGCACTGACAAGAAAAGGTGGATGTTACTCGGGCTCAATTAATGTTGACCGCACTTTTTGTACACAAAGTGAATGGTGAAACCCGGAAGAGGGAAAATATGAGGGAATGATGACCGCTCAGAACTAGGTCATTCGCGGACCGCGCAGAATATGAATATTAATTGCCCTGTAAAAGTGTCCCATATAGGTAATAATGTATTATAGAATGGGTTTCAGAATCCCTGCAATCTCATTGGTCAAGAGCTGTGCCTTGAATTTTACTGGCCTGCACGTTCGATATCAATAATTATTACGATCACTGACGATAGCCACTGTAAACATGCTATCGATATTTATTTTAGCGAGTGCGAGAGTCTGAGCTGAGAGCCGCGATATACGACTTTTTAATGACGGAGAATTGCAAGATTTGAGACAAAATTCAGATGTTAATGATAGTTGACTTCGGATTCTGATGGTAAGCCCAATAAAATCCGATTATAGGTCTACCTGTTTAAAAACAAGCAAACTGAAAAGGCGATTAAATGAAAATTAGTGCAGTGTGAAACTGAAACTTCAAGGAGAGGGTTACTGTGTAGTACCGTACGCTGCACTGCACTGTGCAGTGCATACGGTACGGTGATTCACTACAGTCTACAGCGCAGCATACACTGGTCTGGGCTGGCCTGGATTATGGGATGACCAGACTTAAAGTTTGTTGATGCAAGACTAGAAGTTCTCTTTGCATTAATTCTTTAAATTACTTGCTTTAATGTAAATAGACTAGATTATATCTAATTTGGGCTTGTTGTTGACACTGACAGATTCTAAAATAAAAAAAGTTGACAGTCATGACAGTGTGTGTGTGTGCAGGTAGTTAGCTTAGCCTTAGCCTAGGGTCAAGACTCTAACACTGAAATAAAATGAAATTCTGAAATTTAACCTTAAATTAGCCAGATTTTCAGTTCTCTATGGAAGTCATTAAATTTCTAAAATCTATTTATGATGCATGGAAATGATTTACCAGTGCAAGCATGAAGCAGTGCCTTGTATAAGGTTTTTTTCTCTTATCATGCGTCCGGTAAATTGGATCATGCGTCCGGTAAAATTTGGCCGGTAAATTGTTGCATGATACCAGTAATAATGCCATTTATCCTGTACGCCCATTCTATAAAACAGATGATGCACAGATTTATTTCGTGGGTCGGTAGAATTGTTTGCATTCGGTAAATTTGGCCTGGTCTAAAACACACTCGGCTGCGCCTCGTGTGTTTAAACCATGCTCAAATTTACCTTATGCAAACAATTCTACCGACCCACTCATATCTGTGCATCATCTGTATATTATATTATAGCACCACATGAAACAGACAGAATAACAATAGCAGCGAGTGAAGATAGCAGCGATTGCGCTCACATTACAAATAGTCACAAGCGCGGTGGGTGGTCTACCGCAAAGCGTCGATGCTTTGTCGCTGGATCCTGAGATTTACTCCTGCTAAACTCGCTGCAAGAATAGTTTGGAAACTCGCTTCTATCTCGTGACTATCTGCGTTCAGACAGCGTTTGGTCTCGACACTATCTGGTCTTCACCAAAATAGCATCGACACCTCGATAGCATCGATGCTATCGCTCTACGTGTGAACGTACCTATTGTCATTAAGAATGAATTTACTACTATCTAACTTACACACTTATACACCATACATAATATTGACTTTTTAATACAAATGTTTCAGAGTAGACCAGGCTAGTATTCTAAAAACTTGCTCTGATGAAGTTTTCCATGTATACCTACTTACAGTATACATGTATGTTGCTCGCTTGTGAAGCGTGTTTAGTATTTTATAGTTTGATTCATTCATTCATTCAAAATGGTTTATTGAAAAATACTTTCTTCGCGGCAAAGCCGAATTACAAAAGTTTACAATCATGATTTCAATAACATCAAACGTGACATATAGTTTGGTATAAACACTTGGAATACATAACTTAATACTTAAATGAAGTGAACACATATATACAGGAAACGAAAATTGTAGATAAATAATAAAACAGTATATGGATATCAGATTACATACTCATACAACAAATTCCACATTGATATGTCTTAACTTTTCAGGACAGGAACTACCTGAGGGCCAAATTGACCACATTCCGCTCCCCAAACTGGCAACAACAATATTTCTCATTCAGTGCTACATGGTTAATAATAATAATGAGTTTGAATAACATGGTTAGGAATTTGTCGACAGCTGAAAAAACAATGATTATTTTGAACCTCTCAATGTGTTGCCAATTTAACGATTTTAAAGCTTATTTTTGTTTTTAAAATTTATTAATTTATGGTATCCGATGCAATATGGTCGTACAATAAAAATGGACATAGTATGTGCAGAAATTTTGGCCTTTTCTACATATGCATCTCGTATGTTTTCTAGAGCTCTGAATCAAAAGCCTTTGAACCAAACCTCAAAATGTAGTCAATTTCTCGAAAGGTTTAAGAGTTATCATTTCAAATAGTGTAAATTATGAAACCGACATACACAATAAGCCACTTCGGAGATGCAATCTGAGCATGAGCAGATAAAGGTCATCTGTACCAAATTCTAAAACCCACTGACACTAATATTCGATATGTGCTCATGAATGTCATGTAATCATTATTCAATTATGCACTAATGGTGCATTCCATGATATCCAGGTGGAAGTATTCTTTTTAAAGGGGGAAACAAAAGCTATTCATGAGGCACCTCTATCACTCCCAGAGTTATTTTTCTGAAGTGCACATAAAGGGACCCTCCATGTCTAAAATATCTGTGGATATTTGGGGTCATTTGTACCATGAGCTAACCCCGAACTGGCTTATTATAGCGGTAAGGACATAATAAGGGCAAGAACAATCACAAAGAAAGAGAAAGGGTTGTGTATATGTGTGTGTGTATGTGGGTGAAAGACAGAGAGAGAGAGAGAGAGAGAGCAGGGAGGTGGAAAGTAAGGAAAGCGGGAGAGAGAGAGAGAAAGAGAGAGAGAGAGAGAGAGAGAGCGCGCAATAGAGAGCTGGTGGAAAGAATACACATACATAACATGGAAAAAAAATGGATTTGGCAAAATCAGCAAGACGAATGTAATTCAATGAAATATATCACGGAGAATTAAAATACACTAAATACACATTTAAAAAATCACTTGGTAAGCTATCAAGAGTCAATTAATTATCATTAAGTAGATTTACAAAATAGGGTATTGCACTGTCTCTCAATCTACCTGTCCTGAAGTTTATCCGTTGATATGGTCTAGAATGCCTTGTTGTACGAATGATCGTGTCTCTAGTTGGCAAGAGGTGGCTAAAGCCTCGTTGCCACTTGGACGAATTTGGTTACGAATCCGGCCGAATTTACGTCGTAAGTTATTCGTATCAATTCGTAAAGATTCGTATTTGTATTCGTACGTTCGGGTGACCTTTAGGAAATTTTTGAAATGCATGAAAATATCGTAATTTCGTAAGTATTCGTAAATGTTCGCAAGTATTCCTAAATTGTTCTTAATGTTCGTAAAAAATTCGTATCCAATTACGATTACATTAGCCTTACGAATGAAGGTCTGAATTCACGAAGAATTTACGACAACAAACGAATGGACGACGTATATACGAACTACTTAAGAAGTGGATACGAATAGTTTACAACAAATTTCCGAACTTGTTGCGAATAATAATGTCATTCTTGAAATCGTATATTTGATTCGTAACAATTCGTATATGTTTACGAAAGCATACGAATGTATACGAATATGGTTAAGAATCGTTACGAACTACACGAATATTTTACGAATTATTTAGGAATATTTTACTAATAATTTACGACATATCGCGATCTACTACCACGTGTTGGGTATATAACAATTTTGTTTATATGTGTTTCATGTAGGCGTAAATTTTATAGATTGCAATGTGTATTATATTTAAGCGATTATGCTCACACTGTTACTTTGGTTATGCAGGTACAAAGTTTGTCGGTAGATAAATACACTACTTTTGTACCCCTTCCGGTCTTCTCTATGCAATTCGGCCAATAACTTCTCATATTGTCCATATTCAGGCCTGCGCAATAGCCAGGATTTCACCCATACAGACCTTTTTGTTGTTTTTTTAAAGCTTTTTCTTAAGTCTTATCACTTCTTCTTTGGTGATGCCAGTATTCCATACCGGAGCCGCATATTCTGTAACCGTAGCATGTATATATTGTGAGAAGGTCAGATGTAGATAGGGCAAACTTCTTCAGGAGACGTAACATAATATTTTTCGGTTAGCACTCTTGAGATTCAGATCTAGATGACCAGACAGTTGAACAATATAATGCATGGGGTAGAACAAAGCCCCAATATAATCTCTTAAGTTGTTCGGCATTGAATATATACTTATTTCTTCTAATTAACCCAAGTTTTTGTTTCATAACATTTAAAACAGATGTAACATGAAATTTGAATGTCAGAGTATCATTAGTCATCACACCCGGACACTCTAATAAAGTACTATAAATTATAACAGAATTTTTTATCCTGCAAGGTATTCAATCGTTCTCGAGAACCAAGAAGACTTTCGTGTTTTTATCATTTAACACCAATCTATTCTTAAATGTCGACTCGTAAACTTCCTTAACTGCAGAATTGAGTTGATTTTCAACCGATTCTCGAGTAGGCTACTACCACTGATATACAGCGTGGCATCGTCAGCGAACATAACCTTTCCTGTCTTGATACTAGAAGCCACGTCATTAATATAGATTGTGAACAGCAGGGCCCTAGAACCGAGACTTGTACCCCAGAGGTAGTAGTCCTTGCCTTGGTGTTTCAGGACCTAGGGATGAAACAAATGTTACTTATCTCAATGACCCATCATAAATCAAGCAAATCTTGCCTGACAATCTACTATAGTATACAAATAACACTCGGTTGTGAGTGCTTGTTTACAATTAGCGCACGCGATAAACTTTAGAATTATATGAAGCCATGACGCGTAGCAGAGTGGCTTAATTTGGACAATTCTGAAGTAATCAAGTGAGCTAATTTAACCAATGAACGAACTAGATCCGGGTGTTTGAAAAGATTTTATTTTCTGCATTTCAATCAATTCTTAAATTACAAAAACAGAAATAACCAATCAAATGCCATATAAACAAATTAAATTTACACTTTGTTGATTCAAATAATTGGTGTAACACTGTCAGTAAGTTGCATATAATTTACAGATGTACATGATAAATGTAGGCTAATTTATGCGATATAAGTTACAATTGTTATGTGAGGTATTACAAAATAATTTGCAGAATCAAAGAATCATACAAAGAAATAATACATGAATGATATTTATATGACCCGAGATACACATTATGTACAATTGTATATTGGAGTTTGAAGCAGAAGGCCGCCGTTATAAGCGGAGCTTGAATAAGACGGTCGGCCAAAATAAATATCTAAAAGTACTTAAGAAATGTATGATGGGCCATATGGAAATACAGTAAAGTCCAGTTTTATGTTAATGATTTTAAAGTCATAAATAGAAAAAAAATATATATTTAGGGGGCTAGATGTGTCGGGTGCTTGTGCGTTTTAGTGTGGGCGCGTGCGAAAGTGTGGATGGCGAACAGATTTTACTTCCAAGAATATTATAACTTCTGTAATAAATGCGTGGAAGAAGATAAAATGCTAAAGTATCGCTTTATTACTATAAAAAATTGGGTGGACCAGTATATGCGTTTTGTTGAGTATGTGTATTTTAAATTGACAGGTTAAACGCAGTTTTTATACTGCGTTGTATTGTGTCAGAATGTATTTTTTTCATATTTGCCTTAAAGGAAGAGAGAGAAGTGCACTGTTTTATTCTTTGAATTGATTTGTGGGCCAATAGCAGTTTGGGATTGTTCAAATGAAAATCATTAAGATGACGCGTGGGGTATGAATGAACATCTGTATTAACGGAAAATGCGTTATGGAAAAGTGGAAGTAAATTTTGGGTGTATTTGAACATATAAATTGCTGTTTGATATTTGTGAACATCATTAATTTTAAGTGTTTTCAATAGGGAAAATAATGGATTAGTGTGGTCTAGATAATTAGAATTGGTGCAAATTCGGAGCGCCTTTTTTGTAATAAGAAAATTGAATTAATTTTGGTTTTGTTGCAGTTACCCCAAACAATGTTGCAATATATAATATACGGTAAAATTAGTGCATTATATAACATTATGAGTGCCTTTTCGTTGATATATCGTAGGTATTTTAGTCTACGAAGAACTCCGGTGGCTTTTGATATTGACGTAATTACATTGTTTGTGTGATCATTCCAGGTTAAATTGGAGTCAATGGTAACGCCTAAGAATTTTGTTGATTTTTTTTCAATAATAGGCAAATTATCAATAATAATGTTTTTAGGCATGATGGATTGTGAATGAGAAACACTAAAATTTATTAAACAAGTTTTATCGATATTCAGGGACAGTTTATTACATTTAAACCATGTAGAGATTTTAGCAAGTTCCATGTTGAGAGTGTCAATTAACATGTTGAGACTTTTGTGTGAATAAAATATACTAGTGTCGTCCGCGAACAATACGTAGGTGAGAAGAGATGAGGAATTTATTATATCATTAATGTATATAAGAAAAAGTAATGGTCCCAAAATAGACCCTTGGGGTACACCGCAAGTGACATTAGATTTGGGAGAAGTACTGGTATGAAAAGCTACAAATTGCTGACGATTATGTAAATAGTTCCGAAACCAAGAATGAACTGTTCCTCTTATACCGTAATTATATAGTTTTCCTAACAAAATTTCGTGATTAATTGTATCAAAGGCCTTACTGAGGATTTAAGATGCTATTATCAGTCAGAAATTTATAAAGGCGTTCGTAGGCAAGTTTTTCTAAGATTTTAGATAAAACAGGTAATAACGATATTGGACGATAGTTTTTGATTTGAGACGCATCATCCTTTTTATATATGGGAATTACTTTAGCAACCTTCAGGGAATTAGGAAAAATACCAGTAGAAAGTGATAAATTAAAAATGTGAGCTAGCGGAGTAACTAGACAATGAATAATTTGTTTTGTCAATGTTTAATCAATAAATAAGCTTTCAGTACCATCAATACAGAAATCAGGACGGGATTTGTATCGAAGTTGATCATGAACACAAATGGCTACACCAACTCCTGTACCGGTCCTTCGATCAGCACGAATTATACTGTAGTTTTGAATATTTAACATGTCAGGTGATGTAGAATGTAGCCACGTTTCTGTGATTCCTATGATAGAGAAGGCAAAATTATTAAGAGATTTTAAAAGTATTTCAAAATTGTCAAAGTTCTTACTCAGGCTTCGTGCATTTATATGAAGTAGGTTGAAATATTTGTGAATGGAATTTTCATCATTTTCAAGTAAAGAGTAAAGTGATCGATCGTAAAATATTCACAAGAATGATTAACTGAATATTGGTCCTCAGATGAGGATTCAGGATTCATCATTTAACAAAACATAGAACACGCGGGAAGTCTTGGAGGCCAAAATACACGGACACGCGTCGTGGTAGAGGGTGAGTGCGAATTAAGGCACATTGCGGTGAGTGGTTGCAGTGGGAAGCTATTGTTTGAGTGCATTTTGGTGCAAAGAGAGGGACGGTATTAAGTATCGCTTGACTGGACTGGGATAAAAACATAACTTCGTGAAGAGCACAGGTCATTGCACGTCTCCTCTAAATTCATTCCTAGGATGTTATGGGACATAAACATAGTTATAGAATGATATCTTATAAAAAACCAAGAATATTGAGCCTGTGTCAGGACGTCTTACTGATTCTCAATTTGTGCAAAGAAAATACAAGATAGAACCTATCAAGTTACGTAACCATAAAAATGCTCAGTATTATCAGGTAAAATGAGAAAACGACTATGAGAAAACAACTATCCGTAGTATACCAGAGGAGATTTCTATTTTTTTTTTATTTTTTTTTTTTACTATACTTGGTCCTTCCAATAATATATACAATGACTGTCAACAACCAACGGGTCTTAGACCGCTCTAACGAATTGAGTGGGAATGGACTCTAAAGGCACCCTAAAAATTGCATCGTCGTTGGCTGTTGATCATCATTCTTGCCTCTACACAGGTTATCAGCTAACAGACAATACCAATTATTGCCACATTAGTTACAACTCACGTATGAACACAAGTAGTAAAGTATACACTGTGAGGGGACCACTGCGAGATCCATCGGACCATGCCTGAGGGCGGGTACAGTGTGACAGCTTGCTTATTCATACGACTTTGTAAGCTGCAGCATGTATTCCATTAAAATAATTTTATAATTATAATTCTCATTCGTATCTTTTGGGACCTATGTAATACAAGCAGTGCTTTTAAATTAGGTTCCACCACGTTTGTTTTATTATAAATTCCTTACCAATCATTGTGATTACCTCATTTAATTTTTGTATTGTATTCATGTTATTGTTCATGCTTCGATAATATTCAATATTGGTTGTCATGTATGATTTATTGTAATTTGTTCAAGAAAAACAAGAGTAGAAAATATAAATTCAAATCAATTCAAATCAAATCAAATATTTACTTATCATTACAGTAAGAGTGAAAAAAAATCTCAGACTATTTTGCTCAGAAGTCGTCTCGGGTAGGTTTCGTACGTTTACACCGGGTTTAAAACCTACCCGAGACTCCTTAGGATTTCGGTGTAGCAGGAGTGTAAGTAAAAAAAAAATACACGGTACACTAGACAGTAAAACTGTTGCATGTCGCGTGACTGGATTTCAGCCAATCATTTAATTAGGATCCATTCATCCATTCTATAAAGATTAATAATATTGGCTTCTCTCGAACCTATCAAGGATAAACCTTCTATGTCATGAACGGAAACCAGGACATCAATTTGAGGAACGTTTTAATATAAATCTACTGAAGATGTACTCAGCTCTTTTGATGTTTCCAGCAGTTGAATTTCTTATCGTTTTAACAGGAATCAGCTGAAAATTCTACAGTGTCTATTCGAAAACGGCGCCACTGTAGATGCGGCAGACAAAATGGGATATACAGCGCTCATGTTGGCCAGCTCAAGTGGTAACGCTGAATGCATAGAGTGTCTCTTGGAAAATGCAGCAGAGATTAACAAACAGGTAGGCGCATGCTTTTTAGTATTACTATTTCTTTTTTGTTGTTGTTCTTTTTAAATGTCTGTTTCAATATTTCTTATCGCCTTAAATAATGGATGTTATGAATTTTGAAAAGTTGTACTTACCATACATATGGCAATTTCAAATCGGCCGAATCGGTAATGTTACTGTGATGCAGTAGTGGACAAATCCCGCATTTGATCCAAGACACCAAATGACTAAAATATAATTCTTTCAAACTTTATCACTCAGTTGATTATATTTTCTTTCATGTAACAATATGCTATCAACAAGATATTTTGAGTACTACCCGGATGGAAAAGGTGCTTAGGTGGTTGTATCCGACAAACGTGAGAGTTGACGGCCAGGATGTCACAATCGACTCACCGAATTGCCAATTTGAGACTCACAATGATTTAATGATCTACTTTTTCAAACATTAATTTTCTAATTCCTTGCCCAATTTAGTTTTAAAATTTCACCTTCCTGTTTTCTTATTATTCTGCTTTCGCACAAATCATCTTTTTACCAAGGTTGGATTGCCCTTCTGCTCTCTAAAATGGTTAAAACAGGATAAGGCAAAACCATATTTAAGAAAAAAAAAAGTTTTGCCTTCGGACTGAGCAGCCACACATTCAAAAGTGGACTATATACAATGAATAAACTATGCAAATAAGTTTAACAATCTAAAACACATCTATCACTTTAAACTGCTTTTTCATTTTTCGTGCATTTTTCGTGCATTAGGCCTAAACTTCTTAAGCATCAATTTTCATTTTTCGTGGTCCTTTTCTTCTTTTTTTAGTCCAACCATAGATCAACTCCAATCCTGTTAGCAGCAGAGCACGGCCACCTATCCTGCGTTGAAAAGCTGATTGCACATGGAGCCGACACCATGAAGAGGGATAACGACGGGGATTGCCTCGTTCACGTTGCAGCATTAGGGTATGCATAAAACAATTTTGTATTAAAATATGTCTGTTTGATTAAATCGTCTGTGGAATTTAGTCTCTTGAAGACTGTATTTCAAAAGGTGACGAGAATTTCGCAAAATAATTCGGATTAATCTTGTGCATGGTGAGATTTCCTGCTGTTTTACATATTATATGTAATAAATCACTAATTTAAAGCATTTTAATTAACAAATGTTCGCTATGTTTATTAGATTCACAAATCTTACAAGTAATGATAAATAGCAAATCGTTAATATACCGCAGAAGAAAAAAAAATCAGCGACTGGTTGCTGGTTTCCTATCTTAAAATTACACGTGTCGTGCAATATTTCAAGGAAAATAATGAAAATTATAAACGTGCCTATAAAAGAAATCTTTTCTACTCTTTGGTGCGTTCCCGTAGTTAATTGTGTTACAGTAAAATGCAAATACACGTAGTAATACACGACAAATGCCATTATCAGAATTACACCAATATTTATGCAACACATATTATTAGAGTACTTACAACTAATCTAGTGTGAGCATATTGATCTATTTCCTTTATTTTTAATTACAGGGGCAAATTAGAAACTCTAGAGTATGTCCTTGGCATTGACGGAATGCCAAAGCTCATCTCATTGAAGAACAATGCAGGGGAACTGCCGCTGCATTGTGCTGCGAAAAAAGGTTACTCTACCTGTGTATATCTCTTGCTTGCTCTAGGTGTGAGTCAAGAAGAAGAAGAGGTATCATGTATGAATTGTGTTTATTATCAGTGTTAATGTTTTGCGTAAGGTTTAAACCTTATTCACACTAGATTTACCGATCTTATTAATAAGATAATAAGGTTAGGGCTTGGGTTGTGATATGTTTATGTGAGTTTTTTTTTAAATTTTGGGTTTGGGTATAGTGGCGGAGTCCATTGTTGAAGTTAGAAAGTTGATTAGTATCAGAAACTTACTGAGGAGCAAAATCACGATATTGTGATACAGGGTGTGTAATACTTACATTGGATCTTTTAGCATTTGTATTATTACCATCCCTTAACTTTAAATCCTATTGTAAATTATTGAATGAATAAATTGCAGGGCAGTCCACTTACGAACTATCAAGAATTCCAAGGGAAAACTCCATTACATCTGGCGGTGGAAGGAGGTTTTTCTCCCGTCTGTGAGGCCTTGATCGAAGCCGGAGCGGACACGAACATTAAAACCAATGACGGAAAGACATGTCTGCATATTGCTGTAACACTGTGCTGTAGTCCTGACAAAGAAGTTCAGACAACTGATGCTTTTGAGAAGGTATGAGATCAGGCAAACTAGGAAGTTAACACGAATATAATAATATAATATAGTTATACATGTATTTGTATTCTTCCAAGAAATTAGCACACGAATTCTGTATGGCACACTTGTTTACAACAAATTCCTTCTATTATAGAAATATAACGAACTGTTTACAGTGGCATAACCAATTACAAAAACAGGATTCTTATCATAATGACAGGGCCTATTGGTGGTGTACTGTAGATGTGACCTACGTGAGCATGCAACCACGAAAAACGTCAATTTATCAACATTTTTTCGTATGCTTAGGTTTCATCTGGGTATCCCGAGTACGAACCGCTCTCCGAGAATGAAAAACTCCTTCTCTACCTCCTCGACAATGGAGCCCAATGTAAGGTGTTTGATGAGAGTGGTAACACACCGATACAGTACACAAACACGTACAGACTGTGGCAACTGACTGTCTCGAGGTACAATGTTTTCCTCATTAAAAATGATTAAATGATAATGTTATTATTGATGGATAAATAGCTAAGTTTGAATTATTCTTATCAACGCGGAAGTCTACTAAGCAAATTATTGGACTAACTTCATGGTAATTACATATATATCGAAACTAATGAACCGGACATTCCGTGGCCCTTAGGACTACTCGATAGCATTTTCCCCCTCCAAATTTTTAAATTTAAAAACAAAAACAAAAAGCACTTCGTTCTGGCTGTGATCCGATTGGTCCAAGGTATTTAGGTCAGGACCCTAAACACATTACTAAAACGAGTATGCCACCATAAGACCATCATGACCACAAGTGCATATGATCCATCGTGTTTTATCATTTTACACATACACACCCCCACTGGGTTTGTTTTTATAAGTTGATTTTGCTTTTAAAATATTATTTCAGAGAAAGGACAACGGAACAATTATCAATATCACTTTTTAAAATTCTCTCTTTCTCTTTCACTTCAAAAAAGAATACCAGAAGAAGAGCGATCAGAAAAACTGAAAGGTAAATACCGCCCATCTTTTCATTCTGAAGTGTGGTTGGGTAAAGGGTCCAGTCAAGGTCGTCGAATTCCCATCTTCTTTAAAGTTACATATTAAGAGCTTCAACTTCCGACGAGTTAACTTCACTTATGGCAACTGAAGGAGGTGGGAGAGAATATACGGACTAAACAGTACGCATGATATTATTTCAGGCATAAACCCACGTATACCTGTTTTGTTCTTCAAAATGGCATAGTATTATACTGATATTAGCTACGTTCGAGGCTCAGCATATAAGTTTTAGAATAAAAACTTCCAAGTTTTAAACAAGTACCCACTATCGACAAGGCGGGTTCTCACAATACCAAATAAACGACTGTTTTTGCACTACAGGCCAAGCAAGGAGTTCCAACGTGATTGCAAATCGTAACCACTTGTTGGCAAAATCTCGAACCTATTTTTTTTTCTGCATGGAATGTGATTGAAAGCGAGGACCCCCCCCCCCCCCCGCAGATTGTATTCATCACGCTAAGTACAAGATCGCTTGTTTTAAAAATGCGAGTTAACTTTTCAGAAGCCCCAAGTACCAACACATTGTCCTCAACTACAATTTAACTTCAAAGTTAAAAAAAACCCAAAACGACCATAACGACAAAAGAGAGAGAAAAAGAAAGAAAAAAGAAAAAGTTTTAAACAAATGTTACAGCCTGTCGTGTCAGGCATGGCTGAAATTAGTGTTCGAGTTGAGATAGTCACAGAGACGAGGTAAAATAGTATACCCCCCCCCCCCCCCCCCCCCCCCCTCCAGATGATCAAGGGCTTAATCAGTGACTCGAAAAGTTAGCATTCATTTTTTTTACATATCATTGACAATGAAAATGAAACTGGAGTGAAAATATGTCTATCGAAATATTTTCATTTCTTAGAAACTTAAAAAAATTAGAAAGTTGGCATAGTGGGCATGCCTAATTGTGCGTATTAAATTTTAAGTTTAAGCACATTTGTAACCATGGCCCTCTTTCATAAAATTTTCCGTTGAAACGCAAGTCAAAAAATTAAATGCAACTCGATTTTCAAGCAATCAGGATCATGTATTTGGGATTTACGTCTATTTGTTTGAGTTGCAAATAAATAAAAAGTATCTAAATAAATCAACATTCAGTATCTGATCCTTAGACTGCATAATAACTCATATCCCACCAGTAGAGAGTGAATGTAAATGAGAAATTCAGTATCGACTGTAACAAAATAACGGCTAGTTTTTTAATAGAACAAAAATCGAACCAATGCTCGAATAGGCCGTGTGAAATACTATGCAAGACCTAAAAAATCCCTGTTAAGGATCTAAAAATCAGACATTTCCACGGGTTTCCCTGAATAGGATATCAAAAACCTCAGACGGAGCTAAACATTACATTTCAAAATAGTCCGTTACTTTCAGACGTGGGGCGACGTAAAACGGTCGAAAAAATAAAATAAATATACAGTTAACAACACAATTATTCATACCCCTTGGAAAATTCTAGTTTTTGCATTTTTCCTAAAAATTAATGGTTAAATGAAGTTACTTGCACATCACTTGAATACATTTAGTTATCATCTGCAAATGAACGCCGTTTCCGGTTTCACCTCATTTGCATAACAATAGAAAAGGCGAGTTATCCAAACTGGGCGATGTTCAAAATTATTCATACCCTTGGTGATTTATTGACTTTGTCAATCAGTATGAATCCGATCCTTGTGATTAATGCTTGTAATTCACTTTATTTCAATACACCGTCACATATCGCTTCCGGAGGGGTCTCTGCTGGGATATCAGGCCAGTAATTGTTCTCCAATGGCTCAATCTCCTCGAGGATGTGTCAACACATGCCTTCACCTGACCTTCAGGGAGTTCATTAGATTTTGTGTCCTACAGGTGATGCAGTTATTGATGTCATGAGGACAGGACTATGATATTGAAATTTTCGGTCATTTATTCCATGCATTTTAATGAAAATTCTGTTTCTACTTATGAAGCAAAGCACCATTCCTGAAGAGCCCTTCCCTTTTGCATTGCCTGTGGAAGGGTTCACCTTTATTCATTGGCCGCATTCTTGATCAGAGTGCTCAGGAAGGCCATGTTGGTGATATTAAAGTCATTTCATGACTCTAACGTCAGGTCACCATGAATAACAGTATGTAACCTTTGAGTACCATACACATCCCACATTGACTGTTACTGTATATCAATCTTCATATGGTACAATGTATATTCTTTGTATCTTTGGTATGAAAGCTACAATCCTTTATCAAAATGAATGTAAACCAAATTTATACCATATGCCCTCCATGTTACCAGCTGCAGTGCACAAAATGCTACCACTTTCACAGTGCACTGGAACATAAAGATCAGTATTTTAAGCTTCACTAGAGTACCCACTTGCAGGTGTCCATATCAAAAATGTGTCAATCAGTGTAACTGAATAAACTGATAAAATTGGCACCATCCAACCTTTAGACAACTACCATGGCCTCCCTAAACATTCTTAATGAAAAAGTATCGGGAAATACCTTCCCTTGACAGTGCAACAGTGAATGCCTCTAGGGAAGTCTCTCCTGGAAGAGTGCTTTGTTTCAACTTAGATACAGAATTGTCATTAAAATGTAAGGAATATTAACAAAAATATCAATATCATAGTCCTGTCCTCATGACGTCTAAAACTACACCACCTGCAAACACAAAATCTGCTTTAAATCCATCGAATCCCCTGAAGACTAGGTTATGGCATGTGTGGACAACATCCTCAAGGAGATTGGGCCATTGGAGACCAGGTATTGGCCTGATATCTCAGTAGAGACCTCTAGAAGCATTGTGACAGTGTGAAGAAAGTGTTACGAGCATTAATCACAAGGACTGGATTCATACTGATTGACAAAGTCAATAGATCACCAAGGGTATGAATAATTTTGAACATCACCCAGTTTGGATAATTCACCTTTTCTATTGTTATGCAAATAAGGTGAAACCAGAAACAGCATTCATTTGCAGATGATAACTAAATGTATTCAAGTGATGTGCAAGTAACTTCATTTAACCATTCATTTTTAGGAAAAATGCAAAAAACTAGAATTTTCCAAGGGGTATGAATAATTGTGTTGTTAACTGTATATAAATATAGGAGACACATTCTGAGTAAATAAGGCTCATATTGTTTTGGTTAAAGGGCCCCTGCAACCAAATGCAACCCAAATTCAAGTTGTTTTGATGTTGATGTGCAGGGATGCATACAACTAATATTTTGTTATTCAAACATCTAAATATATTTCATAGATTTTTAAATATTTTTAAAAATATTTTTTCCAGCCTCCTAGCTCCATACTAAAAAAGCTCCAGATCTCATTTATTTATTTCATGTATGGTACAACAGCTGATATAGTGTGAACATCACATGGAAACGAAATCAAGACTAACATTTTAAAGTAAATATGATCACAATATATAGACATGAATAATAAATCGTATACAGTAATAGAACGTATAATAACATAAATAAGCGAAATAAGCCCGAAGGCTTGAAGTATCGCCACACCTTTAAGCATAAAATTGTTGTTTAACTATGAGTTAACAAACAAGAAACTAACCTTACATTAAGAAAAGAAAAAAAAATACAGTAAACACAGGAACAGGATACAGACTGTATATACCTGTACATTATCGGAAAGGAAAAGTGAAGAAAAAGAAGGGTGAGGAGGAATGAGTCCCAATTAAACCTGGTATTGCGCATAAGCATAATCACTCTGACTATAATACATGCAATGTTATGGATAAAAATATGGAAATTACTTTTACAGATATTAGTAGTGTTCACATTTTTGAAATAAGAAGACGCTTAACAGCTTTTTTAAATGAATGTGTAGTACGAATATTCCGAATATCATCTGGTAATGTATTCCAAACAATGACACCACCTGTCATTCATCAGTCAGCTACACAAACATTCTGGACACTGGAATGTAACTTCCCCCATCTCCGCACATGCTCACAATTGAATTGCATGCTTTCGAGCAATACCTCCTCATTGCCATTCTTTTCCTGGTGATGATAAGTATGTCTGACATTAGAACTACTATGCAGCCATATTAGAACAGATGGTCATCTCTGGCAAAGCTGCATACCACTATATCTTCTTAGCTCACTAATGATTGACAGATGATGTCACTGCAGGAATTAAATCTGAAGCATTCTTTAGGGTGGAGCTTAGAATGTTTGAGAAAATGATTTCAAAATATATTTAAAAATAAAGGTGTTTTTGGTCAGCATGAAGAAGTATCCTTTTTTATTAATTTCCTGCAAGATTATACTGTTTTCTAAGTAATTTAAAAAAAATAGGGGCACCAAAACAATCTAATACTGGTAGTTTGGACAGTTTTTATAGCAGACCCATGTTTTGATTCTCTGGATTGTTGGTATTAGTTTTCTTTGTTTATGACCCTGAATACTTGTCTTATGATTGTCCACAACTTTACAAGAAAGTAACCTCTTGTACTGATTCCTGTAAAACATAATGATCAGGATGTGCTTAATTAGTATGATAAGTTTAAGGATAATATGATAATACCTTCATAACAATTTCTATTTAGTTATAATTCTCCTTTTGTCACCTTGGCGTAATACCTGGTGAGTCAGAACCCTTCAATAGACGGCCAACTATAAACCCTTATTTCTCATAAGGAACACTCTGTGGGACAGGACATTTTAATCTTTCTTCAGCGGGTTAGAAACAACCAATGTTAATGAGTTATACGTCATTTTAAAGCCGAGAATCACGTCTTTCATTATCATACCTTAACTAAAATCTAATATACGGCGACGTTTTGGTGGTTTTGTGGTGCGTGGTCACATATGCAGCATCCTTGCGCTTTACGTACGAAAGGTATATAGATATGCATCAGATTTGATCAATAAGAGGGCTAGATTTAATATAGGTTTTCCCGCCCAATGTCGTTAAAATTGCATCCGATTTAACGATGGGATCATTCAATTGAAGCGAATTTGAATGATCACCGAGATCAACATTCAAAAAGTTAACTAGTTCATTCAATTTAATTTGATTAACATTTGATTTTTTTTTCAAAACATAAACGTGTAAAAAGCGCGTTCTAATAAAACAAATGCACGTGAAATGCATTCGAATTTCACATTTCGTTACTGCTTTATGTTCTTTGTAAACTGCATCTGTTTGAATAAATTATGCAAATATTATGGATTTGCCGCCCACGGCTTGGTAGGGGTTAAAATGGGACCTTTGTCTTATATTGAAGTTTCTCATTTCTCAAACCGTCATCGAAGCAACAGCTCGTAGGTCGAACTCCACTTTCATACACATTCATTTTATACACGACTATGGCGGCGGCTCGAGGAGAGTACGTGAATATCTCCAATATTGACAGAGTGGGGGGGGGGGGGGGCTGAAGCATTTGACAACCAGCAAGACTACTTTTAACTAGCCGACACTCTAGAAATAAACAGCCTACGGCTAGGTCGATTGTGGCGACGTATGTGGACACGGAGAGGGCCCAAAACTACCAAATGGATGTGGACATGCGCAGCCATTTGGAGAACATCATAGACGCTAAACCCACTCTTAACGCTTAGACAAATGAAGGTCTTGAGTCTTGAGCACAACCTCCCTGAAAAGCCCCCAGTCTCAACATCATCTATAGCCAGGGCACTGGATGGAATGCTGTTGACACTGAAGATGGCAGATGATATCCCAGATGTCAGGAACGCCCCACGGGTACTCGACCAGAGACTGGATTAGGCTGAATGGTTTCTCGAACACGGCGCTGTGGGAAACTGTGTATATTGGCGAAACAGCTAGGGTACAACATCTGGACTAGGCGTACTCGTGGGAGGGCTCCACGGGGTGTACCGGCTAGGATGGTGGTGCACAGCCAGCGAAGTCGCAATTCCAGCGTGTCCTAGGCGGTGTCCGCTGCCATTGGTCTTGTCCATTAGAGAATCGCATTTGAAAGCACTATTAGAGATAGCTTCGAGGACTTCCTCGCTGAAACCGTTGCCGAAGGCACCCATTTGTTTCCGGCCGAGACCCCATCTATTTCATCTACGACAACGGCAAACCTCATGTCCGCTCCCAGCTGCCCGACGGAGCCAACCCCTTCATTCAGACGAAGCTACTCCCTCCCTAATCCCCATTCCTCAACATGACAGAAATGGCTCAATCCGCCCTCAAGGCTGCCGTGAAGAGGACCTTGGCACAGCCAGCGTGGCAGCTCGTTTTGGGGACAGGGAGGCAACAAGACGCAGGGGTCAACCTACAGTAATGGCGCTGTGACATCCTCAGATATGCTGCTCTCCAGAACATTGACGCCATTACACTCGGAAAGTATAAACAGTGGTACAACCACTCTCAGACGTACATGCCAAGGTGCCTGTCGCGTCAATATATCGACGGCTGAAGAGACTGAGAGACCGTGCGTCAACATTTATGGATAATTATGTAAAGAAAGAATATCCCGATGTAATGTAATATGTATCAGACCCCAAACGTGACATAGAGCACAAGCTGGAAAAAATTGCATATATATATATATATATTTCGGGCAATTAGCCCTTCTTCAGATTATGAGAGCATGAGACGCTCTCATAATCTGAAGAAGGGCTAATTGCCCGAAAGCTAATTAAAAGCGTGGTACCAACAGCTACGTCTACAGATGTACTCCTTCTGTTGCCTCTATATAATTAGCACCCGAGTACACTACCCCACCATGATAAAGAGTGTGAGCCAATTGTTGGCTCAACCTTTTGTGCGACAAACAATAGGACACAGATTAGGCGTTCTTAAAATGGTCACTCTTCTTAGAGCCCGTTTTTCTCTATGTGACCATCCACCACAAAACGACCAATAAGTCGGAAATTTGGGCTTTTAAAATTTCAACACAGTTTGAAAGCTTAGATTCTAAGCTTTAAAATGATATATAACTTGTCTTGTATGGACTAAGCAAACCCTTGTAAATTACAATGAGAATGTCAACGTGTCAGACAGGCTAATGACCAAAACAATAGAGAAAAACGGGCTCTAAAGAAGAGTGACCATTTAAGAGCGCCTAATCTGTGTCCTATTGTTTGTCGCACAAAAGGTTGAGTCAAAACTCCCTAGCATACACTGTGAAGTACTAATTGGATTGGGTTGAAACTTTCCATACCTTCAGAATAGATATATTTCTATGTTTCTTTAGATTTTGAATATCAGACAGTGCATAGTTTTTAAGCTATACCAGAAAAGCGATGTGAAGTACAATCCCAGCAAGTTGACACACAGAGTTTGAATGTCCAGGAAAACATGGTCATTTTGAATGAGAGTAAAAACATATTTGAACAAGGTATTTTAACATGAAATTTTGTCAGATTGTAGATTAATAAATGAACTTTCAGGAAATACAAAAAAATTAAAATAAAAATTTCCACCCAAACCACCTTTTCAGCTGTTTACTCTGAAACTCCCATTGCGACTTATTGGTCGTTTTGTGGTGGATGGTTACATATGTATATATAAATATATATAATACACTTACATGTCAAAAAATATGAGTTAGGTCTATATTCATTCTGTGTTATATCCCTACTTTTGGGGAATAAAGTGAAATTTGAAGAAAAAATTATAGAAAAGAAATATATAAAAAATATTGGAATAAACTTTGAAAATGAAAAAGAAATTATATAATTCAAAAACGTGAATAAGGGCGCATACTACGTGGAAAAAATGAAGTGAGAATTACAAAGAAATACAGAACTTGTTCATGTTAATTGAATTCTAACGTTCAAAGTGCGAAGGGTGTGCATATACATGGAACTGAAATTGGTATTGGGACGTAAATCGAACGTCTATCCAGCAGGCGGGAAATTGCATGACAACTTCGCGTCGTGGAAAAGGCTTACGGTTCACCATGTGGTTAGTCCTGAAAAGGACTGTTGAGTAAGAAGGAGAAAGTGGGGAAAGTTGAGAGGAGAAGAAGAGGAAAGACGAGATATAAATTCAGAGAATGTAGAAGTAATCTTTCTTGAAAGTGTGAAGTCCTGACAAAAACTGTAAACCAGATGAGAAGGCTGAGAGGACTTGACGTTTCGGACAGGTTGACTGTCCGTTGACGGTTTTACAGTTTTTTTTTTCAGGGCTTCACACTTTCAAGAAGATAATTTCTACATTCTCTGAATTTCTATCTCGCCTTTCCTTAAAGTTTTCTTCTCCTCTCAACTTTCCCCACTTTCTCCTTCTTACTCAACAATCCTTTTCAGGACTAACCACATGGTGAACCGTAATCATTCTCCACGTTATCAGTACCACCATGCAAACCTCTACCTTCAAACTACGGTGTCGTTAAATTGAATGAATTTCTCTTTAAACTAAATGAAAAAAAAAATTAAAAGGAATGATATAAAAGAGAAGTGAACGCTCAAAGAATGAAAATGAACCATAAGAGCAGAGAGTTGACGAAAATCGTTCGAACTTGATCGCCTATTCATAAAATCGAATGCAACTCCGATAAAATTGGACGGGAAAACTTATATATAGATATATATATATATATATATATATATATGCGTTTTATATTTCTCCCAGAACTAGCTCTTGAATCAAAAAGCATCCAGCGTACAGCCAAGAAGGTAATCGGTCCGGAAGGGGGTGATATCTATCTTAACCAGTACGACGTTCATTTGACAGTGCCACCTGGTGCTCTCGACGATGACCAAGAAATAGTCTTGGAACTAGTTAGCAGCTTACCAGACCCAGGCATTCAAGAAGGAGAGATGATAGCCAGCTTTGGTTTTCGGCTTTCCCCATGTGGCTTGCAGTTCAAGTCCCCGGTGATAATCAGATCCCCACACTGCGCTAAGGTTATTAGGCCCGATGCGGCTGAAATGGTCGTTTATCATTACCGAGGTGAATATTAAACAATTGCACAGCTCATCGTACTGCTTCTTTAATTCATCATCATGAAAATATAACTCTGCAACACAAAAAAGTAAAATTGTAATGAAAGGCGGTGTAAAAAATTGTCAACCCTCAGTGTAAATGACGCCATATCTGACTGAAGTTGACGTATTATATTCATTTAGATTAAGGTTGATTACAATCCTTATACTGTAATACAAAGTATAATGCTTTGAATGATTTTATCATACTAGCAACTTCAAGAAATGAAGGACATGCAATTCAGTTATATCAGTAATTAATTTAGTCCACAACAAAACAACGTGAATCGCATATACAATTTTGGAGCACTTTTTGTAACATGGGTCATTAATCATTCATGACACTCCAATGAATATGTTGTAGAAAATAACACGTTTAAAGCAAAATGGTATTGATTTGGGCCGAATAATTTATATGTACACAAACATCCCAAGACTCGAAAGCATAGTCCATAATTAAAATTAATATAATATTTTGGGAGGATAAAGAAGAAATTATGTAACTTACAAAAAAAGAGAGTCTGATGCGTAAATCATCTGTTGCGTTACGGTAATATAACAGTGTGATTTCTTTTATACGCCTGATAGTAAGCTTCATGCCTTTCCTTTTATTTGATTCAAGATGGTCAGCTCACCACAAGAGAATTGGTTTCTGGGGACATGCACGAATTACCAGCTGTAGTTGTACGCGATAGAGATCTGGAATTGCACATCACAGAGTTTTGTGTCTTTGTAATTGCCTTCAAGCGCAATACCTATGGCAAGAATGTTTCCTGCTCGATTTCATCAAAGCCGTACACGAACGGTGAATCCATTGCCTTAAAACTAACATTTTTCGATGGTATCGCAGGCAGACAAAATAAGGTATGCGTATTCGTTGATTTTAATAATTGTTTTCGGGGAGGGGGGGGGGGGGGCGTTATAAAGAAATGATACTCGTAGTGATATAGATACTATTATGTGTTTGAACAAAATACCGAAAAATGGCATAGATGTTCTGAAGCTTTCTAATACCATGGTCAATCGCAATTAGTTGTTGTCATCATTGGCGGATCCAGGGGGGGGGGGGGGGGGGGGGGGGGGCACAGCCGGCCCGTGCCCCCCTCTTGGAAGAGAAGTATGAATTTTTAGCATAGACGATCCGCCATTTTCGCGATTGTGCCCCCCCCCCCCCCCCCTTTTAGAGTGAGAACCGTTTTTTTTTTTTTTTTTTTTGCTTGTCAGGGAATTATGGAGGGAAACTGGACCCCATAACCCCTTACTAAGCGATTTTTGAAGGTTTGGCGATTTTTTTTTTCGTTCCTAAACCCCCCTCCCCCCCCTCCCCCCCCACACCCCCCCCCCCCCCCCCCCCCCCCCCCCCCCCCCACTGAGCGACTTTTCGAGAAGCTGGCGAGCCAAAAAAAAATACGGGTCTACCTTTTCCAAAAACTTTCATTTTTGTGCCCCCTCTTTTACTAAATCCTGGATCCGCCCCTGGTTGTCATAGTTGTTATTCCTTGTCTCGCGTAGAAACTGAATGGTGGTAGTTTTATATTGTTATGTTTAATACTGATTACCTTCCTATAATGAACAGATAAGTTTAGCATCACCTGCAGGCCCTGTTAAATAAAACGATGGGAAGGGGGATGGCCGTCCATGGCCTTTTATATAATCGCCATGTGTACACAATATTCTATTTTCTCCGTTCTACTTGGCATCAATTTTGCATTGCCTTTCAAGGAGATTGTGGGGACAATGACAATCACTGGTTACAAGGAAGTGGGTCATCGCAAACAGTTCTATGTTCAGCGGAAACTAGGGGATTTGCAAGTAGCTGTCTTAACAGACGAAAAGGAAGAACAAACTGAGGTTGGATTTTATGAAATTTTAAGCTGTATCAGGACTAGTTAACAATGCCTAAATGATAACAGAGCTCGTAAGATCAATTGTTAATCTTTGTTTCACGAGGCCCTGATTTGCTTTGCAAAACATTTAATCCAAAAATTTCAACGCACTTATAGATTCAATTTGTTTATATTTTAGTCAATTCTCACACCATCTAGAAGCATTAAAAAACATTTCCACAGAATATAACCTTGTTGAATGATATGATTTACTTTAAATTGATACTATGCAACTGATAAACGCGCATCTCCCCTTAGATCTTTTCCGGGAATATTGTCTTCCGGAAATGAAAAAAAAAATATAATAAGAATTAAAAAACAAAAAGCAGTTTATAGGGAAAAGGTTATAGCACACAGTTTGCTTCATTCGCTATGCCCCCTAACACGATGATACTTTAACCCTTTAGAACACTATGGAAAGTTTTTAAAATGTCTGGATTTAATTTTCATCGTCTATTTTAGAGCTAGATAACATAAAGTCCCAATTATGCCTATATTATGGAATTCATGTTTGTCGACTCAAAGTGAGCAGAGGGATGCCTCTAACTAGAAAAATGTTCAAGGCTTTCCTCTGATATTTAGAAAATCTCTCTCCATAAATATATATATGTATGTATATTGTGAAATAATTATTATTATCATTGCTATTATTATTATTATTAGTAGTAGTAGTAGTAGTAGTAGTAGTAATAGTATTCCTTTATCAATAATTATAATTTGCAACGTAAGACGTTCACATTTATTTTAACATGCATGTCGTTTGCATTTTTGTACATGATATATATTTATGAAGATATAAATCACCACGTTACTCTGCTCCTCTTATAGCCTGTACCCGAATGGGAACTACGAGAAAATCATGTTTATGAGTGCGATATCCCACATATACGAACTGCCGGGAGTCAGAGACTTCAAGTGAGGCTTTTCCAGGGCCATCATGCCAGGATCTCCTGCGGAGAACGTAAGTTATATACCCTCAAAGGCAATAAATTTGAATACTTCTCTTAAAGGGCGAGTCAATTGGAATCAACATTGGGGCTAAAAATGTAGTACATATGTCAAATGACACAATTCTGACATTTTTACAGAAAAAAATTGCCCAGTAACAAGAAATTGGTCAAAAAACTCACTAATTTGGGAACGCCCCCCAGAATTGACAGCTGATTGGCTAGAGCGATTTGACGTAGCATCGGGAAGTCCCCCGCGAAGCCACTAAGGTTGACTAATATGTTGGCAATGTAAATGAATGATAATTTATCCATTTTCATATCACTGTTTATACAATTTCGACAATCTTTAAGTCCCCCAAAAGGATTTGAATAGGTTGTTTAGACATTTTAGTAGAGGTCAAATGACAAGTCTGGCATTTTTTCAAACACTTTACCCATGATAATTCCTCTTTTGGATTAGGTTTATGTTTTGGAAAAACGTACTAGTGGCCCGGCTTAGCTCAAATATTCAAAGGAATTGTGCATTTTGTGATACAAGCACCAAATTTGGCACACATGTACATTAATATGTTGCGAACATTTTCAGATATTGAGCCACTCGGAATTCTCTCATTATGTCCGCCATATTGGATTTCAAAATGGTCGCCAATCGAAATCTACATTTGCGATTATCTCTGGGTCTAATGCTGCTATTGACTTGACTCTTGTGTCTAATTGTATGTTTTGGGGAGTCAAGGAATCCAATGGTAACATTTTAAACTTTTATGTTATTTTTCACAGTCTGGTATATACTTGTATTTGGTAATTAACTAGGCAATTATTACATTCAACACGATACTTTGAAAATAATTTTATAAAAGCATGTTAAATGGGTGTAAAAGTCTTTGGTCTGTAAATGTCTTAGGTACAGCTGCATGCCGAAACAAACAGACACTACGCAAAAACAACACGCAAGACAAGGAAAACAATAGCACATGCAATAGACCATTTTCGTTATGTATTAAAATGTATGTATGTTTCGTTCCCTGTGCCACGACAGAAACTATTCAGATGAATGAATGAACTTTATTTAAAAACCAAACATACATATATGGATCACTGTTATAATGCATTAACACGAGTATAAATAACAACATGAATGATTTTTAGGACCCAGCGAAGCTAAAGCTTGTGAGAGGGCCCTATACAAAACAAGAAGACTGAATTGGAACTTGGCGGCACAACAGGCAAGTCAATGCCAAAATGACAAATAAAATAAAAGAATGATTATTCTGACATCACAGCGTCCAAATGTGAACGAGCCTATAATGTACAAAGATATAGCTTATTACATGAATAAAAAGAAACGTATTTACAATATGTATCACACACATCCCACACCCTCACACACACAGACACAAAGTGAACAGGTTGGCTACATTAAATAAAAATATACCCACAATAACAAAATATTACATTAATCTTTGAAATAAAATTGCTTTACATAGGATTTTAAACCTCGAGAGTGTTGTGCTATTTCTAATATCAAGTGGCAGCTTATTCCATTCTTTGATACAAAAAATCCGAAAGGAATTTAATGAGACATTTGTCCTAGCACGAGGTTGGTGCATAAGATTTCTTTGTCGAGTACTATAATTATGAATCTGTGCATTGGAGGCAAACAGATCTTTTAATAAACAAGTCTGAGGACAAAATTGAAGTTTAAACATAAAAATCAGACTATTAAATGACACAAGTTCATCAAATGGCAACAACTTCAGTCTAAGGAATAAAGGTTTGCTTGGATGCCTGAAGTTTGATTTCGTTACAAGTCTTATCACTTTCTTTTGCAAAATTTTTAATTTATCAGTATATATTCTGAAGGTATTACCCCATGCAACATTACAGTAAGTCAAATATGGTAGTACAATGCTATTATACAGAGTGATTAAGACATTTTCGGTTAGAAAATGTCGTAATCTACATATAACACCTACACTTCGAGAGACCTTGGTACAAATACATTCTACATGCGATTTCCAGGTTAAATGTTTATCCAAAATAACACCTAGGAATTTAACCTGCTCACTGCAACTAATATTAGTCCCTCCAACATTCAGGTTAACATCATCTGGAATAACTTTACCCCTCGAGCGAAAGATGACACATGTTGTTTTTTGCACATTTAACAACAATTTATTACAGCAGAACCATGTATATAATTTTTCTATTTCGTTATTTGCAGTTGAAATCAGCGTGACAATGTTGCTATCAGACAGTAACAAACTAGTGTCATCTGCAAAAAGTGAATACACAAATAACTGTGATGCATTAACTATATCATTAATGTAGATTAAAAATAACAGTGGCCCTAGCACAGACCCCTGAGGGACACCATAGCGAATAACAGATGCTTCTGATTTAATACCATTAACAACAACATATTGGGATCGATTACATAGATAATTTCTAAACCATGACAAGGCTATACCCCGAACACCATAGTGTTCGAGCTTTCTTAAAAGAATAGAATGATCAATTGTGTCAAAAGCCTTTGACAGGTCTAAGAAAATTCCGAGGCAAAACTCATTTTTATCAAACGAATTAATAATACTATTTAGCAAATTAAAAACTCCCATGCTAGTAGAGAAATGTTTCCGAAAACAAAACTGTTGGGGTATCAATATCTCTTTTTTAAGCAAAAAATCATTTACACGTTTATAAACTATTTTCTCTAGAATTTTTGAAAATAGTGGTAAAAGAGCTATAGGTCTGTAATTAACAATATTTCTATTATCATCTCTTTTGTACACAGGTACTACTTTTGCCACTTTTAGTCTGTCAGGAACAACTCCTTGTGACAGCGATTTATTAAAAATATCACAAAGGGGCTCTACAAAATTTTGAATACATAGTTTAATGACCCGAGGGGCAATATCATCTGATCCACTAGACTTAGATGTCTTAAGAAGTGATACAAAGTTTAGAATTTCAGACCTGGAAGTTGGTGTAAAAAATAAGGATGCATTATCTTTATTGGGCTTTAGAAAATCATGGTAAGATTTTTGCACTAATGGAATATCACTGCTTATCCTGTCAGGTAGATCAACAAAATATTTATTAAAACAGTCAGCCTTCTGCTTACATGATACTAATACAGTTTCTCCAAGATACATTTCAGAGGGTAGGGAATGTTTCTTACCCCTTCCCAATAGTTCATTAATGTGAGACCAAGTCTTCCTTATATCCCTTCTTACTTTCTGGAATAAGTCATAATAATATGTTTGTTTGGCTAAACGGAGAGTATTGACTAAAATATTTTTATAATCAGTATACTTCTTTTTGTTAATATCAGTTGGTCTCTTGATGTACTTACTATAAAGCTTATTTGTGACCCGACGCCTCAAAACCTACAATAAGTCGCCAAAATTATTTTTTTGTTTTATACATTTTTCTGAAAGTACAGATTCTCAGCTTTCCAATGGTATATCACTTGCCTAGTGTACTCAATGATAACACCTTTAAATATCACATTTAGCATCAGTATGTAACCAGCAATCAATAACTCCTATTCAGAGAAAATGACCATTTAAGTTCGGAACAAAAGAGTGCTAAACCTTCGCTCTCTGTGTGCGCCCAAGTAAAACTTGGTATTCAAATGGCCATAGCAACTGGTATGAAGAGATTATTAGATTAGGCTGAATTTTGGCACACTGCTTCAGGAAGACCTATTCATTACTCACTCCAAAAATCAATCTAATATCTTTAGAGCTAAAGTAGTAATTTGGCATTGAATGAAAGTATTACAATTTTCGGCGATTTCGATTTTTTAGCTCGACAGGTGAAAAAAGGAGTCATTTTAAAATGCCCCCAAAACATATTTCCAAGTCGAATTACGACTCACAAACTTGAGACATGCTAGAATGATAATGAAACTACCCATTTCTATCAAAAACAGAAAATCGACTGATCCAAGCAAATTTACTATTTTGGGCCGTTTGCTACGTTGTGGTCCGTGCGACTTATTGTAGGTTTTGAGGCGGCGGGTCACATTTTTACATGTAATAGACTTTAACAAACAGAATATGATCCATGGTTTCTTAATATTTTTCTTGGGAGTGACTTGAACAGCAGGAAAACACTTATCATATAAATCACTAAATACTTGAATGAAGTATTCATATGAATCATTTGCATTTGCCATTGAGTACATGATTTGCCAATTTACATCCATTAATTTCTGATTAAAATTAGAAATCCTTTCATCTGTTATATGCCGTTTAATTGAGGGAGGATTATTCACCTTAGGATTTTTGTGATCACCTCTATTAATACAAAATATTGGCATATGGTCTGAAATATCAGAGCATAACACACCGGCATCGAAGTCATTATGAATAGAATTGACAAATATATTATCAATTAGTGTGGCTGAAGTTTGTGAAATAGGAGTAGGCTTTGTAATAAGAGAAAATAGACCACAGGAATTTAATAAGTCAACAAAGTTTCTTACTTTTATATCATTGTCATAATTCAATAAGTTAAGATTGAAATCACCCATCACATAAACATCTTTATTTTCATTATTCAAAATTTGTAACTGTAAGTCAAAATTTTCCAAAAAAGATTCACTATCAACATTTGGGGCCCTATACAGACAACCAACAATAGCTTTCTTATGGTTATTGGAAATTTCAACGAAAATTGATTCATAGCCTGGTTTTGGACCAGATAAATCAACACGCAATTTACTGTCTAACTCATTTTTTATATACAGGGCCACCCCACCACCGAGCTTGTCAGGACGGCATACATGAAAAAGTGAATATCCCGATACTTGATACACATACACACACCACTCATAATCATAACACCATGAGAACAAAACAGCAACATATTTACACAATAAATGGTAGAATGACATGCCCATAATAAAAATCATGGACACTGTCAGTGAAAACAAAGCTATCGTTAGACAGATTCAAAGGAAAAGAACTCCATCATTATCGCATGAAAGAGGCTAAATAAGAGTTACTTTGTATCGAGAAGGTCATACTGAAGCTTAAACAATATCATCTTGTAGGCCTACCAATGTGATCAAACTGTTGTTTTTCTGCCGAACCTTGATTCTCCCATCTTGGGTCCAGACCTTGTTGTCAGGGGCAGGGTATTTCTCCCTGACCCTACGGAGTAGTGCTTGCCTCTCGCCCGTGAGATTCTCATGGATGTAGATATTTGAACCTTTTAGGTTCTTCCTTGCCTCATAGAATTTTGCTCGAGGCCCATACCGTGAAAACTTAACGATGGCTGGCCTTGGCAAAGGGTGACCATTTCTGTCCTTCCTACCTGGCTTACCGATGCGGTGGCTCCGGTCGATATCCAATGCGCTGATGTTGACCTTTAGCTCATCCTTGGCGAGATCGCATATTGATTTGTCTGTGTCTTCATTTTCTTTTTCTGGCAGACCATGAACAATTAGACAGTTTCTGCGCGAGTACTGCTCCAGCTCCTCGATTTGGTTTTTGCAGCTCTTTAGCTCCGCTTCCAGATGATTTATCTTAAGGTCTCGCTTCTCGATTTCCATCATGATCCCCTGATGAATGGCTCCGCTCAGCGCTGGGACAAGTTTATTCAACAGCTGCTCATTGCTAAAGGCCTCGATAATTGCATCCACAAGGCTGGAATGGGAACATGATTCTCCGCTATCGACCTTCTCTGGAAGACTCACATTGTGATCACCATCTCCTGCAATCTGCTTCCCCGTGCTGGTCGGCTGACCAACACATATCTGTGCTCCGCTCTGCTGTGGCTTAGCGGCTTGGTTAGATTCCGTTTCACCGGCCAATTCACCGGCCATCTGCCCCGATAGTGGGACACCATTCCCGGTGCTGGATCGATTATTTTTTCTCGGCATTTTGCAGACGTGATTTGAGGATCAAGTTTCACAGTTAAAAATCAGATGTGACGGTCAGACGACGGTATAAAGTGACAAGAACAACCTCAATACATTTGTGTCCGCGATAATGATGAGAATTGGGTAGAAAAAAACGAAATTAAGTCATGATTCTAGTCCGAAAATATCGAAACGTGTGGAGTATGGAACGCCATACCTTGCCATAACTTGCTGAAGACGATTGGCTAGGTATACATCGGTACTGACGATACATGTACATAACCAGTGTCATGTTAACAAATTCAGCACTGCCACAAGTACATATATGTTGTATACTCATTGTCTTGTGCAGTCCCCTTTCACACAAACAGAGGGCTGTGCACTGAAGGGCAGCCTTCTTGCATTTGCAGTGCCTCACACATCCTTTCTGGCACTTGCAAGTCACCAGTTCAGTGCAGCTGTGAGCTGCCTCAGGTAGCCTGGTCCAGTATGGTGTGTACTGTCCTCCAGTCGTCGACCACCCCCAGTTGGTTGGTGAAGGGAGCTCTGGTGCTGGTAGCAGTATCTGACCCCACACATGCCCACCTTGATACACATGTTCTTCTAAAGCTGCCTTCGTTGGAGGGATCAGCTGCACATTGTTCTTTCCTTGCGAAGAGTTTCCTCCTGGCCTTGTTGATGTCCGTTCATTTGCCGGTTCGATCATACATGAGAATCACAAACCTCTCGATGATGGACATTGCATCGTCTGGTATGTCACGTGGCGCGGAGGACAGCTGCAGAAGCGTCTCAGTGAGTTCTGGTAGTACCGTCCAGACTGCCCGCGCAGTCTTTTTGCCATGTCTGGCAAAACTTGACACAGTGTCGCATCCAGTTACAGCGTGGAACATTGGTAGTGCACGAGCCTTCTCTCGTCCCAGTCCAGCTGCTATTTCTTGTACTGCTAGGTATCGGAAACTTTGGCCTGTTCCAAATGCCTGCCATAGTTCGTCTTCTGGTTGCAGCTCCTGTACCACAGACACTGTCAGCACCACAACATCAGTGTCTATACAGTCCGGATGAGTATTGAATGGTGTCCATGCTTAGCTGCGTGAAATACATGCAGCAACATCCGACTGTCGGCCTCTTCAAGGCTACATGGGGCGAGTGAGGTCAGATCTGGTGGTAGTGGCTTGCTCAGCACTGCCTCTCCATCAGTAATGACGATTTGCATGTCCTCTTGGTCAAACCATTCCATGAGGGCTACTGAGAGGAACCTGAACAGCTCGGTCTTGTTGCTGTCAACTCGTAGGAAGTTCTGTCAGTTTCCTGGTATAGCTGCGTTGGCCATCACACGTCTACGCACGCCTTGTCCCCGCTTTGCACGTGTACTACATTTAATTGAATCAACAAGGCAAGTATCCCAGACCAGATCCAGGCGTGACACTGTTTGCAGCTTCGTAGACATAAAGGGGACTAGGATCTGATGTGCATACTTTGCAAAGGTCTTTGATGCAGCCGGCTTCAGCATCTGGACGATGGCTGCTCCATCAAGCACGATACAGGTCGTGACAGGAGTCTCTTTCTTGGCGTCAGAGCCTTCTTCCAAGCATGTGATGAGATCACTCTTGGTACCAGTGAAAAGTTTTCCACCATCAGACAGTGCAGGAGGACATGCCTGGTTCTCGTGACCAAAGAACTCCTCAAGGTTTCCATCCCTCGTCTGGCAGCCAATGTACAGGCGTGCGAAAAGTTCAGTCATTTTTAACGGAGGCGAGCCATTTTGAAATCCAATATGGTAAAATACGCAATGCAAGATTGTTACCATTAGATTCCTTGACCCAAAGAACGTACATTTAGACACAACAATCAAGTCAATAACAGCATTACACCCACAGATAATCGCAAATGTAGATTTCAAGTGGCGGCCATTTTGAAATCCAATATGGCGGCCAATTGGTACAAAATATGCAATGAAGATTGTTACCATCGGATTCCTTGACCCCAAAAACATACATTTAGACACAAGAATCAAAATAATACCAGCATTAGACCCACAATTAATCGCAAATGTAGATTTCAAGTGGCGGCCATTTTGAAATCCAATATGCGGACATAAAGAAAGAATTCCAAGTGGCTCAATATCTGAAAATGTTCGCAATATGTTAATGTACATCTGTATAGCCGTCTCTATAGTGACAAAGGCGAGTCACCAAGTGTATATACATCGGTAGAAGCTCCAGTGTCTATATTCATGTAGGAACTTGTCGGGCATCCGACAGCTCCCCCTGTGAGGACATGAGTTTCAGAGGTCGGACGACCGGCGAAACTTACGCCCTGCGTTCGTTAAACTACCGACCCCCTCGACGGGACCAGAAGACCCGACTGATGTTGTAATGCTGAAACCGGCCGCTGCCGGGCTAGCAAACAACAAGTTGCCTGACCCAGTTCGAGACCCCCTGGACGCAGGGGTCCCTAACTTACCTCCCGACGAAAAGTCTGGGAAGATAGTTCCTGAACGAATCGACGACCTCACACCCGACCCGGTAGAAAGAAGAAAGAGCCGTAACACTGGCTCCCGCCGAGTCAGCCTACGTACTGGCGGGGGCCGTACGGGTAACCGGAGACGAGGAAAAACTCATACCGAAACTATAGAGTCGATGCGAGACATAAACCTGAAAATAGAAAACAAAAATTAAGTTATTTAAACAAGCGTGCAGGGGTGAAAAATAAAGAGCTCACAGTATTCCTAAATAAGGGAATACAAGCACAACTAAGTGTGAAAGGGGAGCCAACTATCAAACACCCCAAGGGCTGTGCACGAAAAAGGAAATCCCCAACGACCCAAGCACGGCCACGTGTCAAACCTGGATCGCTCGCCCAGCAAACGAGCGAAAAGCTATGTCACCGGGAGGAACGAAGGGGACGAAAAGCGAGACAGAAAAATAACTAATGTCATGTCTTAAAACAACGTGACTAGAAAATCCGTACCACAAAAAAGGAGGTGCCTCTGAAAGGGCCTCATCAACAGCCTGCAGTCTGGTAAGACGTCGACTAGACTGGTCAGATAGCCCAGGAATTGAAGCCATTGTCTGGCTCTGACCCTGCGGGCCACTCGCAATGACCGTGCGGTCATGGTGATAGTCCGAATTCTGTCCCGACTGGGGCGGGCAAGCTGATTCGGGATATCTATCTCCGCACCTAAGTACACCGGGGTACGTACGTGAGATAATTCCGATTTTTCCCAGTTTATCAGAAAGCTTAAGTCTTGCGTTAGCCGCAGTAAAAGGCATAACTGATCCAACAGGAGGGACTCTGGGTTTGCAACTAGGAGCCAATCGTCTAGATAGACGAACAATCGGAGGCCGCGATTCCGTAGAAACGGTAGAAAGGGCCTCTTGACACCCGACCTGAATTATATATTCATGAGGCACGATTTTCTACTGAATTATGCATGAAAACGTGAATAGTTAGATAACCGCGGCGATCGCCCAGCAAATTGGCCAATGAAATCTCAAGGATTTCTTACTTCAGTTCTGGACTAGTCTATTATTATTTTTTTTTTTGGGGGGGGGATTACGTAAATCTATTGCTCAAAATACATTCACAGACAAGCACATTATGAAGAATTCGATCTCTAGCTTACAAACCATGGTAATTTGAAATAAGACAAATGTACATATTTCTCAAGAGATCATCATATATTTACAAATAATGAAGAATGGGCAATAAAAGTCACCGTTCAACAATAGATGCATCTCCATCAATTCTGATGTAACCAAGGAGTTACCAGCAACTTCACTGCCCGGCAAGGCCCCGGGGGATCCGCCTGGCCTAGGCCCTAGCATAGCTCGCGAATTCAAAGCAGCTAGCAGTCTCACTCTCCATCCCTGGCCCACGGAGGTAATCAGCACAGAGCGGTAGCGCGTGAAAAATAACACTTTTTCCATAGCCAGTAGGCAGATTCACAAAAATATCTTGTCCTTTAAGTGCAGATTTGATTGCATCAACTTGCAAATCTTTGAATCTGTCAATCTTCAACATTCTAGCGGCATATTCTAAGCTCTTACAAATATCGTCATCACTCGTCGTGGAAGAAACGTTGATCGCCATTTTGGGCTAGCGTGCAGTCGAGTCATGAATATTTAACATTACGTCATGGTAGCTCGCGCTTATTGGATGATTTTCACCGACCAAAATTTGGTCGGAATATTCGTCAAAACAATGAAATACAAAAGAAATTCAGATCAGGTGTCAAGAGGCCCTCGGCGCAAGCGCCTCGGTTTTGCTGGCTCGCTTCGCTCGCCAGAAATTTTGCCTCCATATCGCCAAGGATTTCAACAGCGCCAGGGCCTCGACAAGAGGCTAGTAGAAACGCGCCTAGGGCCGACACTATTCGGGTAAAGACTCGAGGGGCCGGCCTCAGCAGGAAGGGCAGGGTATGAATCGAAACGTTTCGCCCTGGAACGAGAATCCCAGCAAATTTCTCGAGAGTGAATGGGAATGTGAAAGTCTTTGAGATCGAGAGAGATCGCAAGGTCCTCCCGCTTGATCAAGGGCAGAATAGATGCCAAGGTCTCCATGCGAAAATGCACTGGAGGTATAAACCTGTTGATCCTTTTCATGTTTAGAATCATACGTAAACTTCCCGAGCGCTTGGGAATGACAAAAATTGGGGAGAGACAGAGATGAGGATGATCTCTCACCCTTTCTACGGCGCCCGTTCCCAGCAGCATGGCGATCTCTGATGAGATGTGCTGCTCGAAAAGGGCGGACATTGGAGGCGGGCGGATTTTGATGGCGCCGTTTGGAATCGGCTTTATCAGATCTACGTAAAAGCCGTCGCGCACGACGGATAGCACAAAGGCGTCGCCGGAGATTGCCTCCCAAACTGGGAGGAATCTCCGGAGCCGCCCGCCTACACTGTCCACAAGCACTCGGGGTAAGGTATCAAAAGGCAGACTAGGGCTTGACCGGGCCCTTGGCGGCGGTGTTACGCCCCCCACCCTTCCTCTAGCCGAGCCTCTACCACGGTTGCCCAGGGTAGGGGTCTCAACGCGAGGGATAGTCACAGTCACTCAACGATTTTAAGCCGTTAGCGCCTGTCGAGACCGACTTAGACTTCGGAAAGGACCGAGCAGGCTGAGTGGACAAGAATTGTCTGGCCATCTCCTTTGCCTGTTTGCGACCCTGTATCTCTTTGTGGAAGACCTCGTTAAACTGGCCCCCAAAGAGTTTGGGATGAGAGGAAGGGATACCCCGCAAGAGAGGCGGGATGTCTTTCCCTAGCACTCCCAGTGTGGAGAGCGCCAACTTGCGGCGTTGATGTGTAATATCAATGCTGATGAGAGCTGAGACCACTGAAGTCCAGCTAACAAAAGCACGAGTTCATCCAACAAATTGGAGTCCCCCTCGGTCACATTCAGTTCAACTGATCTGGCCCGAAGGCGGAACAGTGAACCCAGGTACGCCGAAAGTCTTAAGCCCGACCTGACTTTGGTTTCAAAGTTCACTAGGGGCTTCTCGGCGGATCTATAGGACTGAGACTTGAAATTGATATTCAAACGTTGTCCCATACCCATAATTTCCTGGGATAAACCCTTGGCTGAAAAGAAGCCCTGGGTATCATCCAGATAGAAAGAGAAGGCACTACCATAGGGACGTCGGGTAGCCCACGAACCAGTGACAGACTCCTCCCAAGGGGAGGAGTCTGAGCCTTCTTACCCGACTTGGGTTTATCCTTGGAATTACCCTTCTTGGCTTTAAGCTTCTTAGCGGGGGTGTGAGCCACCGTAATAGAAGGCCGTTTAGAAGCACGGGAAGTGTTTGGCTGCAGTATAGAAGCCTCACTACCCAAATTGTCCGGGCCGGGCTCCCCAGTGGGGAGAAGCAATTCGGCCGCAACTCTAGGGACTGTGCTTCCCCGACCACAGCCCCGATTCGCATTGACTGCCGGGGGTGGACGGGCTGCTGCATTGCAGCACTGCTGGAAATAGCACCCGGAGCACTGACGTTGGTCAGTGGCTGGCGGGAACCAGCAGTCTTCCGCTGCTAGAGCCTGCTCGAGGAGGAGGTCTTTTTAGCGGGATGTGGATTTGCGATACCGGCTGTAATTCCCCCAAACACACCGACGGGGGACGGCAAGACCCAGTAACATCATTAGCTGACCGCTTAGCGGTCTTACCAGTTAATGCCCCCTCCAGGCTCCCGACGGTGGTCGGGGGTCGAGAGGACCCGGTAATACTAGCTACCGCCCCCCCCCCCCCCCCAACTGCAGACGCGGTGGTCGTGAGTTGGAGGGAGCTAGAATTGCTAATGACGGGTGTTCGGTCCGAAACCTTATGAACACCTAACTTACCTATAAAGCCTGTCTTGCTCGACGCTCCCGGTACAAAAATACCAGAGCGTCGTGTTTGACTCGCCGGTAGGCGAGCGAAACACAGAGGTCTCCAACACACTCACTGGGCTGACGCCCTTATAAGTGAGAGTAGTGGAAGGGAGGGAAGAAGAATTGGAAGAGCACGGAGGCAACCAAGACCTCGATTGCTCTTCCTCCGAAGAACTCATTATCACCTGTAAGGAGATATAAAGTATTCAAACAATAAACAATTGTAAAGAAAAGGGCGTAAAAAGCGAGAGTGAAACGGAATCGAATTTACCAGCGTAGTACTTGGAAAATTCCATTCGTAAGGGTATATGCACACAGCAGCCACACACACACGAAACACCAACGAAACGTGACAGGGCTGAGCGCCCGGCAATACGCCAAAGCGAATGCCCGGGGCTACTATACGAAAGAGGTGAAAAGTGAGGTATGAATTTAAGCTCAAATATCACCAAAATAAATACGTGACAGACATAAACCGACACTAAACAGATATTAAAACAAGTCTAGGACGGAAATATTGGCAAAAGTCACCAGAAAACGCGCTAAAAGAGTAGCAAACTCTGAATTTCTGCACAAGATAGTGACTTAGCTGCAACTCTTTAGGCTGCGAGAAGGAAAGAGGTGGATTGTGTGCGCGTGTCATGCGTACGTGCACAGAGGAAGGCGTGATCCTGGGGGGGGGGGGGGTATATGCAATGTCGTGACTTTAATTACTCGAATGGCTTGCGTAGTCCGAAGACTAGCAAAATAGCAAATTAGGTAGGTACATTGATTATTGTAGTAAATCCTATGATTCCAAAATTTATTTAGATCGGAAAGGATCAGGTGCCCATGCGCCAGGGAGGACAGGGACAAAAAGTTCGTGGGGAAAAAAATTCGCGTGCGGGGCTTGCGTAACAATCAGCAAATTTAACGATAAACCGTTATAACGCTTTCGCGTTACTACACTGACTGAAACTATTGTACTGTATACTTATAAGTGAACAAATGATTCCGGTGATATAATCATTTCTGTATTTTTCATTTATTATCATCCAGTTTTAAGAGCTGAGATGGCACCCAGCATGGCACCCAGCATCACAGAATTGTAAGTACAAAGATGTTTTTTTTTTAATTCCGATAATCAAAAACAAAAATGGTTTGTAGTATGAAAGTGTTATGCGAAATATCATTTATCATTTGTGACCCGACGCCTCAAAACCTACAATAAGTCGCCAAAATTATTTTTTTTTATTTTATACATTTTCTGAAAGTAAAGATTCTCAGCTTTCCAATGGTATATCACTTGCCTAGTTTACTCAATGATAACACCTTTAAATATCACATTTAGGATCAGTATGTAACCAGCGATCAATAACTCCTATTCAGAGAAAATGGCCATTTAATAAGTTCGGAACAAAAGACTGCTATTAACCTTCCCTCTCTGTGTGCGCCCAAGTAAAACTGGGTATTCAAATGGCCATAGCAACCGGTATGAAGGGATTATCAGATTAGGCTGAATTTTGGCACGCTGCTCCAGGAGGACCTATTCATTACTTACTCCAAAAATCAATCTAATACCTTTAGAGGTAAAGTAGTAATTTGGCATTGAATGAAAGTATTACAAATTTCGGCGATTTCGATTTTTTAGCTCGACAGGTGAAAAAAGGAGTCATTTTAAAATGCCCCAAAAACATATTTCTAAGTCGAATTACGACTCACAAACTTGAGACATGATAGAATGATAATGAAACTACCCACTTCTATCAAAAACAGAAAATCGACTGATCCAAGCAAAGTTACTATTTTGGGCTGTTTGCTACGTTGTGGTCCGTGCGACTTATTATAGGTTTTGAGGCGGCGGGTCACATTTATATTGCGTCTAATCATCAGACCCGAAAACCCCTGTTCACATATATATTCTCTACTGAGAAGAAATTAATAAATAAATTAGTCAAATACGATTTTATCTTATCTTCGAAGGTTTCCTTTGTTCAATATTTGCGTACAACAAGCAAAGTAAGTTATTTTATCTTTCATGGTTTCGTTTCCTATATGAAGACATGTCATTTTAAAGGTCTGCATACATTGGTCTTGTTAAATATTTCATGTCTGTTGTTTGCGCTTAGATTAAAAGTGGTAGCATGGGGATTAAGGTATTTGAGTTTTTAAACACCTTTACTTACTTTATTTCTCTGTATTGCAGATCGGACGAGCGTTTGCCAGAGAAAACACTTTTAGAACTCTCCAAGAACCTTCCTCACGAAATTTTCCTTGACCTGTGTATTTATCTTGAAGTGAAGTATGTTGAGGGAGCCGCCATATTGGAAACGTGTAACAAAGCTTATAAGAATGCATTCCTTCAAGTTCTAGTAAGGTGGAACAATCGAACAACACGTGACCACCTCGACAAACTGAAGAATGCACTTGTTGCATCAAATGTTGGAGCTCTCTTTGACAAATTTTTCCCCATCCCCCCATAATTGCCAAAGCTTACAAAGGCTTGAGCAATTATAAATAATATTACGTGCTGAGCAAAGTGGCACTTGACAACGTGCATTAAGTGGCCTATATAGGAATTATGGTGCCGGGGAAAAATACCCCCCCCCCCCCCCCATCCAAAATGATCAGCTGAAAATGACAAAGTTGATTCATTCCTTAAAGAACCTGATGGAAAAGACTTCCGATGCCCCTAACCCATCGATAACCAAAGGTTTAACAGTGGATACTGAATAGAGGATTCAAATGACTGAGCGTTAAGATTTTTTCCATTATCAACGATAAGAGAACAATGCATTTTTAATGCAAATCGCAACGGAGCTTAGCATCCGAGCGTTATTTAACATTTCTTTCAAATTCTGAACATTGAAAATCGTTATTTTATTCAAGTCTTACATTCGTGGAGCAAGATTCATGAAATTATAACAAGTTTTTAGGACGGTTTTAAACTTATATATTATAATCCATGGGCCAGGAACCTAAAATGTCTCCCCCATAGGCACAATTTTAAATGTTTTTCTGTTAGCTAAGACCCTCAGCTATCAGAATCTGCTTGTTTGCCATAAAGTTGGTGGTGGATGTGGCCACCAGGGCCGTTACTTTGGTAACGGATCAAGGCAAATTTGAATTTTAGGAAAAGTCATATAATTCCAATTCACGAATCTAAAAATACTTGGTAAGCATCCTATATACATGTATATTTTAAGGTATTTCAAACATAATCAGTCATTAAAAGTCAAGATCATGTCAAAATATGCCCGTTACTATCGAAACGGTACCATAAAAAGCAGGGTTTTTGGGGCAAATTTCGAAACTTATCAATATGAAATAGCCAAACAGGTGTCTGCATAAGCCTAAAGTATGTTTTTCTATTAGCTAGGACCGTCAGCTATCATAATCTGCCTATTTGATGTACAATTGGTGGTGGGTGTGGTATCTAGGGCCGTTACTGTATCTACGTAATTTAAAGCTATAAAATATATGGTATGCATCCCAATATGTGTATTTCAAGCTGCCTGATAGACTGCAATCACAATCATGGACGTGTAAAAAAAAGGCTATGATAATGGTCCCCCAAAAATGTGTAAAATATTCATGATTTATCAATACCAATTAGAAAACAACTGCACAATCTTAAATCATGTTTTTCTGTTAGCTATGACCCTCAGCTCTCACATTCTTCCTGTTTGACATCAAGTTGGTGGTGGGAGTGACCAATAGGGATGCAAATTTGTAATTCAACATCACAAACACAAATCGTAACCATCTAACTATATGTTTTTGGTGCCCGTTTGATTGCAAGCAGAATCTGAGTCATTGGAATCCATGTCAAAAATCATGTCAAAATATGGCTGTTGCTGTAGAAAGAGTATGATAAAAATGGAATATTTCTGTAACTAATCAACACAAAACAAAGAACAAGTATTTGTACAGCCTAAAATGGTGTTTATCTGTCGGCTAGGACCTCGGCTATCATAACCAAAAGCTTCCTAATAGCCACAAAGTTGGTTGTGGGCGAGACTGTCAAGGTAGATACCATGGTAAGGCACCAAGAAACATCAGAGTTTTAGAATAATAGATAATAATAAATTGATCTTACCCAGGGTAACCACATCAGTAGTATTACTCTCCTGCAATTATCATTGCCCGGTACACATTTCATACATTTGGGTCAAGCGAAACAAATGTGGGCAAAACCTTGCCCAGGGATGTAACACCGATCAAGGATCGAATCCAAGACCTCTCGTATGAGAGTGAAAGGCCTTCAGCATGTATTTGTAATGTAATGAAGTAGTACAATGTAGGCATCTAATTCTACACAATTGAAGCTACGCCTTTAATTGCAATGAAATGCCGGGTCATTTTAGGTCACAGTAATATAAAAATATACCGTTGCTAAAGGAAAAGAATGATAAGACAGCTAATATTGATTTTGAAGAAAGGGATATTTATGTATCTAAATAATGAATTATAAACAATTCCCTTAGTTCATACATTTTTAGCTGTCCTATTGGTTCAAATCCAGATCAAGAATATTTTCCAGGTTGGAGGCCTCCAGTTTATGCCTGGTAGGACACTTGCTATGACAAACGAAGATGCAAATGTTCAAATAGATATGCATGGCTTCTGAAAATTCATTGCATAAGCCAATTCATATTTAAACAGTACCAATGTACTTGTATATACTCTGTTTCTCGTATTACAGTATTAACTTTTTCGTATTGGATACAGTGGTGGAGGTATAGATGACACCTATATCTCCATCCTGAGTTCTGACTTTATTCTGCCAAACCAAACACCAGTAAGATAATCTCCTCACCATTACCTTCTCAGCATGTGATTCAAACCAGATAAGAGTGCCTCACCATATCAGACTTGTAAGAGTGCATGTCAACTAAGTTTTAATAAGAGAATACTCAGTTCAAGTAAGGCTGCAGAAAGCCTTAAAGCTGTAAAAGATAATTATATAGGCAAACCCACTGGTCTTCACTAATTTCACATTATGGACTTAGCCACTAAACTCTGCTACCCAAATCCTGTATCCAACCATGCTTAAGTCAAGATAGTATACGAAGAATCATCTCACAAACTATAGGCTATATCTCCTCTAAAGCCTCTCGCATACATGCGAGAATATTTTACGAATTTGGATACGAATGGTTACGATGTGAAAATCCACGAATGTTTGCGATTGACTGCGATACTTACGGAACAGTTACGGAAAAGTTACGGAAAAGTTACGAATGTTTGCGATTTATATGCGATATAACCGGAAGTGACGTATTTTCCGCGCGTTTTCACAGCGTTTCACAATTCTACAGCAACTTTTCATGACATTCTCTCCACATTTTTCCAATTGTACACTGTTCACCATGGATAATTCGCGGATATTCGTAATATTCGCATTAATTCGTATCAAATTCTTGGCTGTCAAGTCATTAAGAATGAGTTACGAAATATACGAATGAGTTACGATAGATACGAATGAAATACGAATATGTTACGTTACATTACGAATAGTTACGTTTCCTGAAATTTTTGAACATGTTGAAAAAATTCTGCGAAGCCTGCACTCGGCTGCGAATTCTTACGAACATTTACGAACGTTACGAACCTCTGCGAATGTTCATTACGAAATGCTGGGAAAATCTGTGATTTTTTTGTCGCAAAGAATCGTACCTTTTCGTAATGAACATTCTCAGATGTATGAGAGCTGCTTAAAGCCAAGAAAACTGCAGCTAATGCCCCATTTACATTTGGTCTACCATCATTGTAGGGTGATCGTAAACTGATCGTATCCCTCTAATCGCACGATCTCCCTGGGGTGGCATACGACGATCGTACAATTTTCGTACGGATTCACGGTCTCCGTAGCCTCTACGATTTTGTTTAGCGCGGAGTAGGATCGTAGCCCTTATAAACATCGTAGGTGGCTTCGTACGATCAGCGCAGGGTCATTGTGCGGAGGCCTTGCGCTGATCATGCAGAGAGCGTACGATTTTTTTCAACAGGGGAGCAAAAAAGCATCGTAAACAAATCGTAAGATCCTAAGGTATCCGCACGATCATCGCACAGCCTCTGTACGGAAATCGCACGATCTCTGTACGATTTCCGTGAATATGTTACTGTAACCGCGCAGAAATCGCACGATCTCCTTACGACCTCCGTACAATCTTCGTACGATCTCCGTACAGACTCTGTACGGAAATCGCACGATCTCTGTACGATTTCCGTGAATATGTTACTGTAACCTCGCAGAAATCGCACGATCTCCCTACGACCTCCGTACAATCTCTGTACGATCTCCGTACAGCCTCTATACGGCTTTGTCTTTGGCCCCTCTACGATGCCCAGTACATGAAACCGCACGATGACCGTAAATAATGTAAACATAAAAATCGTAGCCCGTAGCCACTTACGATGTCCCCCAAATCGCAATGAAAATCGTAGACTAATCCATCGTACGATGACCGTAGCAAATGTAAACTTGGCATTACCTGTAAGAGCAACCAATTATGCACAAGGAACATGGCGAACAAAGAAGCGGACAAAATATACAGCTCCTCATTGTACCCTCCACAATTGCTCTGGTAGACAAAAGAACATCCCTTGATTGCTGTTATGTAAAACTATGTAGAACAGGTGTCACATGCATATTCACCTGTTCTACTTATTTTACATAATAGCAATGAAGGGATGTTCTTTTGTCTACCAGAGCAATTGTGGAGGGTACAATGAGGAGCTGTATATTTTGTCCACTCTCTTTGTCATCGTGTTCATAGTGATGTAAACTTATAGGTTTTATGGTCCCCAACACGTCAAGTTCATGGCTAATATACATGTACACCAATCATGCAAGTTATGAGAATGCTGAGCTGCAATTGCACCACAGGCCTTCTCAGTGGCTCAGTTGAATACCTTCTAGCAAATATTTAAAACAAAAACTGAAGGCAGGTATTAGCACTTTAGTCCTGGACTTAAAGCTATGGTGAGGCACCCAAAAGTTCAATTCTTTGGCCCTGTTTCTGATGAAGTCCAAATCCTACACCACCTTGGTCATGCTGTTAATGCTTAATGAACATTCAGGTTTTTTATGGGCAGGATTAGGGAAAAAATGCTAAATTCTATTCCCATCTCCTCAGATTATATTATCATGTTTGAAACATTTTGGGACAAACCATTGGTAGACGACTGGCGTTTGTCCCCCATATATCTATACACATTGTATATTATATATTGCAATTTAACTTTGTTATCGTACACTGTACTTTTGTTGAATTTCTCCCCATCTTTACTCCAATCTGAGTCTATATATTGTCATTTTTTTCGGATGCGGAAATAATACATTCATTTGACATATATCGGATTACCTGTACCGAAATTCGATATATCATAAGATGTGAAAACACTACAGTTAACTGTTACAAAGTTATGTTGATGTTATTGTTTTACCGATTGTGTAGTCATACAGATATATTATGACCGAATTATTATGTTCCATATCACGTAACGTGCATCTCTTTCCCCGCATAAAAAAATAAAAAAAAAAACAAAGAAAAAAAACGCAGAAAGCTCATAACTTAAAAAAAATGTTTTTGGACAGCGAAATTTAAACTAATTAGAATCGTCAGCCATAAACAATGTGGATTTTAGATTTATGATGAATATAATACCCCTAGAAATTGGCTGAAAATATGTTGTAAATAGAAGTTTATAGAAAGTCGACAAGTAAAGTGAAGTGAACAAAAAATAAGGCTACTGTACTAAGGCCTATATCACGGGTGCCCGTATTCTGTTATTTCAGCTAAATCTGAAGATTAGTTTAAGATCGGTCTATTACTATTTTTGAGAAAGCGAATTATACTGAGGTCTAAACCGATGTTTCAAAAGTTGAACCCACCTTGAATCCAAGCCTAACTTAATAGGTCGAGATCTGATTTCGCCTTAGATTCATAGGGGAGGTCTCGCGATGTTCCAAAGAATAAAAAAAAAAGTCTATGTGTCGCTGAGAAGTTAACGAAGTTAGTAACATTACAATGTCTCATAATTGTATATCAAACGAACTGTGATAATAATAATACACATTTGAATTGTGGCAATTACATTATTAGTCCATTGACATGTTTGAAGTTTGAGGAGTAATATGCCCACTCCTTGAAAATCTGAAGTCAGACTGAGCGTGAAATGGATTCATGATGAATCTCAATAGTACTGCAATTGATGAAGAAACCATGAAAAAACCCAATAAAATAACCGAGCAAAATAAGTGATATGTCATGTTTATTAAGATGTTTATTTTCATGTGTGTGTGTTGGGGGGGGGGGGGGGTATTTTTGGCCTTTGAAATTTATCAAAGCCGAAGAAATAACACACAAAAGACGCTAGATAGCCAGACATTAGAACTATAATAATAATACTCTCGAAAAATGTGGGAACCCCTCACTTAATATATGCACTTTCAATTCCTTATTATAGAATGGGTAAACTGAACCAGCCCCCTGGAATCTATTCATATTCCGCCATAAATGCATACCGTATTATGCATGGTATATACATTAATGTACACTAGTCAATCATGCAGGGACCAGTTGCAGGAAAATCAAACGCAAATCCTTAACGCGCTGAAAATAAAGTTGCGTTTGATTTTCCTTAGTTGCGTTCAATCGCAAGTTTTATGCAACGGGCCCCAGAATCGTTACATATATTATGTACATTTCGTTCGTTATATACATTGAATAAACAGAACATCATGCATGGACAATATCAAATCTAAACAAATTAATCACATTTCATGATAAACATACACGTTTCATTCAGCATCCATGACATAAATTTAGGCATAATATGAACTATCCTTATGTGCAAAGGTTATTGAATAGCCAGAGAAAACACTAGGGCATATACATGGGTGGATGCATCTTGTCCGAATCCAAGCGGCCCTCTACTCTCCAGGCTGTCTATGAAGGAGGGGCAGGGGGTGGGGGAGAGATGGAAGGTGAGGGGGTAATAATAACAAGACAAAATGAACTGGTTTAAGGATAATGCTGAGTTCTGGGCATGCGATTGCAGTTCGAAAGAAACTGCCAAGCAGCATTCGGAAGGTTTGTCGCGCGTAAACAAGAATGGGGTATACTGTGAGGTTTTGTAATCAACGAATTAAGGAAAATTTATCAACTTATGGGAATTACATACATTTAACCTTATTTTTTTTAGCACGTGCAGTATTTAACAATTTAAATAAATGACCGCGACTGTCCTCAACCCGTATGAAATCTCCTTACATTAGGTCTTCCTGTGCTCTTGTGTGTTGTCTCATGTAGACGTTGCACGAAGACTCGATAATGTCCATGTGAGTTCAAGGGTTGTGTCGCCTGTTCCCGAAAGCTTGCTCGAAGTAGAACGTTGGATTCGGTTGTAAAAGTCTTGTCTCATAAGGTAAGACGATCTGCCCTGGAAGATCTGTCCAAGAAGATCTCGGAATTCCCAAGAAGATCCCGAAAGTCCCGGAACCCAGCTGCCTGACTATGGTGTCAGAGCCATGGTGTGGAGCTGTAGAGAAGTTTTCTCCTGGCCTGTTTTGCCCGGATTTCAGGATAGATGCCAACCAAAAGTAAGAAATTACTTGCTGCACATCTCATCTCCTCACACACTCACTCAGCACGCAGGTCCTGCCTTGACCAGTGCCAAAGTTGCTCTCCCAGTGGCAAGCTCATACACCATACACTTAGCACTCATACACAGCTCATTGCACAAGGTACCACTGCTTAGCACACATCATTCACATAACTCTCCTATTCAACCAGAGCACTCTGTCCTGTCAGCCTATTGTTCCCTTAGGTTAAAAGTGATGCTATACCCTAGTAATTGCTCTTGGTTGAAATTCCTGGTTGCTCTGTGACATACATCGACAAAAAAAAAATAGCAACGAACGACTTCGCTCGGGAAAGCTCTAAAATCTCTCCCAGAAAACCAATAGCTTGGCATTGATGGTACCGATCCTCGAAAAAAAAAGAGAAAAGAAATAAATACATAGACGAAATAAGAATGAAAAAAAAATATCGTTATTTCCTAATCAAATATTCACTTTAATATTCATGCAGCTCACTAAACTGCTTAATCGATTACATAAAGATGACTCTTAAAGTTATTTTTTAGAAATGAGCCCTAACAGGAAAAATAAAATTAAGTGAACGTATGCGAGTTAGAATACATTAAAGGAGAACATATTTACCAGGCTAGTGATACCGAAATGGAAACTTTCGATATCACCAGTCTGGCAAATCGCCATCCAGTGGCGGCACCAAGGGGGGCATGGGGGGGGGGGGGGAAATTTGCCCCCCCAATAATTTTCGGAGTGAAAAAAAATAAAAGGGTGGACAATTTTTTTGTCCGCCCTTGCCCCCCCCCCACTTTAAAAATCCTGGTGCCGCCACTGTTACCATCAACAGCCTTGGAAGAAATTAATAGACCAAGACCGATGATGTTATTTCTGTGGTAAGAAGGAAACAAAAAAAAATAAAACAAAAGCAATTTAATGTTCCTTAATCAAGACGAGGTACAATGATAATGTCATTTTTTTGTTCGTTTGTATGCGTAATGAATCACCGATATAATTGAAGGTTGCATGGCCGAATAGTTTTTCCAGGGCTGTACTATACAACGAGAAAGGTGTGGATGTAAATATTGTTCGGTTGAACCATGCTAGACTGAGATTCCTGAAATTAATGTTTCATGAAATCACCAAATTCCCCTTAATACGCTAAAAAGATTTGTTTTTGCCGACCATTTGCCTGCAGACTCGAATAATATTGATACCGTTTAACGTATGATTTCCTTGTATACTATTTCCCGGTATGTTTCCGGTTCTTTTTCATGTTTCGGACCACGTGCATATAGGATGGGAATTCCCACCGCGGCTATGTATATCTATTATCGCATGAAACAGGATTGTGAGTGTATTTGTTTGGAATAACAAAACATATTCAAGCGTGAATATGATGCACCTTAGAACAGACAATCATATTTTGTGTATGCACACGTACCCTCAAAGAGCCAAAGATATTGCTACGGTCTTATGAGAGTTTGAGAGTTTGGGGATATCCTGGTAAACTGCACCGTAAATTGAAAGAAGGTAACCCAATAAACAAAATCACGTTAAAATCACGTCATTATCAGGTAAACGACTTGGAGCAAATAACGTTTTTCCAACACTTCAAAATGCAGTAAATGTGTTAATACGTTACTTTCACTGTGTCACTTAAAACACACGTGCAATAAAATGGACTATATCATTCAATTCTGACCATAAAATCACTAGAAAAATCATTTCTTCCATGAACTCACCTTGTACGTATTTTCATGAACGATTGATTGCGTCACTGAAACACGTTACAATAAAAAATCACTGACTTTTTTGTCCAGAGTGTGAAAAATGACTTGCTCGTAATTGAAAGAAGAGGGAAAATCAAACCAGCAGTCTGAATAAGTCCTCCCATTCAAACAAATATATAGATTTAAAAGAAACGGAATGAAAAGTTTCTGTGTCATATCTGACATTGGTCCCCATATCTAGGCATATATTAAATCGTCCCCATACCCAGCCAGGTATATATATGTTATATAAAATCGTCCCCATACCCAGGTATATATTAAATCGTCCCCATACCCAGGTATATATCAAATCGTCCCCATACCCTGGTATATATTACATCGTCCCCATATCATGCATATAGAGGCCTTTATATTCTGGTTGTCCCTATACCCAGGTATATAAAATTTAAATAATTGTCCACAGAGTATGTATTGCATCTAACATTAGTCTAAAACAAAAACATACACCGCTTTTACGTTAGTCATCACTGAAGTTACAAATAACTCTCCTGCAGTTGTATATTGATTCCTACTTTGAACGTCATCTATATTTTGCAATTAACAGTAAAACGAGATATTACTAATTTTTAAATGGATACACCACCAGGCGGCCGTGGGGAAAGTCAGGATTGCGTAAGCCCCATTCACTGGTACACAAAGTTTGTGCGTCAAACGCGTCCGTCGGACTGCTGGGATTACATTTCGGACTGCACGAAGCCGACCGAATCCATAGACAAATTAAATAGTATAGACGACAAGGTAGCACCCGCGGATTTGCCTCATTTGCATATAAGCTACAGCGTCACCATTCAATCTAAGCGTATTTAAGCGTATTTAGGCTCCGCCCCCCGAGAGACATTTCATATCTCCCGAAGCCCCCATTAGCATAAAAATCCGATTTCACTTCATGCATTATTTATTTTTGCTTTGCGTATCCCGACAATAATTAGCTCTGATTGGACCTTACCTCATGAATATTACAATTAGCCAAAAGAATTAATCGACAACAAATATGACCTTTTTCGTCACTTCCGCTGTGTGTAAAGTCAATGTAATGACGTCACCCGCACGAAGTGTGAATTTCTTGTGAAAAGTTTACCGGTGAGTACAACTATAATTACGCTTAAATTTCATAAATAGAATAACATTCATATGAATTACTACCAATGTGAGGGATCTCCCGGAATTTCTGTACATTTGGAAAGTATTTGAAAGTACTGTATGCTATAAAAATGAGGGCAATCTGTTGTCAAACTTTCAGTTTCATTACATTTTCTATCGTTCTGAGCTTATGTTTCAGCTCGATTGCCATTATCACCCCTGCCACTCATGACAGCTTACAGGGAGTTTCGGGCGGGACCGTGTCATAAAATCAAATACATTAACAGACAATTTCATCCCCATCAATGTCAGTGACAGAGATCCAAACTAACTGTTGGAACAAATACTTTCAAACTTTAGTCGGAAAAAATATCTAGTATGACTCTAATGTGACATTAACATATTAACTAGGACCAGGTGGCTTGTCGAGATTAATTTAATTTTTCAAGCTCTGGGCCTGGCGGCCTCTGCCTGGTGTGAAGATTTCAGCAGTTCACAAGTTCCATGACCTTGATTTTAAGTTAGGCCTAGAGTAGAATGTAATGTAACTTAGACCTATCGTAGATCTGCTTTTCAAATTTAGTTGATTAGGTCAAACTTCTTTGAAAAATCGGTTGTCTAAGTTAGATGTAGACATAGAGTCTAGATCTAGTTCAGCTAGATCTGACAGTTAGACCTAACAAGTTAGTCTAGAAATAGAATAGATGTAGGGAGGCTAGACCTCTGTTATACCTAAGTTAGATCTTATACTTACACAAATGTCTAACTAGTAACTGTTAGATCTAGGCCTACTGATGATTTAATTTTATCTTTTTTTGTAGGGCCTATATTATTGGTTTATTTATTTAGATCTAGGCCTAGATAGGCCTATATATATATTTTTTCGGATGCGAAGCCTAGCCAGTCATAATTGACGTAGGCCTAGGTCTTGTCTTGGCAATTCCTAGAATCTACACAGTCATACTAGATCTGATCTAGACTCCTACTCGGTGGTCCGACTCCAAGTCTAGATTTTCTAGATCTAGTTTAACGTACATGTAGATCTAATCGTAACAGTTAGACATAGTCCTAGGGCCTAGACACTAGAGTCTAGGGCAAAGCGCATTACTAGCCTTATGAAAGAAAGCCTGGTCAGTGATTGAATTATGGTGGGGGTCCTGGTCTAGTTAGTCTTTACTATAGTTCTACCCGATTCAACTCATTTGGAATGTTAAAATGATATTAGATTATAATTAAAAGAATAAACCTCTATAGCGTCGTTAACTTTTAGCCAATGAAACTAAAAGTGAAAGTTTGATTGAATTTGAAAATAAACTTTAAGAGAAGTCAGGGCATGCATTTTTTTTTTTAGTGTAGCAGTGAAGGAAATCAAAATCAAATGGGCTAGTCATTTCATTTTTAGGCAGGACCAAAAAAATTGTTGAAAGGTAATAAAGAGTGTCACTATGATATCAATTATCATTTTCATTTTTTTTTCTTCAGATGGACATGAAAGGAAGAATATGCAGACCTACCAAGTGTTTTGTTCTACATCTACATGTATCTACCCATCAACGCATGGCTGAACGTACTACTACCAACTATTGGAGATGACGATGAAATGCAATTTAAATCTACTAGGATGCCACTCTATTTTCATTTCCCTGATTGCATGACAGGTATGGTAGTTCTAGCTCTAGAGCTCTCATCTTGGAAATCAATTAAAGTGGCAGCTCCATGGTTATTTCAATGGGAATGTTAAGATCCAGTTGAGGAGTTACAGATTTTAAAGATGGAATGATAGATTGAGCTAATACTGTACTTATAATGTCAAGGATAGATGTATGTTATCCAAGGTATATAATAAATAGAGGGTTTTATGGAATCTAAAATTTGTTGACAAGTAAATAGATTATGATAGTTCCTTTGAGAGTGTTCTTCAACCCTTTTCAATAATAGGTGTACGCAAAACAATAGCAAGTAGAATATCAAATGAAAAAAATATTATGTACTTAAATTTAATTTGAAATATTTCTGAAGAAAGACATTACAATTTCAGATAGAATCTGTGAAAGGAATCTATGTCTTGTATTCTCTTTGAGAAATCAATGAGGCCAGCATGAATGGAGTATAAATACTTATTATATGATGTATAACCTATTTTATTTTTCCAGGATGATGCTTCTCTTCTTCAGTAACAATTAATAGATGCTGAAGGCATATCCCACTTTGAGTAGAGACAATTCAGAGACAAAGAAAGAACTACCGATTTGCTGAAGTTAAGAGAGGTAGGCTCAGCTGCATGAATGAGTTTCTTTGTATACACTCACACAGCTGAGGTAATAAAGGATGTCGTTGGTTCCTTCACAAAGATAGATTTTGTAAAAGGGGGCACAAATCTCAGAAGAAGAAGTAGAAAAAAAGGGTTGTTTTGGGGGTCCAGTTTTCCTGCAAAATTTTCTGACAAGCAAAAAAAAAAAAAAAAAAAAATAGAAAGAAGCGTATTAGTTCAAAGGGGGGGGGGGGGGGGGGACAATTTTAATAAAATGTACACTGCTCTTTGAAAAGGGAGGAGGCCGGAAGTGCCCCCCCCCCAATCTGCCACTGTGTTCAATGATTTGCATATCATGTGATTTCAACGTGATTAATTCCATTCTTTTCTCATTACATTTAACAGACATGCATGGAGTTCAACTTGACCTCTTCAGCTTTAATGGCGGCTACAACAGATCAAATCCTTCGTATTGCAATTTGGAGAGTCTGAAGTTATTGTAACAAGCACATTTAAGGGAAAATGATACTGCATCTAAAGCTTTTCACATGTGGCACCTTCACCCGCCCCTCCACATGTCACTTTATAAATTCTAATACAGCCAATTCTTTCATGTAGAGGCATTTAGCTCATTTGGCCTATTGAGTTGAGGGTTTCCTCTTTGAGATCGCCTTGGGACATTGCCTGGTCCCTAATGTTTATGATGATGATAATAATAATAATAACGATAACAAGAATAGAAAAGGGCCCTCTTGCATAAAAAAGTTGCAATTAAACGCAACTCAAAAAATTAAACGCAACTTGATTTTCAACCAATCAGGATTGCGTATTTTGGACTTGCGTTTCATTTTTTTGAGTTTGCGTTTAATCGCAACTTTTTATGCAAGACCGCCCAGTTCATATATTTCGTATAATACCTTTGAAAAATGTCTCAATGCACTGAGGAAATGGTGAGAAAGAGAAACAAGGAGGAAACCTGCCGGAAATGTTATTATATTAATCAATTGAATGAGTATGTTTTTAGTGCAGATTTGAATTGCCTTACTGTATTAGCTTGTCTTACATTACTGAAGTGATTTCCAGGCCCAATGAGGTTATGCTTTGATCCATTGTGCATCTCAACAAATGTAACAAAAAATTTAATCCAATGAACTGATCTTATATCTGATGATTGAAATTATCACTTTGGGAAAGTCTGTACGTTCAAATACTGTTTATATGATATAAAACTTTTAAATGTCAAAAACAATCAGTATTGAGAAATTGAAAAAACAGGTTAGTTCATCTAGAGAGCCTTACATGTATGTAGAGAAAATTAACATAACCATCTTTCATTTTCAAGTGAAATAATTATGCCCTTGGTATCTGTGGATCAAATTTCAACCAACAATCTTTAGGACTCTTAAATGTACATTAGTAGTTGGTCATTGTTTCAATGGAGACTTTGTGGTTTTGGAGTTAGGGCACTAGTGTAGCTGGGGGGGGGGGGGGGGTAGGGGGTGGCAGAGCAAAAAAAAAAAAAAGGTTATCAGGTTCATGAAAAATTCTCTGCGGTGGATTTAGGGAGGGCAATCCCAGCCGTGCCCCCCTTTTTATTTTTTTTTATTGTGCCCCCTTTTAGAACTTTTTTTGGGGTGTGTTTGTCAAAGAATTATGGAGGGATAACTGGACCCCATGTAATCATGAAATCACCCCCCCCCCCCCCCACCCCCACTGAGTGACTTTTGGAGGGCTTGCAACAAGAAAGAAATACGAATCTCCCTCCAAGCAGTTCCAAAAAGTTGACAGCCCTGCATTTGTGTGCCCCGCCCCCCTTATAAAATCATGCATACTGCACTGAGTTAGGGTAAATTTGTTACGAAATCTCCTGATGATTTCATCAGGATTTTCAAGTATTCTATTTTGCATAAGTCATCATTTTATAAACTCCCCGAAGTATAACAGGAACCTACAATGTGTTCAAAAATTCCAAATAAATCAACTAATGCAATAAGATTTAAAGATGTAATACTTCCATGTAGCAGGTGAGGTCATTTGATTTTAATAATTCAGTTGTGATGAAAATGTACTCTTTGTTAGTAATATAAAGTATATATTTGATGTTTTCGTCTAGGGCATCATATGAGTTATTTCTATAAAAAAATCTATAAAAGTTTAGAATAATACTTATAGGGCCCTTTGATATTAGTAGAACAAATACATGATAAATATACGTTGTATTAAAAATAGTGGATGATGGAATACACAATTGAAAAAATGACACAGATGCAAAAAACATAGGGTAAAACAATCGAAGATAACGTAGAGAAATAATCAAGCAGATGGTGAGCAAATCTGTTTTAGATCGGCTGGGCATCATAATTGCTGATTTCATCACATAAACTGTAAACATGGTAAATTATATTATTGTGAGAAGCGATGTAATTAAAATTGGTTTTTATGAACATTCAACTAGCAGTAATCCAATAGTACATGTATTTTTCAACTTTTTTTTCAATGAATCAAATCTAACTGCAGATAGAGTGATGAAACAAGACGTGAGGGAGAAATAGAGTGTGAGAGAGTTAAGAGATAATGAGAGAGATAACTTGTGAGATGATATAATGAGAAAGGCAACGATGTGAGATAGTGAGAGAGATAGGAAGAAAGGGGGAAAGAAAGTTTCCAATATCTCTGCCCCCCCCCCCCCCTTGCTGCATGAGTTGGTGATTCTATTTGAGAGGGGGAGAAACGTCTTGTTTCATCACTCTATCTGCAGCTGGTAAGTCTGGCCCTAGGGTGGGGGCCGGGAGTTCAATTCCAAGTTTGCTAAAAAAAAAATCAACAAAAAAGAAAAATAATTATATATATATATATATTTTTTAATTACTGTCAGAAGTTCTCACATATGGATTCGTTTCTTGTGACACAACTTAACCAAGTTTGATTTCATATTTATTTTTCAACAGTGAATTGAAGTACGGCACGTAGCTTCTCACTGTTTACATTTTAATTGTATTGTTGATTATTATAATTATATTATAAATGGAAGGCACTGATTCGCCAGTGCTGGTGAGTCGCCAAAATCCATATCATGAATACATTAACATATATGAATAAATTAAGTGTACTTGACCTCTCTCAATGCGCATGCTCAACGCTGACCCGCGTTTTTGTTTTTGTTGCGTGAAGAGCATACATGGATGTTGGGAGCATCTTAAGAAATGAATAATTCATAGTATGTTAATGGGGGCTTCGGGCGCGTTCAAATCGTGTTCAAATGTCTCTGACAAAATGGCGGAGCTTTAGGGGCCTGACCGAATCTCGCACGAGAGCTCGAGCTCAGGCGGAACGTGCATGTTGTGCAGCGACTAGTCTGTCCGAAGTTTGCGCCCCACGGGGCAACGGCATGATCAGGTATAGAGTACCTTTATATAGAAAAGTAACGACAACCTGTGATTTGAACACCATTTTGTGTCCACTATTACGTAACATTTCTATTCAATTCCGACGAGCATCTGGGTGTTCTCAATAGAAAGAATTCCAACGCCATTTTGTGTCCAGAAAAGTCAGACGTCCATGTCGCTACTCTTCTATATAAATGTACTCTAAACAGGTAATGATGACGGTGCCCTCTCGCGGCATAAAACGTCCACAATCTGCGGCTGAGTATCCCTTTTAAGGGAGTTACCACCAAATTTTCCTTAATGTCAATGCGTGGCTCAGAATAATCAAGAGAGTTTAAAGTCATAATCGCTTTTGTTTTGAGAGGAACAAAGGTAAGAATTGTAAATGACAAGTTCCCCCTCCACCAAGGCATCAAGATTCAAAACCATTTATCCTCATTTATTTGCATGTTGTACGGGTATATAAGTTCACTTTTTACGTTATGGGTCAATAAGAAACCTTTCCCCGTAATTTTTGGATTCTTGAAAGAACCATAATGACACTAATAGACTGAGAACACTTTTGCATTGTAAAAGGAACATAATATGTTATGTATTTTTTTTTTATTTTTCATTTTTATAATTGTGTGTTTTATTACAAATCAAAATGAAATTACAATATTCATAGATAATCAGAATGAACGATTAAAATAAAAAAAAAAGATTACAAATTATAAAAAAATGATCGAAAAAGGCAGCAGAATAAAGTAGAGAGTATGAGGCCTGACACTGGCCAAAGCAAACAAACAAAAACATACATTTATAAAGAGCATTCATTGATTAAAACAAGAGACCTGAAAAAACGGGCAAAAGGATGAGCAAAGGCATATGTGTCGAGGATTGCGGAAGTTAATCAACTTAAAAAAATAATAAATAATAAAGGTGAGGCTGTATACTTGTGAGAAAAGAGAGAGATATTGAACTACCTGATGCATATCATACTAATTTGAAAAAAAGAAGGAAATATGGAAAAACATAAATCAAGGCGCCATTTCTTGAAGTGAACATTTGTTTCTTTTTTGGCTAAGAAGTATTCAGTTTCTCTCTGTCTCTTGACAAATCATTTAAATGCCAAAAAATTGGGAACATTATTATTAAACTTACAAGTATAAATATGGTATATTTCAAAAGCAAAAATAAATATGTAAGAAACTCATAACTGCAAATACCAAACAATTTTTCAAAATTAAATACATTGATAGAATTTTCACAGAGAGATTACATCCAAAACATCTTGCCAGATTGGAGCGACCTTATCACATTCACAAAATAAATGACCATTGTTTCACATTTTGTTCCACACAGAGAGCAGTATGGTGAATCTCTTCTTTTAATCTTATAGAGAAATTCATTTAGAGCAATAGCCTTATGAAAAATCTTAAAATAAAACGACCTCAATTTTGTATCAACAGTACAAAAAAATTAGAAATGTGTATTTTTTCCCAGTTCAAAGTAACAGGTACAGGTAAACGATCACACCGATAAGAATATCTCTTGTCGGGAACATGAGAGCCAGATAGAGTAATATATGCATTCTTCGCGATTTTCTTAGTGCTTAAAAGCTTTTGGACTATGGTGTCATGAACCCCAAATATACCAACATCAAAATTCCTAATCCATTTTCAGGTATATTTTAATTAAAAAAATAAATTTTCTCCAAAAGGAATGTCAAAATCTAATACTAATACTTCAAAAAGTTTATGGCCACGAAAAGGAGGATTAAATAAATCAGAAATGGTAATAATGTTATGATCGAACCAGGCTTCGTAAAAAAAAGTAGGATTTAGATTTTGAACGAATAGACCTGTTAAACCACAGACATTGACAAGCACTTAGTTCTGAAAATTTATGACCATAAAATTCTACAGTAGCTTCTTTTCTGTATAGATACCAAGCACGAATAGATTCAGCAAGTTGGATATCACCAAGTGATTTAAGAATACTTTCTGGAAGAAAGGACTTCCACAAAAAAGAAATATCATATGTTATGTATTATATCGATACCTGAAGAATGTTAAAAAACGTTCACAGGAAGAGTATATATTTTTTTTTTAGATTATAACACCACAATTTCCTATCAGATTTCATGAATCCCATCAAATTCATTTTTCCAGTTTGCAAAAATGTGATTCGAACATCCACATTAATTTATCGTCGTTCAGTTTAAAGAGACCAAAGCGTCATTCAAATTCATACGTCTATATGAGGACTTGGGTGCGAATTCTCGCTCAGGTTTTACTTTCATTTCATGTAAGGCAGTCAAGTTAGCAGTATGTTCCTTCATTTGTGAATCTTACATCTCCTTTTTTTTCGTCATAAAATGTTTGCAATCATAATGTACTTGCTGCAAAATGATCTAGTTAATATATAATCGTATGGGAGTAGAAATAAAATTATTGGACTCCCCTTCGTATACTGTTTCAAATGTGTAAAGCGTATTATAGGTTTTCCCGCCAAATTTCATCAGAGTTGCATTTGAATTCACGAATAAGCGTTCAAATTCAATCTATTTTTGTAAATTCTCTGCTCCCATGGTTCATTTTGATACGTTGAGCATTCAATTAGACTTTACGTCATTCCTTTTAATTGTTATTTCGTTCAATTTAGAGGCAAATTCATTCGATTTAAAGGCGCGAAATTGTCATTTAATTTCGAGCCAGCTGGATAGACGTTCAATTTCGTCCCAACTACCGATTTCAATTTCATTTACAGGCACACACCTTCACACTTTAAGCATTCGAATTCATTTAACATTAACAAGTTCTGTAGTTCTATGTCATTCTTACATTTCACACGTCATATTCACGTTTTCACTGATTTTATTGATGTACGTGTAATTTCCCTTTCATTGTGAAGGCTTAATTTTAAACAATATATTTTAATCATATTTTATAATCATATTTCTTTTCTTTCTAATGCTTTCCACCTGTTTGACTTTATTTCCTTAGAGTATTAATGTGAGACTTATACAGAATGATTAAAACCCAGAGTTTATATATATGAATTTCTTTCTTACAGATTGTGCATTAAGTTACGTTTTGGGTTTGGTGCATGTTACATTACATCGGGGAATTCTTTCTTTACATATATATTCATAAATGTTGATGGATGGTCTCTTAGTCACTTCAGCCCTCAATCTGTTGACGCGCCAGGCACCTTGGCATGTAGGTCTGAGAGTGGTTGTACCATTGTGTACACTTTCCGGGTGTAATAGCGTCAATGTTCTGGAGAGCAGCATCTCTGAGGATGTTACAGCGCCATTGCTGTAGGTTGACCCCTGCGTCTTCAGCTGCCTGTCTGTCCCCAAAACGACGCTGCCACGCTGGCTGTGCCAAGGTCCTCTTCACGGCGGCCTTGAAGGTGGAGTGAGCCATTTCCGTCATGTTGAGGAAAGGGGAGTACGGAGGAAGGAGCTTCGTCTGAATGATGGGGTTAGCTCCGTTGGGTAGCTGGGCTCGAACATGAGGTTTGGCGTTGTCGTATATGATGAAGATAGGATCATCGGCCGGGAACAAGTGGTTGCATTCGGCAACGGTTTCAGCGAGGAAGTCCTCGAATCTCTCTCTGGTAACGGTCTCAAATGCGATTCTGTGGTGGACAAGACCAATGGCAGGGGACACCGCGAAGGTCACGTTGCAATTGCGACCTCGCTGGCCGTGTACGACCCTCCTAGCCGGAACACCCCTTGGAGCCCTCCCTCGTGTACGCCGGGTCCAGATGTTGTAACCTGTTTCATCGATAAATACCGAGTTTCCCACAACGCCGTGTTCGAGAAACCATTCAGCATACTCCAGTCGTTGGTCTAATGCCCGAGGGGTGTTCCTGGCATCTGGTTATTCTCAAGACTCTCCTTCATATGTCGAAGCGTTAAGAGGGGGTTATCGTCTAGGATGTTCTCCAAGTGGTTGCGCATATCCTCATCCATTTTCAGATTTCGAGGCCCACCCCTCGGAAGCTTGTGGACCCTCCCCGTATTCGAGATATTCATATACTGTCCTCGAGCCACCGCCATATTCGTGTATAAATGAATGTAGCGCTGTATGAAAGTGAAGTATAGGAGCTGTTGCTTCGATGATGGTTTGTCAGAGGAATGAAAAATTCGCTATAAGTCATAGGTTCCATTTTACGGTAATTTAAATTTGCATGATTTATTCAAACAGATGGAAATGAAAATGAACATAAGGAGTAACAAAAAAGACTGCCTTCATACCGTAAATGTTTGCCTATTAATTAATTTGAATGTCTTAACGCTCACAAGTGGGATATCCACGCGAATTTGAATGCCTCCTGTGCGCATCTCTAATTAGAACGCGGTTTTTACACGTTTGTATGAAATAAACATGAAATCGCTTGCTCACAAAATTAAATAAAATGACGGTTTTAGTTATTTGAATGCTGATCTCCTTGTTCGTTCAAATTCGCTCGAAATTGAATGACGTTTCGTTAAGTTGATTGCAATTTTGATGAAATTGGGCGGGAAAACCTATAGTAAAAGTCTTTTTTTCAAATTTTGTCTAAACTTACCGAGTTTAATTGGTATGCATGGTCAAACGCGCGGAAGTTTGTGAACAGGGGTCATAATGCGAAGCTTTCGTTTTGAATAATATTTTATTTGTCTTCATAAATCAACATAATAATACAATAACAATTCATTTGTAATATCGATAACGGTAGCAAATACATGTGTTATAATACTTAATTTTAAATAAACCTTGTACATGTCAAAATTGACTGAACTCCAATCTTATGCCAAAATAAAACACATGCATGCACACTATATTCTCTGGTAAGCACATGTAAATCAATATCTAAAGACCACATCATACTTTAGTTAAGGTCTGATTCTGAAAGAGCAGATTCTCAGCTTTAAAATGATATATAACTCATTGGATGTTCATAACTCAATGTACAAAGAGAAGAATGCACAGTCCCTCATAATGTTACTTCTTAATAAGGGTTTAAAGTTTGCAGTCTATTGAAGCACTCTGACTTGCAAAGTGTTGTGCTAAGGTGACAAATGGAGGATTAGAACTCAATGAAAATTTCTATGAAGGGATTATCAGATTGTCCTAAAACTTGGCATACTACATAGACATATCCTGTTTATCATAGTGCACAAGTATCAATGCAAGAACTTACTCCGGGAGATTTATGGGAGATTAAAATGAGACAAGTATTCAGGGTCGTGAAAAAGAAAAGTAATACAACAAAATCCAGAGAAGACACACATAAGTCTGATAAAAAGCTGTCAAAAATACCACTTCTAGATTGTTTGGTGCCTCCACATTTTAGATTACTTAGAAAAAAGTATACTCTTTCAGGAAATACCCAAAACTAAAATTTGACCATGCATGCCAATCAAAACACATTGATTGAGCTCTAACTGAAAATCACACAGTGCGACTTTTGGGTGGTTTTGTGGTGCCTGGTCATATATAAAAAAGAAAAAGATAAACAGAAGGAACCCCCCAAAAACAAACAAACAACAAAACAACCCCCTTCCTTACCACACAGTATACACATTAGCCTACTATAATAATAATAATAATAATAATAATAAACTTACCCCTATATACATCACATTACATTACAGTACCAGATGAAACAGACAGAATGATAATAGAAAAAAGTAGGGAAGAGGGTACATCACATGAATACATACATTGCATTATATTATAGCACCGCATGAAACAGACAGAATTACAATAGCAGCGACTGAAGATAGCAGCGATTGCACTCACATTACAGATAGTCACAAGCGCGGTGGGTGGTCTACCGCAAAGCGTCCATGCTATGTCGCTGGATCCTGAGATTTACTCCTGCTAAACTCGCTGCAAGAATAGTTTGGAAACTCGCTTCTATCTCGTGACTATTTGCGTTCAGACAGCGTTTGGTCTCGACACTATCTGGTCTTCACCAAAATAGCATCGACACCTCGATAGCATCGATGCTATCGCTCTACGTGTGAACGTACCTAATAAAAAAATTGAACATCAAATACAGAGATTGACCAAAGTAAGGAGTATGGCGTTATATACAAATTTAAATTGAAATAATGTGTATTGTGATTATACAAATCAACAGATATAAATGGCCTAAAAATGATCATTTAAAAATTCTAACAAGCGAAACAGGAGAATCGATGAAAGGGGTGGGGGAAACATAGTCAAAGGGAGAGAAAGATAGACCGATATAAATATAAAAAAAGAAGAACAAATTTCCATTACCATTTGAAATGAATGAAATGGAAGACCGTTTCCTTCCAAAAGATCATGTTACTATGAAAATGAACAAACTTAATTGAGTGGCGTTATCCCTAAAAATATATTCATAGTAATCATTACATTTGTAATATAAGAAGCAAAACATAACATCAAGGAATCCTATCCAATTCACCCGGAGGCCCGTGAGAAGTAGGTCTTATGGAATTCATGGTCTCTTAAAAAGATTTTAGAGAATATGATTCAGACCATTTAACCTATGCTGTTTGTCTTTATTCGTTTTTATACTGCAGAACATCAACATTTTTTTTTTAAATTTTGCTCAAAAAAAAAGAGAAATTTTTATGTACGTGATCGACCATCCGAGATAATTAATAGACTACTTATAATGAATCAGATAACCATTATACGAGAGTATACCTTAACGGTGGCGTAGTTGCAGGAGGCACAGGGCGAGGGGGGCACGTATATCCCCATCCGAATTACTAAAAGAACCAAAAGACAGAAAGAAAATTACCAAAATGAGAAGGAAGAGAGAGTTGGAAAGGGAACATAGAAAGAAAACACTAAAAGCCCCTCATACGCCATCCCCTAAAATGATCTCGTTAATTTGCAATTTATCAACCAATTAAAGACCTGTCAGTCTGCTGTAAACGAACATTTTTTTATGGGGGGGCTACACTTTACAATCAATTACCTTCTTATCTATCAGCAATGTCAACGGTCCATTCCTTTAATTCCAATATCCAAGCCTTTCTCGATTTTCGGTAACTGTTGTTGCCTATTGTTGCAATTTGTTTTGGCGTGGGGATGGGGGGGGGGGGGGGGGGAGTGGAGTGGGGTTGTAAGACATTTTATTTTTTCCCCTTTTGTGTGTCATGGGTTTTAATGTATTATGATTAAGTTTTGTTTTATTGATTATGATGATTTGTTATGTTTTATATGCATGTTATTGTTCATATGTTAAGGACCCCATGGAAGAACAGTGGCACTATGTTAGTGCCACTGAAATGGGCTATCCGCCATATTTGTACTCATTGATAATTATTTAAACATGTATATCTGTCTTTTTAATATGGAAATAAATACAAACAAACAAACAGTATGATGTGCGATTTTGTCATAATCGCGACAATTGTGTATGTCTTCTAGAGTAATTAGATAGTATTGTAAGATAATCATATTTTCATTCTGAACTTGTTATTGATTTACACGTGGTATTTTTGTATGTTATTATAATGTACAAAAATTTGTAATACCTTATGCAAATATTATCTAGAAATGATGTATCTTCCTCCTTTAAACACACAGTTTGATATGAGTATCATTAATCTTTCTCGAAAGTAAAACCTTCAAGTAGTTTATACACAGTACAGAATTTATATATATATTTCTTGTTTCTCCCCCCCCCCCCCCCCCCTCCCTCTCTCTCTCTGTTTTAATAAGTTTGTGTAAGTATCTCCCGTCCGTGTTGTATTCGGCATGTATGCAGGACGGGGAGTGGGGGAATGGAGTGGTTGGAAATCCCCTAGAAGATGACAATGAGGTCATCCCAAAGATCCTATTTACCATAATAGACGTAATCCATAGTGACATCAAGATAAGCAATTAAAAAATCACAAGTGAAAATATATTTTTTTAAATATTTTCCCCTCCACAGGGATTTTATTGATATTCATTCGTAACAAATTAAAACACATAAAAGTTAAATCACATTTATAATGTAAGTACATAATACTATAATAATTCAAAATAATTCAAAATACAAATGTTTCTTGAAATGTCGGGTTCACAGAAGACAAACCTTATTTCAATAGTGTATGCATGGAATCCATGAAGAAAAAGCGAGAAACAATACAAACACATGTATCATCTTTTGAATATTGGGGTATACAAATACTTATTTCACAAAGAAAGCCAACCAAAGGCGGTGTATATCTGAAATAGTCGCCATTTAAAGATGCATCGTCATGTAAACAAATTCCTGAATTGAAACCATTTTTTTTTTGCAAATTTATTATTTCCACAATTCGAATCTGCAATGCATTTTACATTTTTGAAATAATTTATAAGCGAAACTTTTATAATATCAAAATCGGGCCGTTGTTTCTTTATTTTGCAAGTATATACCATCTGTCGCACCACTATCAGCATACAATTCGATACATAATTATTTCAAACTCTTAAACCAAATAATTTATCTTGCAGTGAGGATATCATACTATTTCCGGTTTCAGTGTATATCCAGTGATCCAACCTATTCCAAATATGTTTAACATGACTGTGTACATTCACATCCATCTGCTATGTGAAAAGAAAATGTCTTCAAATACGACATAAATCATTCTTCCCCATTGTGCCTGAAGTGCAGACGATTCTAAATATGCTATTATTTTATATTTATTTCATTTTATTTTCATTTGTTTGTACAATGGATATGTGAAATGAATATGTCTCTGCATAGTTATAGACACTTCGCTACCAATAATTACACATAGTGACAAAGATGACATTGATGTATATTCACCCCCCCCCCCCCCCCCCCCCCCCCCCCCCCGTTTAGTAATGTGCGTGTTTATTGCCTGTGTCGAAACCTAAAGCACTTCGTCAAGTACACAAGACTAGTTCTCGTTTTTGATCTACTTAGAATTTCAAGTGGCTAAATGACAGAAGATCTGCATTTGAGATATGTGTGTTGATTAATACATGTATAGTGTAATTATAGGGAGACTTAATACGTGGTAATAATGTACAATATAATAAACACCTATACTAAGTTATTTCATAGAAATTTAAGTATGAATTACCATAATAATGACATTTCAGTGGCAAGTATTGCCAAAATATTGTTGCAAGCCACATTTATGGACAAAGAGCTCTTACAAATTGTCACTGAGAACCGGAAGTAATTATTTTGAATTGGTAAAGCAGTACAGTACAATGTTATTTCAAATACAGGAAGAACATTCATTAAACAATGGTAAAAGCACAATCTCTTTATTTTAAAGCTCCCCTGTTAAAATGAAATTATAATTCTTGGTATTTTGTACATGCATCTCATCTAAATTGAAAAATCACATCCGTTTGCAATAAATACGTATCGAGATATTTTTAAAATTATATTTCCCCCAGGTATTCATGTCCAAAACAGTCTGCTAAGCTCCACCCCCTTTTAAACCCCGAATTCTCGTTCCGCGAGCATGATTGACGTGTGACGTCACAAACCGACATTGCCGATGCTTGTTTACAATATTGCCTATGTATTACATGTGCAAACTAACTTGCTGTTGTGTATACCACCTCGAAAACCACCTTTAAAGCGAAGTATGCCGCAACGCTGCGTTGTTGCAGGTTGCAGTAACACCACAAAGGAGGGTGTCAGTCTACATTTATTCCCTAAAGACCCAAATATAAGAAGGAAATGGACCGCAAAAGTAAAATTAACTCGCGCCCATTGGAAGGGGCCGAGTGAGCACAGTGTTGTGTGCTCCGAGCACTTTTGTGCGGAGGACTTCGTCGATAGCACGGGGCTGCGTATGGCATCAAGAAGAGGCCGTCTCTGAAACAAGTTTGATCATACATGTATCAATAATATGAAATTTGGCGACTCTGAGCTTTACCTCACAAGCACATCTCTTGGTCTTTACTATTAAAATGATTTTTTTTTGTTCTTGATGAAGAAAAAGATCTTTCTCCATAAAGAGTGTTATAAAAATGTTTATCATGGTAGAGTGGAAACTCAGTATAAAGAGGTCTGATACAACAATATTCCTGATATTACAAGGCAATATTTTGGTCTCAACTCTTTTATATTTCTTTTTTTTTTAACTGATGTAACGAGATTCTGGATTTAACCAGGTAATTTTAATAGTCCCAAGGACCTCGTTATACTAAGTTTCCACCGTATAATATATTGATTTTTGTTACCACCCTGAATGTAGTGAAAGTGTAACGGGCAATTTTCAACCCCCCCCCCCCCCCCCTCCTTCGGCAGGAAAAAGGGGTATACATCACAGTTACAGGTTGATTCCTACTTCTCTACCTTATACATGTAGTTCATTTGACAGAAAATCTGTTTTCCAATGATTCCCTCTCTCTCTTTCACCATTTCTTCTCTTGTGCTTTCCCTCCCTTTCTCCCTCTTTATGCCCAAAATTCTTCACTTACACACATCTTCCCTCAACTTTTTATCTCTTTTTTCCCCCAATGATTCCCTCTCTCTCTATTTCTCCCCTTGTGCTTTCCCTCCATTTCTCCCTCTTTATGCCCAAAATTCTCAACCTTTATGCCCAAAATTCTCCGCTTTCACACATCTTCCCTCAACTTTTTTATCTCTCCCTTTTCCCCCAATGATTCCCTCTCTCTCTATTTCTTCCCTTGTGCTTTCCCTCCATTTCTCCCTCTTTATGCCAAAATTCTCCACTTTCACACATCTTCCCTCAACTTTACCACATTGTCACAGTGTAGCACACCCTCATGTAATAAACCCAACTTTCAGGAAAACTGATATCCATGTATAGGAATTAAATATCATGAAAAGATAGACTGAACAATGACGTACTAGCATTTTTAACATTTCTTATAAACAGTTATATACATGATAAATGTATATGCTATCTAAGCGTTATCAAGTTAACAACTAGACCAACATATATCAGTACATAATAATAAATACAATAAATCAAATGAAAGAAGAAAAAAAAAATATGTAGAAAAAATAATGTCAATTTGAAAAGAAATATGATGTGAAGCAACAATAATGATGATCACATCAATGACCCGATTAAATAAAAGATGTTTGCCAGTCATTAGTACTGAATTTTTTTTCTTTCAAATAATGACTTTGTGTAAATGTTTACACTGATGGAACAACAGTTCTGATACATAAATATTTTTAAAATGTTCAATTCTACTATCACCTTTGCTTAATGTTGAGATTTGTGCATGTCATATCCAAGCCCCAGTAAAAAAGTATGAGAATAATGGTTGCATAGCTTAAATTAAAGTTCCACAGAGCTGCCCTCCCTTTTGATTTTTTTGCAAAGGTTAAAAAATATATATATACATACAGTAAACTTTGAAAAGAAAATACCCTAAAGAGGTAAAATGCAGGGAATGTTTCCAATTAAAAAAAAAATATCTTTGAAACTCTATCTTAGAACAGTAATAAAAATCTCAGTAATAAGGTGGAAGTAAAACATATATTTTTCTGTAAACATAGATCTTAACAAGGTGGGGGAAAACATATCAACAGCAAAATTGTATGTAGGTCTACGCCTCTTCAAAGCCCCCTGTTCTGTTCTGATCCAGGATTGAGTAAAAGAGGGGGCACAAAAATGAAAGTTTGTTAAAAGGTAGACCCGTATTTTTCTGGTCTCGTCAGCTTCTCGAAAAGTCGCTCAGTGAGGGGGGGGGGGGGGCAAAAAAAGAAATTCGCCAAACCTTCAAAAATCGCTCAATAAGGGGTTATTGGGGTCTAGTTTCCCCTCCATAATTCCCTGACAAACAACAAAAAAATCATACTTCTCTTCCAAAGGGCATAACCGGGTCAGCTGTGCCCCCTGGATCCGCCAGTGGTTCTGATGGAAATGCTGCACGGATTCTTGTCACGGCACAAAATGGGAGAGGAACACGTCCTGCCCTGCCTGGCTTTCCTATAAAAGATTTTTTTTTTAAGAGTACAAAGGAAACTAGACAACTTCAAAACAATGCACAGTGTAGTCTATGATGTAGGTGATAGTGAGGTAACTTTTACTTTGAACTTCACAAATAATTTTTAAAGAGAGAAATCAAACCCCTTCTAAGGCTCCTATTGGTTCAATTGCGGAATCTCGTTATTTGACAAAGGGATTCTATCTCTACTATCCGAGGCTACCGTTCGGCGATCGGGGCCATTCATTCGGGTTTCTCAGATGGTTCGGGGATTTCCAATTCCCCGCTACTAAGTGGTTTGATTCGCTCGTTCTTTCTGAAACGACCTTCTTTTTCTAAGTTAGTACCGTCTTGGAGTCTGCCTAAGGTCATGGAGGCCTTGGCGAAACCTCCTTTCGAACCGTTAGGTGAAGCTTCGCTTCATCATCTTACGGTTAAGACGCTCTTTTTGGTAGCTATTGCCTCTGGGCAGAGGCGCAGTACTCTTCATGCTCTCTGTCTTACTCCTCCTGGTCATGTTCGCTGGGAGAGGAAAGGCGTTAGATTGATTCCTAAGGCTTCTTTTATTGCCAAGAATCAGACAGCTGCCTCTGGCCCTGTTGAGATTTTTCTTTGTCCGCTTTCTGACTTTTCTTCTGTGCGAGAGGACAAAGTTTGGTGTCCTGTAAGGGCTCTCAAATGGTATATTTATAAGACTAAGTCTTATCGTAAGGATGATCAGTTGTTCCTGATCACTAGAGAGCCTTTTTCTCCTGCCTCTCTTGATTCCATCTCTAGGTGGATCGTCGAAGCTATTAGGGCCGCTGGCACAGAGGCTCTTTTATCCGACAGTAAGCCTCGTGCTCATGATACTCGTAGTGTCAGCACTTCTTGGGCTCTGTTTCAAGGTGTGGCGCCTGTTGATATTTTGAAGGCTGCTTATTGGCGTTCGTCCAATTCCTTCATTTCTTGCTACCTTAGGGATGTTCCCGCAGGTGAGGCTATGTTTGCGTCAGCCACCTTGAAGGCCGCTGTGTCTTCTTTGTAATCTTTGGTGTAATCATATTTCCTTCTGCTTGAAACATGCCTCCCGGTCTTTGAGTTGGCGCTGGTCTGGCATAATAGGTAGGTATATATGATTTATTGCAGTAAATTTGTAAAATCAGCACTGATTTTCTTATTTACTATATAAATCTATATACCTACCTATGACCCTCCCTCCTTCCCCTCACCTTGCAAGCAACATGTTTCTACTTGGGGTTGCTCGCAAAAGAGGAAGATGGCCGTATCGTGTTGACGCGCGTGAGTGGCGAAGGGGACAATAGGATTACGGGGGGTGCGCACAATATTGTGACTCATGTGTGTTAAATTCTCGAAGGGGTCCCGTAGTCAAGACTACTGGCATAATAGGTAGGTATATAGATTTATATAGTAAATAAGAAAATCAGTGCTGATTTTACAATTTCATTACATTTGCCCTTAATATTCTATTAGTTTCACATTTCCCCTAATGCATAGATTGTGTAGATTTCTTGTGATGATATACTTGCAGAGAATATGTTGATGTTGGTTAGTTTGGCAAGGTTTAATGTTTAAATTTAATGTTCTTTTGTAGATAGCTTTGTTGTGAGTTTGGCTTTTAGCTTTTTGCGTTTGGCTTGGTGCACCACAGAATGCATAACTGAAGTTACAAAGTACCAGGAATAATAGCGAATAGTGTGGTTAGTTCATGAGTTGTATATATGTCTCTTAATTCACTTAATTAGGCTAGGAATAGATGTGTTCTTTATATAGTATGCCAATATAATATATTTGAAAGCATATAAGTGCATAGTACGGCATATGTTTTGACAAGCCAATGTTTGTATACCGCCGGGCATTACAATATTGCCCCCCTGCCAAATCTATCTTTGTTTATTAGTGTATACCACCCTACCTTTATATCTCTTGATATAATTTGCACATGTTATTAGTGAGTGAACACCTATGCCCGTATAATACTACAATTGGTAATAAGTCTAATGGAGACTGTTCTGTCTTTGAGTGGATAGAGATATAATATAATTGCACTTAAGTATTGTTTGATAGTTTTGACGGCAACCTTAAATATCTCACGATTGGGTTGTCCTCAGTTGATTATAGTGGAATAACGTATAAACATTGTATACAGCAGGTTTTAGTAACTTTTAGATGTAACTGCGACATTCATAACCCAGAAATTAATGGAAAGGAATTATCTATTGGTACACAGTTTATACACTACACTTAATGTACTTTGTGTTAATTGGTATTTTGACAGTACCCGAAGTATGCACATTAGCAATTTTATCACACCACAATATGATTGTATATTATTTGTGAGGCTTAAACATTGTTAATATCTCATAATTGGATTGGACATGTGTTAATTATTGTTCGTTTTGTTTTACAATTTTTTATCTCAAGAATTGTGGGAGACATGTGACGTCAAGGCAGATAACATAAAGTTTAGTTATTCTGCTCGGATTAAACAAGTGTTTGAACTCCTAATTGACAAGTCTGACTGTGATTCTTGCGAATAACGGCGAGTGCTTTAGTTCCTGAAACTCCTCGTGTGAGGCAGCCACACAGACTATTGGTGAACTTGTAAACTTGCGTTGTGTCCTTACCCGTAGTACTGTGCAATGATACGTCAGTTTGTACGAGGGGTCAAATGTGAAAATTTTGCTCATTCAGTACAACCATTGTCCCAACCATTCCAATACACTATATAGCCTTGGCAAAGTTGCTCTCTCTCTCTTTTTTTTTTTGGGGGGGGGGGTACTGTCTGATATTTATAACTATGGCTGCATGATGATTTTTGGCAAGTCATTATATTGGCAACCATTCCTGGCACAAATAAAAACAAGAAATCATGAATACGTGGGGGTTGGCAGGGCCGCCGACATACACTTCAACCTTTCCAAAACAGCTGAACCCCCCCCCCCCCCCCAAAAAAAAAAAACAAAAACAAAAAACAAAAAACAAAAAAACAAAAAACAAAAACAAAACAAACCCAAATGAACAAGGGGGTTATATGCGAAACTGAAATTGAGAAGGGGTGTTTTTACTGAAAGGGGCTATTTTGATCCAAAAATCGCATTTTGGTTACTTTGTGATATTTTTTTCCAACTAAAAGCATCCTAACCCCCCGCATATGCACCTTAATTGGATACCAATTTGTGTGTGTATTTTCTGAGTCATAATTGTGTTATATGTTTTGTACAGGTGCTCATGCACTGGAGGATGTGCTGCCATGCCAACGGTTAAGGAGTCCGGACGGGTTGTGGAGAAGATGGATTCCTTTGATGGCGACGACCTGGACTGTATCACCATGCAATCCAGGCTTCACGACTGTTTGCCTTGACAAGTATGTCTTATATAGACAGCATACTACCAGTACAGGCAACAATAAGGTGAAGATGCTAGAAATGATGCCACAGAAAATGAGTTAGTTTTTTTCTTTTTTCTTTTTGAGAATAGACCCTAGGCTAAATTTAGATACCCAGTTACTACCCTCAGTTTCTGAGCAAACAAAAATATGTTATAACCCTTTCAGGACAAAGGCCCATTGTACATGTAAGAGGTGCTGACCTCTTACAGAATTTTTCATTGATTTATAGGACTGTATTATAGTACCATATACATGTACATGTACATGTATTAATTTCTTTACTCTATTTATTTTCATTTCTTTTTATTCATTTATCTATTTATTTATATTTATTTTCTTCTGGTTACAATCCATACTTATATGTACATCATATTTCTTTTTTGTTTTGTTTTAATGGCAATCTTCCCTAATTATGAAGTAAAGTGTATTGTATTAAATTCTTTATATTTTAATCAAGGGTCAACGCACTACACGCTCTGCTTCTTGCAGGTCTCTGATTTCATCTTCATTATGTTGTACATGTGCGCAGTTCCTTTTCCTTGTTACGTTATAATGTACTTCATGATTGTACAATTTGTGTTATAATGTTATTGAATAATGAGAATTAAACTGAAATAAATAAATCTTTGAAATCTTTGAAATATTCTCTCCATTCTAAATGTCCGATCTGTTTCTCCTTTTCTTTCTATACAGGAGGAACCGACATGTCGCTTATCGACAGCTGGCGAGGTGGTGTTGGGGATACTTGGGGAGATTTGTGCGGGTGCCACTCCCTTCATGCGCTGTCAACAGCATCCGCCAAAGTTTCCCCTCTGATCCATGAAGAGACTGAACATTATGCAAATTCATGTACAAATGTATTGTTTTGTTTTGTTAGTTATCAGCTACTTAATTCCCTTATTTTTTTTTATAGTGCAGGACAACATAGACATGATCTAGATATGCATATGTTAGTAAATACATGTATTGCTCTGATTATTTTTAGTCATGTCAGTATTTTTCATTTTTCATTGTTACTGTGACTTTGTGTGTAATATGTAAGTGCCAGGATATGTATGTGCGTGTTTGGGAAAGGCGTCAATTTGGGATTCGCACAAGTTTTGCTCAAGACAACAGAGAAAGCATTTCACACTCACTTGCAGATAAACCAGATTGCCCATCGTAGTTCAAACAATACATGAAGTACCCTATTTAATCCCTAGACTTAGGGTCAGTTATTAATATAATTAATGCACCTGCCATTTTATATATTCCGTGCCTGCGTGAATGAGAGTTATCATCATTCGAATTGGGAAAGAAAAAATTATCCCCTGGCTGTTGTGAACGCCCTCATTGTACACAAAGTCTTGGGTGTTTTTTTTTACTAACTTAATTGAATCTACATCTTAAACATCATGAACATGCCTTACACTTAGTCAATTTCTAAAAACAATGAATAACATAATTTTCAGAAATAAAAAAGGGAATATGCCCGGTAACCTTGAGTATACAATCCTACCCCCAATTGACGCCTTTCATGGTAATTCTGTGTGTATAAAAAATTATTCCATAGGGCAACAGGAGGATGCATACTGACACAAGATGAATGCGACTGCGTCTCCTATATGCCTCCGCCTAAATTCAGTTGATGGCTCAAACTGCTCTTGAAATATTGTGATAACCAGAATAAAAGCCTCTAATTACATGTTAACTGACCTCTTTGACATTTGACCTTACACCTTATAACCCAACTTATCTCCTCCTAGTCATGAATACAAATTAGTTGAGATATGGTCATAACAATGTAAAACTACCCCAAAATCTAATCAGTTCCTCTTTCTATGGGGATACATACTGGTACCAAGTTTGAAGTTCTTACCTCAAACAGTTCTTCAGAAATCGCGGTAACGGTGCTAAAAACCAAGAATTTCATGTAATTTCATGTAAATTGACCTCTGACCTTTGACCTCCTTACCCCAAAATCTAATCAGTTCATCTTCGTATAGGGATACATACTAGTACCAAGTTTGAAGTTCTTACCTCAAACAGTTCTTGAGATATCGCAGTAACGAGGCTAAAAACCAGTAATTTTATGTAAATTGACCTCTGACCTTTGACCTACTTACCCCAAAATCTAATCAGTTCATTTTTCTATGGGGATACATACTGGTACCAAGTTTGAAGTTCTTACCTCAAATAGTTCTTCAAAAATCGCGGTAACAGTGCTAAAAACCAAGAATTTCATGTAATTTCATGTAAATTGACCTCTGTGACCTCTGACCTTTGACCTCCTTACCCCAAAATCTAATCAATTCATCTTGGTATAGGGATACATACTAGTACCAAGTTTGAAGTTCTTACCTCAAACAGTTCTTGAGATATCAAGGTAACGGTGCTAAAAACCAGTAATTTCATATAATTTCATGTAAATTGACCTCTGTGACCTCTGACATTTGACCTACTTGACCCCAAATCTAATCAGTTCATCTTCGTATGGGGATACATACTAGTACCAAATTTGAGGTTCCTACCTCAAATGATTCTTCAGATATCGCGGTAACGAGAAGTGGGACGGACGGACAGACGCACGCACGGACGGACGGACGGACGGACGGACAACCCGAAAACATAATGCCTCCGGCACCCACCTTCGGTGGGCGGAGGCATAACAAAACCCTACACAATAAATACCGGTAACACACCAAAAAAAAAACAAAAAAAAACACAATACTGCCTTACCAAATAACACACCAAAAATCACACAACACAATACTGCCTTACACTGGAAAAGGAAGCAAGCGACATTTCCTGTAAAAGGTTAAAATGTATCTGTCATTTAAGCTGACGTCACTGCAATACAATGATGTCTTACCTAACATATCTCTTACCAGGACGACTTTATGCATGCAATTTTGCCCACTAGGTAAAATATAAAAAGATCAATATCTCAAATTTGGTTGAGAGGTAACTTGCTTCCTTTTGCCAAAGTAGGGCAGAATAGTTTCCCGGTTCGCTTACAACAATACAAAATTTAAAAAAAATTATACATCACAAAAATTTCACGGTTTGGCTAGAGCATCTCTTTTATTCAAAGAAGAGTTGGTACTTCACCAAATTACAAATGAAAAGGAAACCTTTTTGGAAACACTGATACTAAAAATCTGAAAGTCCTTACAGATTTCACAAGAAATAAATATTTTCTATCTTAAGTGTACGGAAGACAAAAACAAACTTGTGCTCTAGAAAAATGCCAGAGCATAAAATGTTTACTTAGTATTTACAAGAGCAGTGGTGTGGGGGGGGGGGAGAGGGGGGGCATGCACCCCGAGCGCCAAAAAAGGCAAAAGTAAAAAATAACAAGAGCCCCAGGTGGCACGACGCTCACCTGAGGTGGATCAATTCACATCTGGTGCATGTTCTCTCTAGCACCACCAGGAGATATGTTAGAAATTAACATAATCCCCCCCCCCCCACCCCCATGGTCTACAATGTCATGTATTATTTGAATCTCCTACATCTAAGGATGATTCCCACCAAGTGTGGTTGAATCATACAACAAATCATGCAAAGAATGTACATTTCCCCTCCTGCATATTAACCTCGCCCTCGCAGGACCCCTATGGGGCCACCCTGAGAATGTCATGAACAACTTTTTTTTATTCATCTTCAAGATGTATATAACACACAAAAATACCTAGATAAACTTCTGGATCTGGAGAAGAAGAATGTTTGACTTTTTAATATTTTTTTCACTGATCATTCCTTTTCCCTGGCAGCACCTCTCCCCCAGTATGTTACCCGCACAGGGCCCCTATAGGGCCACTCAGAGAAATTTCATGAACAACATTCATTCTTCATCTATAGAGGTATCTCCATACACAATACCAAGTCTGAGCTATGCCTGGTTCTGGAGAAGAAGGATGTTTGAAATTTACATCGCTTTTACAATTGGGGGCCCTCCCCCTGGGCCCCCCTGGGGGCCACATGTACCATTTTAGCAACTTTGGGTCCCCTACCCCTAAGGATGATTCCTACCAAGTTTGGTTGAATTCCGATCATGGGTTTTGAAGAAGAAGATGAAAATGTAAAAAGTTAACGGACGACGCACGCCGGACAAATTTCCATCGCAATAACTCATTCGAGCCTTAGGCTCGGGTGAGCTAAAAACCCTTGGAAGTTTAATCTGATGAATAACCAAAGAGGCCACCGGCGAAAGGGGTTGTGATTTCAGTGCTTGCCCTGGTCGCGGTTTTTCCTAGATACAGCACGGCACATGAGTGTTATGTTAAGTGCTAAATGACACATGAACTACAACTTCTCTTACATGATCTCTTTGGAAATAAGATGATAATCATTCATAAAACGGCATTATACACAAACTGAGACCCTAGTGCACAATACTAAAAAGAAACTTTATGCACAATTTACAGGAAAGTTTATAAGTGATATGGCCGGAGTAATGTAGTAGGACACCATTTCTAAGAAAATTTATAGGGTCAAGGGGTCATGTTCTTTTTCAGAAGATGAAAATAATATGAAATAAAACCAACATTTGTAAATCATTGGTACCTAATTTAGAAGTAACCACGTTTGAATTAAAAACTGCCCCCCCCCCCAATCAGGTCGCCAGTGTCTAGCATATTGATAAAAGGACTATGAAGAAGGCCTACAAGACGGATATTCAGGTATCCTGCCTGAAGCGGCTAGTATGCTGGCGGATGAGCTCATCCTTGGTCTGGTAGGTGTACTGGCTGCTCAGGAATGGTGGGGCATCCTTCCTCTCTGATTTATTTTTGGTGTAGTTTACACTGCGCCGTGACACCTCTTCCATAAGATCATGAACATAGGCTGAGATAAAAATGAAATAATTACATTTTTGTGCATGTATTTATACTGGTATATACATGTAAACAAACACAGATGGAGAGAAAATGAAAGAGTCACTGAATGATTTGTAATGCAACCAATTACAGATACATCACATCGCAGTAAAGTTTGATATTATGAATTGATTTATCTTAGTAAACGAAGAGGCTTGATGGGAGGAATGTTTAATTTGTAAACAAATTTTTAGGCATTTTTACTCCCAGTGTTAAAGATCGTATGCTCGATCTGTAATGAAAAACACAAGTCAGAAAAAATTTATTTATCTTATTTTATCTTATTTCTTTTCCTTAATTCATGTATTTACGTATTTATTTATTTTCTAGTGTATCAATTTATTCATGTAAAGAGGGTCAACAGAACAAAATTATGTTTGACTTACAGAATGTGGAATCTTCCTTGAGGGCCTTGACAGATGCTTTATCAGGCTTGTATTTCAGCTTGTTAACTTTGTAGCGCTTCTTTCCCCCCTTGGTAGTTGCCTGTTGACGAGCACTATTTGAATTGTAGTGGAGTGCAGCTAGTTGAAGCCTGAAATATGATTTTATAGGAAAACAAAAAATCTTTAAAAGGTTCAAGTATTTGTTTTAAATGAACCGTTGATATTGTTTTAAATTTAAAATAGCATAAAGGAAATCAATGCCACATACAAATGTGTTATTGATTTACTGATTTCTCAGTCTTCGTTCTTATCATGAACAAATTTCCTTTTATGCACACAGATTTTTCATTCCTCAAAAGATTTAAAGATATCATGATAATTAAATCACATTTATCCCTGCTTATTCTATAAGATGGACATTAATTACACAATGGTGTTAAAACACAGAGTGTCTATGAGGCAGAGAATTGTATTAGAAAACATTTGAAATTATGTACCTGCTTGTCATGCCATGGTATCCATACGCCTTGAGCTTTGGTGCAAAGTGATTGATAATCCCGTGAAAGGACTCCAAGGATGAAGTTTGCTTGTCACTGGAAAGCTTCTTCACATCGTTGACCAGTAATGTGGATGTTAGGATGTCACTGAGTTTTTCACATGCCTTCGAGCCTACAGATTGTATGTAAGATATTACATATAGAATGGGAAAGAATCATCAATAACTATCAATTATTCACTCTCCATATGGACATGCATCTTGTACAATAGCGTTAATCTGTCAAATTGAATTTTATTTCATCTCTTTTCTTTATTACTCAATATTGATAACTTACATGTAAAAAGAAAATCCAACTAAATGGATTCTAAACTGCGCTCAGTCAAAATTTATGCCTCCGCCATTGCCAGATCTGAATATATTACACATTTTATTTCTAAAATTTTAAAAAAACTTTCACAATCTAATCAGATATGCATACATGAGGCAAGTTTAAATTTGATTTGTTTATTGGATCTACATGTATTAAGTAATTGCGAGAACGAGCCATTTTTATGTATGACCTCTATGACCTTTGACTTAGTGACCCCAAAATCTATTCAGATAATCATCAATCTCCTTTGCATTCATGAGCCAAATTTGAAGTTCTGTAAAATGGTTTTTAAGTTATTGTGAGAACAAGCCATTTTCATGAATACATCGACCTCAATGACCTCTGACCTTTTGACCCCAAAATCTGACCAGATCATCATCACTCCTATATGTGAGCCAAGTTTGAAGTTGATTGTCAAACAATTTTTAAGTTATCGCCAGAACGAACACGGGACGGACAGACATACGGACAGACGACCCCAAAAGATAATGCCTCCGGCAACCACCTTCGGTGGGCAGAGGCATAAAAATGGTGGGAACAACTAAGAAATGGGGAAATTATGAAATATATGAAATGCAAATGATCAGTACCTGGTTTTAGCCACTTCACATTGCTCTCACGACCATCCAAGTCTCCATGGAGGCAGTTGGGGAAGACCTCCGAGTGACCTCGGTGGATGCCCTGGATATGGTTGGACAGAGATTTCCATTTTGCTGCCTTCAAGTCCTCCTCATTGTCCTGGCACGATGCCGCCACCCAGTAGACGTGATTGCTTATACTTTGCTCCCACTTCATGAGCTCCTCACATTCTTTCTGTTTAGCCAGGGCATGGACCTTTTTACGTACACCTGAAAAATGTTACAAAAATAAAAATAAAACTGTAGAGTAATGCTATGAAAAAGCTGTTTCTCGCCTAAATCAGAAGTTTTGCTGGAGCATAACATGACCGAGTACCACCATAAATTTCAATGTTGGTAAGACAATGTTCACTAAAACATAATTTTGTTGAATTTGAGTATTTGAGTATAAATTTGAGTATCTGCTACGTCATAATAATGTCTTCTAAATCACCTCAAGGGCGTAAACAAGAGAAATAACACATGGGTGTACTTTTTCTTAGTAAACAGTTATGTAAGTTTGTAAATTGGTCATTTATGTAATGAAAACTTAGAAAGCAGGTCTGTGGACTATTACCTTTGGCGACATGCCACACATCATACACATGTAATATTTCCGGGCTTGCCTCCCTAACATGCTTGGCCAACTGCCGGTGACGGTCAGTGACAAGCTTGCCCACTGCCAACCCCTTATCACTCAGTTTTCTCTTTACTCTCTTGAAACCTTCCAACTCCATATGGTAGGAGCCTTTCACCTCGTTGCTCTGTAAGATATAAAAATAAAATGAAGAAATGTGGTGATACTACAATTGTGACCCGCCGCCTCAAAACCTACAATAAGTCGCACGGACTACAACGTAGGAAACAGCCCAAAATAGTAAATTTGCTTGGATCAGTCGATTTTCTGTTTTTGATAGAAATGGGTAGTTTCATTATCATTCTATCATGTCTCAAGTTTGTGAGTCGTAAATCGACTTAGAAATATGTTTTTGGGACATTTTAAAATGACTCCTTTTTTTTCACCTGTCGAGCTAATGAATGTTTGGAGAGCTTTTGTAATACTTTCATTCAATGCCAAATTACTACTTTACCTCTAAAGGTATTAAATTGATTTTTGGAGTGAGTAATGAATACGTCCTCCTTAAGCAGCATGCCAAAATTCAGCCTAATCTGATAATCCCTTCATACCGATTGCTATGGCCATTTGAATACCCAGTTTTACTTGGGCGCACACAGAGAGCGAAAGTTTAGCACTTTTTTGTTCCGAACTTAAATGGCCATTTTCTCTGAATAGGAGTTATTGATTGCTGGTTACGTACTGATTCTAAATGTGATATTTAAAGGTGTTATCATTGAGTAAACTAGGCAAGTGATAATCCATTGGAAAGCTGAGAATCTCTACTTTCAGAAAAAGTATAAAACCAAAAAAAATAATTTTGGCGACTTATTGTAGGTTTTGAGGCTTCGTGTCACAAATACTGTATGTTAAGTTACGTACTTCCTTCTTTTCCCCCTCCCCCCCCCCCCAATTATTTTTCATTGGTATATCTCTTTGAAGTGGGTCTTCTCATTTCAAGTTTAAACTGGGGGGGGGGGGGGGGGGTTAAGTGAGTTGTCTAGACAATAATCATCTTTACTATCTGAAGATAAATAAGATTCGCAGCACTAATTCACAAACATTCAAGTACTCTTTTCTGTGCTGAGCAAGCTTATGCCGTACAAAGCATTTCTGCTGAATTGTTAATTTCACATACCTGCACAAGTTGGAAATCAATGACTTTGTTGATAGTCAGCTCCATGGCTGAGTACACGCCATACTTTGCTGAATGACCAGGGCTATCAGCACGGCCATCACCGCCGATGGTGAGCGGAGTTCCCCTTTCCACAAGGTGGGTGAGGAGCCCTGTCTGATGTAACTCCCATTGGTGTCGTAGAGATGGCTCCAACACTTGCTTCTGGTGGAGAGAGAAGGTCCTATCAGTGATGGTGGCCACTCCCATGTGCTGAAGGATGCGGATGGTCTTGGACGAGCTACCACCTGCGAAGAGGATGCTTGCAGATAGAAGAATGTTTCCGGCAGGAGTCTCACCAAAGTAGGGTTGGCTTTCCCACCTACTTGAGGCAGCAGAGCATTCCAAGCAATCTCTTGTTACAGACAAAAAGGTTCCAAGTTCCCTTTTTGTGACCTGCACAGCTGCAGAGCCACAAGCAGGGCACACCCGGAGAAGTTCCATTAACTTTGACTCAAAGACAAAATATTTCGTCTCCTCATGAGGCTGACACTGACGAGGTTCCCATGCCGCTCTTGGACTCTGTCCTCTCTTCCTGCACAAATGACAAGTGAAAAATGTTTTTCACAGCATCTTGTACCTTAATTAGTACTGTGATTCTAAAAAAATATATTTTTTTTCCCATTCTTGACAGTCAGACCCAACTTCGGAAAACCGAGCGCAGGTATATAATCCGAAAACGGCGTATGAATATAGAGCCATCATCGGTCAGTGCGAGGCAGTGTGTACAATAGGCATGGGGAAAATCTTGCAAAATCAACCTGCCAACGATATTTATATTCTTTCAAAAAATGCTGCATGTCAATTACCTTCAAAATCCATGAATGATTCGCCATATGAAATGACTTTCAAATGACAAACATTTGAAATAAATATATCCGCAGCATTATATTTGAAAATTATATCAACAGCCGGTCGACATTGCAGGATTATCCCCATGCATTTTGTACACACTGTCTCGCACTGAACGATGAGGGCTCTATATATCCATCTTGTTCTATACACCGTTTTCGGAGTATAAACCTGTGCTAGGTTTTCCGAGGTTGGGTCCGACTGCTTAGGTAAAGCTGAATTCTGGTTAACCACAATGTATGAGAAAAACTTAATGGTTGTGGTTTTATTGTTTAAAAGACTAACAAAAGGTACTTTAAATACCAACCATTGCTATAAGGTTTTCCTTAGGGTGGGCACGTATGCTCAGGAAAAAAAAACTAGGCAAACGCCAAGCGTGGTTTAGCTTACAACTTTCATGAGATATTTCTCTGGTTTGAATTCAGTGATAATGTCTAATTTAAATAATTCGGCCTCTACAAAGGCTAAGAAGCCATTAACTGCTAGTACTAGCAGTTTTTGCTAGCAGTTTTTTACTAGCAGTTTTCGCTAGCAGTTAATGGTTAAGCTAATTTAAATAATTCGGCCTCTACAAAGGCTAAGAAGCCATTAACTGCTAGCAAAGTGCTGTAGTATTTTTATGTTAGCAGTTAACAGCTTTTATGTGACAAATCGTCGCTCATTTCACGAAGTGGCACAAAGGCCCAAAATCGCGTACAATTTTGAGTTTTTCTTCATTTTTACGATCTACTAGCCATGTTCTACCATTTCACTAAATTTCGAGTAATAATTATGTTTATTTATGCAAAAACACGTCGTGCTGAAAGTGACACGAGCCATTAAAATGCAGATTCATAATTTCACGAACCGGCACAAGACGGCGCGCGCACTGCGAACCGTGTGTTTTCGTCCGCGCGCCTCGTTCTTTGTATGTATTATAAAGACGTGCGTGCTTCCTCGAGCTAATCTTATACTTTCATTTTCGGCTTGTTCTTAAAAAAAATCCCAATAACCAGAACCACAGTGTTTGTATCAGGCTGGCCCTCCAAAAATCTCTCAAAGCAAATATGAAGATTTGCTAACTCTCTGTTCTGGACGCATCCCCGTCATCAATCATCCAGATAACCAAGCATTTTACCGCCAGCTTCCGCACTAAACAGGTGGTATTGTAGCAACTTCACTCATCATTTGTTTACATTAGACAGACAGGACTGATCAAAGCTTGATCATAGTTTGTTTATGTGGATCAGCTGGTTAAAGTTCATTCAACTGCTCACTTCCTCACTGGACAATACCAAAGACCTTCTTCTTATTCAACTCCTGCATTCATCTTTTGTTCTCCACTACACCAGGCAAGGCACTCTACACATGTTCTACATTCTTCATTGCTTCACTCCCTTATAATAGAACTTGTTTTTGTTGCCTGGATACAAACCTTCCAATGACATGAGTTTACTGAGCACATGGACTTTTAGCTTTTCACTTAGTAGGAAGTTTTCATCTAGAGAACACGTTCTTTTTCTACTGAGTCACACATTCACAACCTAGGACTACCAACATTTGGACATCGCATCTTCATTTACTCATCCATTTTCTTTATCTGGCAAACAGCAGATTTGACTCTTATTTTATCAACATTAGACAACAGTGATCTACTTTCTTTTAGCTTGTGCTGGCCGCGGGGCCAGTGCAGTATTTGTAAATAGAGCTCTTTCGCGATCGCGAATATTCAGGATTTTGTTTCGCCAACTCTTGCCTACAACTATTACATATAATCTGCATTATTGGATTCACTGACAGCACAAGAAGGAACATCATTGGTGAGTAGGAAACCACAAACAACTATTTCCTACAGTATTCATGTGCACTTATCTGGTGTGATTTATTTTCACGCACATCGTATTTATTGTTGTTCATGCATTTATTTCAATTCCAAGCAGATAAAATACAAACGTAAAGTATATACAAAATATAATTGAATAGAAAACAAAGTCACATCACAAGACAATATAATCGCTTAAATCATAAAAGGAATGAAAAAAAAGAGAACTTAAGAAAAGCCACTACGAAGGCTTTGTGGAAATAATGTTCCCTTAAATAAATTGTGATAAGATAATATAATGTGAGATTACACAATATGCGATTAAACAATCTGCAATAACTAATACATAAGAATATACAACAATATTAAGCCAAAATGGCAAGAATTACAATACTAATCAGAGTGATAAATGTGTGAAAATAAGATGTAAGCATTTAGTCATACATATAGAATAAAGATGCAGTTTTAAACAATGACAGATTATTATATGAATGGACATTTTTAGGAAGAGAGTTCCAGACCTGAGGTAGGGTATGCCGTACTGTCCTCTTTGAGAATGACGTTGATACTTTACTTTTTAATACTACTGGTATGGGCATCCCACTTTCAAAATTCCCCGAAAAATTAACATTTACTTTTGATATTGGAATTGTATCAATTATAAGGAAGATATTCTCAACAGTCCATATATCATGACAGTTATGAAAGATAGAACATTTTTGGGGGGAGATTAAGAATTATAATTTGTTTGCTCTGAAGCATTTAGAGATATATTGTATGTTGAGAGGTATGTTGTATGTTGGATATGTTGTATTATATATTGTATGTTGAGAGATATCTTGTATGTTGTATATGCTGTATATGTTGCATTACCTTATAATTAACTTGCGTAAGAAATTGTATTTGTGATGTATTTATATATATATATATATATTTCCAACTAGAGCGTTGAGGTGATGATGATTTTCAGATCTTTTGTGGTAATATAAGTCACAAAGATATTTGTATAATAGTAATTCTGATTTGTTGATTACAAGAAAGATTGACTAAAATCAACTCACATCTCTGAGAACTTGTGCCAACATTGAAAGGGGTGGGGTGACTAATGTATGTATTCACAGACATTTACTAAGATGCTGGCGTATTTGTCCGCACTAACACTTCCATCTTTTCTTTAAGTTGAAGCTTAGCTTATAGTAGAGATATGATAGATGTAAGTATTAACGACGAACTCATAATTATATTTTGTTAAGCAAATCTTCACGATGACTGTGCATTATTTTTAATTTATGAAGGAAGCCTGTTTTAGGTATATAGATTTTTTCAATAAATTTAACTTTATCAATTAACATGATTTTGTTTTTTTTTTCTGATTTTAAAATGGTTGATAACCTTGAGTACAGAATAATTGTGTAACATTTTTTTTTACATTCTCTTTATAAATTGATATAGAAAACTCTCACCAATTATCTCTTATCTGTTTTCATACAGTTGCTGTGGTCAATCATTTTCCACTGTCATAATGTATAATATTCACCATTACCAGTTTATAGTAGTGGTATATAGTGAATAGTAATGCAAGTCTGAGAGTAAATTTTCCTCATATTTTGTCCCTGCAGAGGTATATGAGGTAATTGCTAATTGTAATTTGTTCGCTAGTAGCATTCTCTTGCTGACCTACAATGTGTCATTCAGAAATGTTATAAGTACGTTTGACAATGATGAAAACAAGTTGGATCTTCCAAAAAGTATATAACGGCTTTAAATATTTTATTCACTGACATAATTCGTATGAAGTTTAATGAAATCAAATAGAAAGCAAGTGTTTCAGTAAAAACCTTCATGATAGTAGTTCAAAACATATTCACAAATGTCTACTAAAAAGGACGGCACATGCAGTCCAAATCTTATGTGTTCAAACTGTAAGCACATTTGTAAGACAATGCTTAATTTGTTAAAATACTGTGGTAAATTATTGATTTTTTTTGACGTTGTGCTTTAAAAATTAACTTTCCAAGTTAAAACTATTCAGTAAAAACCGTGAATCAACTTTAAATTCATAATATCAATATAATATTAGTAAAAATCTGTAATTAATTTGAAACTCATAATGTATTACAAATGAGTGCAGATGCAGAGTAGTGGTAACTGCTATTTTGTGTACGAAATATTAGCATGTGTAAAAATAATGATAATGTGTTGAATTATTTAATTACCCTTTTCAATTATTACTCTTCACTGATTTTTGTACTTTCAAAATGAATTTTTTTGTCGAATTTTAAATTATTCAATAAAACCTAGAATAATAGTTGAAGTCAAAATATTTATGTATTTAGAAATGCATGCACTTGTGTTCGAAATGTAAGCACACGAGATGAGGCTCGGTGAAAAATTAAAAGAGAGAGGGAGAGAGAGAGAGAGTAATACTGGGATTGAAAATTAATAATGATGAAGCATGATAAAATGAGAAGTTAGAGAAAGGATAAATGCAGTGTGCTTCATTGTGCAAAGCAATACTAATACCAAAAGGTGGGGAGTGATTTGATCAAATTGGAGAAAGGAAATTCTCTTCTTTCGTTTTTTGTACAATTTGTTATATATTATTCAAAAGCACCAACCAAACAAGTATTTCTAAACCTCCCATCTTATAATTGCTGTTTTTATTCGCGAATAAACAGCGCACACCATGCGCGCGTCCAATTGTGCCATTTCGTGAACTAAATCGCGCAGCGGATTACGCGTATGATTTCGTTCACGAAATGACACGAACGTTTGAGTCCTTCCAGTATTCATGTTTTGTCTTCTTTTTTAAAAAATTGTATGTGAACAGTTAGTTGAAATTCCCCTCCTTCGTTCCATGTACAATTTATTATATTTAACTCCGAAAACCACATCAAATTAATGGTTTCCCAAATAATATCTCATCAATTGCGTTTTAACTCGCGAATAAACAGCGCACACCATGCGCGCGTCCAATTGTGCCATTTCGTGAACTAAATCGCGCAGCGGATTACGCGTATGATTTCGTTCACGAAATGACACGAATGTTTGAGTCTTTCCAGTATTCATGTTTTGTCTACTTTTTTAAAGTATTGTATGTGATTAGTTAGTGGAAATTCTGCTCTTTCGTTTCATGTACAATTTATTATATCTAATTCCAGAAAACCCTCCATATTAATAGCTTTAAAGATTACAAATCTTTAATCGCGATTTTCTCAGAACGCACTTTTCGTGATCCGCGCGCACTTGTGCCACTTCGTGAAATGAGCGACGAAATAACTGCTAAGAAACTGCTAGTATTTGGGTACGTGCGCGCGCCTTACAATTTTACAAAGCCAAGCTCGATCAAGCTAAAGACAAGTAAAGTAAAGCAAAACTTAAAGTTAAACCAGTTAAGCCATTGCCTACAGGATTAGCCTACGGAAACTGAAGCCTGGGTGGTTCCTGTGCAAGAAGGGAATATGATAATTCAGTAATCGATGGGTAAAACCTAACTAAGCCAGGGCAAGGTTAAGCCCACTCACAAAACATGTCATGATAACCTCGTACTTTGTACCTTCGTACCCCGATGAATTGCCTCTCATAACAAGTGTATTTTTGCACACTTCCATGTAGCCTATAGCCTTTTTTTAGGCTTAGGCCTAATGTGTGCTGGAAAGGAGCAAGTTCGCGGCCCAAAACAGCCTGAAAATTTCACTTGATCAAGATGACAAAGATCCAAGACTATTTGAAGAATCTTGCATGAAATTAGATATTCTGTCATCCTAAAATGTAGAACTAGAACTAGAAGGAAGTATTTCTAAAAATCTTGCTGCTTACATGTACATTATATTGGTTTTTTTACCTCTTCAACTTTGAGGTCGTGACCACCCCCAAAATGGCTTGTCTCGAATGGGTGGGTTGCGGGATGGGAGCGGGAACTGGCACACCCTTTCGAGACAAGCCCCCCCCCGGTTATCTCGAATGGACGCGTTCCCAGCGAGAAGTTCAATGAACGCGCCACTTCGAGACAACCGGGGGGGGGGGGCTTTCCTCGAATGGGTGTGTTGAGTAGACTTTTGTAACAGAAGTTTTAGAAATTTTTAAAAATGTACTCTTGCTGGTTTTTTCGTTTTTCTTTTGTCTAAGATGTAGAAAATATAATAAAACAGTATCTAAAAAAGCTTTTGACAAGGAAATCATTATTTGTGCAAAATAAATAATTATGTATTAAAACACACGGGGACGAAAGGGCAAGTGGCGTACCTAGGATTTTTTATTTATTTTTATTTTTTTGGCGTGACCTGTTAAATATTGTGAAATTGTGTTACAGACATGTGCTGACATAAGCCAAGGTGTGTTTATCATCTTTCCAAAGTTAGAAACACCTTTTAATGCCACTATCATTCTATAAATACCAAAAGTCAAAACGCATATCAAAAGGTAGTTTGTACCCGCCCCCAACTCCCCATACAAGGGGTAGGCCTATGCTTGTACCTCCTTTTCAAAAGTGGCCCCCTAGCCAGGGGAATTTTCTGAGATATTGGACCCCCTATCCAGGAAATTTAGGAAATTAACCCCCCCCCCCCCCCCCCCCTATCCCCTGGGAGGAAACCACCAGAGTCTGCGAAAATTGACCCCTATTTACATTTTCCCGGGAATATTTTTTCATCTTCCTCACTCATCTTCCTATTTTCTTACTCACCCACCAATAAGGGGTTGGGCATGGCCATCTTGTGCCCCCCCCCCCCCCATTTACATTTTCCCGGTAATATTTTTTCATCTTCCTCACTCATCTTCCTATTTTCTTACTCACCCACCAATAAGGGGTGGGGCATGGCCATCTTGTGCCACCCCCCCCCCCTGTAAAAAAAAAATACGCCGCAGTGAATTAACATTCTATTCTGGACTGTCTGCCCGACCAGACATTTGAATTTTAAATGAACATTCCATTATGAATTCATGCAACCTCATACATTCATTTGACAACCCCCGGTTATATTTTCTACATCTTAGACTAAAGAAAAACGAAAAAACCAGCAAGAGTACATTTTTCAAAAAAATTCTAAAACGTCTGTTACAAAAGTCTACTCAACACACCCATTCGAGGAAAGCCCCCCCCCCCCCCCCCCCTCAGTTGTCTCGAAGTGGCGAGTTCATTGAACTTCTCGCTGGGAACGCGTCCATTCAAGATAACGGGGGGGGGGAGGGGGGGGGGGACTTGTCTCGAAAGGGTGTGCCCGTTCCCGCTCCCATCCCGCTCCCGCAACCCACCCATTCGAGACAAGCCCCCCAAAATTGACACAGCCCCACCTAGACATGATAGTCATAGTGATGCTTCCGTGAGTTGGTTTAATAAGCCAAGCCCAAGGCAAGCAGCTCGCTGACTTATGTGGAGCCCACTCACACATATGCGAGGTTATTAATATTACATACATGTAACCTCGCACTCAGTCTGTACCATAGTACTGCGAACTTGTGCGAAGAATTGCCTCCCATAGGCATACAACAAAATGTAGCAAGTGTGAAAAGTTAGATCACTGAGAAAATTATGACGGACGAATGTCAATATCATTGACTTTCAAGACGATGTTGATTTTACTCACAAATTGAAAGGGTCCTATAAAGGCTAAGCTAAACTTTAGCTACGCACATGTAATAAATGAATGCAAATGTTGAATTTGAAGCTAATACTGATGTAAATTTCACCCCAATTTCCAAAATAGTGATAATAATCACAAATAGAGGGAAATTACTCATTCTTTTTGGCAAACAATGATATTCTCGTTGCTCAGTCACACAAAAAGTTCGGCGCATTGAACGCCTCACATTGCTCGAATTTGGGTGGTGCGTAGCTTTAGGACCTGTGTAGCTTTAGAACCTTTGACCATAGAGGGAAGTATTTTCTCGAAATTTTGCTGATTTGGTCTAACTGAGATCTACACGTTGTATAATCTATATTGGTGTTATTACCTCTTCCATGAGTAGTGGAGCCAGCGGCTGTGGATGTAAACTAGTTATTATTAGTAAACAGATATTTACTCATGTTAGTTGTTACTGCAGCAGCCCGAACGTGTAGCGTTCTTGGCAGCGCCCCGGGGCTAACACTAACAGTAACATGGTTAGCATTAATTAATTTGTAAATCAGAAATTGCACAAATGACATTAGATGATTAGACCGAAAATTCTGTCTCTCGTTCATTACCCTCATCACTTAGAGAGGCTAACGAACGAGAGACAGAATTTTCGGTCTAAAATGACATGAATGAGGATTGATTTATTTGAAGGGCTTATTACAAAGCCAAGCTCAAGCTAAAGACAAGTAAAGTAAAGCAAAACTTAAAGTTAAACCAGTCAATAACATTCATTTTCAAGACAATGACCAATGTCGATGCCTGTGTCAAATTTTGTTCACAAATTGAAAGGTTCCTAAATTTGCGAAAATGTAATACCGTAAATGAATGCAATCTTGATTTTGAAGCTGACTGATTTAAAGTTCACTCAAATTTCCAAATAGTGATAATAATCACAAAATAAAGGGAAATTACATGTACTCATTCTTTTTGGCGAACGTGAATAATATTCTCGTTGCTTAGTCACAGCTGCAGAAATTTGGCACACTGAACGCGTCGCATTGTGCGTATTTGCGGGTTGCGCAGCTTTTGGAACCCTTGCCATATACTAATTTAAAGGAGAATTAAGCCCTGATTACAAATTTACTTATATTGGAAGGTGTAATATATTCCTACTTATTGGCCTAAATCATTTTCTAATAAGATATCAGAAAAGGGTATAAATAAAGATATTCCAGCACCCGGTATCGTCTCCTACTCATTTACACGGGGGCTGCCATTTTCTTGCTGATTTGGAGTTGTACATGAACCACTGAGAAATGTTCCAGTCAGGAAGATATTTTGAATCCAAATCCTAAATTGATTTTCTTCATTACCTAAAATCCCATATGTGACGGAAAATATAAAGTGGGTGTTTACATGTATTATACAAATTAAATCTTTATAATGATACTTTTAAATTGTCTGGTTTTGCTTAACAAAAATCTATTTTCTTGGGTTTGCCAAACAGAGCAGAACATAATACATGCAGCATGCATTCTGACTTTTCAAGTCCATTATCCGAAAGCAGGTGAATGCATAGTTTGCCGCTATAGATGCTCAGGGAAGAAGCATCCATAAAATTTGAATTAATTTGCTCCGTCCCATACGTCCAGTATCGAGAAAATAGATTTCTATTAAGCGAATATCGATTTTCAACAGAAATATATAAGGAAATCTTCAGTTTAAAAATATATTGACATATCTATTCTATATTTTTAATCTCAAATGGGTTTTTAATTTTGAAAAAGGCAATTGAGCATTTGGATTAAGAAAATCTTCTTGTACACATAAACAAAATGGCAGCCCCCATGTGCTGCTAGCAGACGATACATATTGCTAGCAGATGGTAAATTTTGCTCAGAAAAATTTGATTCGTATCGATCTCGTATATTTTGACGCGAAGCCATATAGTCTAACAAGTAGGAATAAATAACACCTTTGAACACTATCGTCTTTATTTTTGAGCGTAATTCTCCTTTAAACTTCACCAGAGTACCCACTTGTGGAGGACGTGATATCAGGTGTCCATATCCAAGTGTGTCAGTTTGTATAACTGAACAAACTGCTTAAAATGGCACCGACTAACATTCAGACCTCTACCATGGCCTTCTTAAACAGTCTTAATGAGAATGGAGGAAAAGTATGATGGAAAACTCACTCTCAGACAGTGCAACAGAGAAGGGCTTCAGGGAAGGTCTCTCCAGGAAGAGTGTTTTACTTTGTCTTTCAGAGTAGAATTTACATCAAATTAGCAAAATACTGAATGAAAATAGCAGTATCATGGTCTCGGAACCACTAAGTCAACAACTACACCCCTTGTATACATTAAATCTCCTTTTAATCCAAGGAATGCTTTGAAGACCAGGTGAAGGCATCTCTGGACAACATCCTCAAGGAAATTAAACCATTGGATACCAGGTATTGGCCTGCAATCTCAGTAGAGACCTCCAGAAGCATTGTGGCCGTGTACTGAAAGGTTACAAGGTTTAATCACATATGATTTGATTTACGTTGATCGACAAAGGCAATGAATCACTAAGGGTATGAATAATTGTGAACATCACAAAATTTAGATAACTCACCTTTTCTATTATGCAAATGAGTTGAAACCAGAAACGGCATTCATTTGTAGATGATAACTAAATTTATTCAAGTGATGTGCAAGTAAATCCAGTTCCCTTTCATGTTTGCGAAAAATGCAAAAATCTCCAATTTTCCAAGGGGTATGAATAATTTTGAGGACACCTGTATGTAAGACCTTATTTGTAGGAGTATTTGTATCTTAAATAGTCTACGCGCATATTACATTTACATGATGTTTCAGGGAAAACATGTTAATTAACCATTTTTAGCTATTTTGTAGTCTCCCATTACCATGTAGATGTGCAAATACCTTGTCAATATTTTTCATATTTTGTTCCAGAAATGGTAAAAAAAAATATTCATTGATTCATTCTATTTCGTTACTTATATATAACATATATCAGTTGAAAATAAATGAAATGTGTTTAATAGACCTGTTTACTAAGTGATTCAAATTTATTTATTTATTTATTTCTGATATTTATACAGGGTGGCTCATATCACCAATTTGGTGGTCTTCCATGAGGCCCTGTTTAGTAACAATAAAACAAATAACATCAACAAATAATAATACGCAAGCATAAACACGTATAATACGCATTAATCGGTATCCTCATTAGTTAAGTAATCATTCAGTAATATTGATTGACTATTTACAAGAAAGTTCGAATCGAATTTTAAATTAAAGATTATTAGCATTGTAAACTGAAATAATTAAATTAAAATATGGATGATAACCACACATCAAAATGAGGGGAAAATAATTAATTAACAACACATATACCAAAGATGTTGCTATGCATAATATCCCCATATAGTTCACAGCTTATATCTCCTCTGCAGGTAACAGAGCTTTTAGAGTGTATTTGAAACTGTTTAAAGTAGGCAACATTTTGATAGAAGTTTCAAGTTTGGTTCCATACTGCAATTCCAGTTATTAGGGGACTATATTTGTATGTGTCCGTCCTAAATTTAGGTACACACACGCAATGTATCTCTTACAACATGTCTTGTGCTGTGATCATGTAGAGAGCTGACATGTTGTAAATCTTTTTTAAAGTATTCTGGTGCCACGCCATGCATTGCTTTATACATCATCACTGCACGTCCAAACTGGAAACGTGTCTGAATAGGCATCCAACCTAACCGACTAAACATATCTTTTGAGGATACATATTCAATTCAATTCAGTATTTATTTCCAATTCATAAAAATGAACAAATTCATATACAGACAAATAAAGAGGAGAATTAAAACATGTCAATAAAAACATGAACAAAGCAATCAAAAGTAATAGAAAAGGTAGAGTTGTTACATGGTTGAACATAAATGAATGGAAAAGGGGCATGCACTAAAAAGCCAAGAAAAGGCTTGTATGAACGCACATGCCCAACGTGGATTGATGATTAAAATAATATTGCTACCATGGATGCGGTAATCCTTCTCCCAATCCTTCTCCCAATCCTTCTCCCAACACTATACGGGCAGCCCTTTTTTGAACTTTTGTAGTTTAATTGTTTGTCTTTGAAATCTTTCGGACCAAACAGAGGAACAATAATCAAAATGAGGAAGGACGATGGAATTATATAGAAGTTTCAGAGACCTGGTTGGAACATAACTTTTTGCTCGCTTAATTACACTAATATTTTTTTGAGCAGTCTTAATAACTTTTTCCACATGTTCCGTCCATTGCAACTCCTCATCGATCATGACACCTAGACACTTGGCAACTTTAACTCTTTTGAGACAACTGCCGTTTAGTGTGACAGAAAAATCCTTTATATTATTAACAATTGATCGTGGTCCAATAAGCATCACATTTGTCTTATCAGCATTAAGAACTAGACGGTTTTTTTGTTACCAACGAAAAAACATTTTCTAAACCCTTTGTTAGCTTTCGGTCTACTTCTGCAACACTTCTTCCGTTAACTGTTAGAGCGGTGTCGTCGGCATACATATCAACAATACCTTCATCAATACATTTTGTTAAGCTATTAATGTAGATAGAAAAAAGAAGTGGCCCAAGAATTGAACCTTGTGGGACACCCATCACAATTTTTGAGGAACTTGAAGTGGTCCCTTTAAAACAAACCGTCTGTTCTCGGTTAGACAGATATGATACAAACCACTGAACACTCCTATCAGAACAGCCAATGGCTTTCAGTTTATGTAACAGAATATCGTGATCAACAGTGTCAAATGCTTTCCTCAAATCAATGAAAGCAACACCTGTTAATTCATTGTTTTAACTAATTTCATAAGAGCTGTTGCAGTAGAGTGAACAGGACGAAAACCTGATTGGTTAGCACACAATATTTCATATTTGTCGAGAAAATCACATAGTTGGAAATGCACAGCTTTTTCTAGAATCTTGCTTACTACGGATAATATCGATATTGGTCTGTAATTACTGGGAGTGGACATATCACCAGCCTTGTAAATTGGAATAACTCTTGCTTTTTTCAAGATTTTAGGCACTTGTCCTGTTGCAATTGACTTATTGATAAGGCACGTTAAAGAGTCAACAATGACATATTTCGCCATTTTCAAAAGACGGCAACTTATTCCATCATCACCTGTTGCTTTATCGTCACTCATGTTTTCAATTTCTTTTAAAATAAATGCGTTCGTGACTTGATGTAGCTAAAACTTTTCTTCAGTATTAGCTAGCTCATTTTTTCTAGAATGATTTCAGCGTGTTTTGGGATATCACGCGTAATATTTTGAGCACAAGTGAAATACTCATTAAATGTTTGAGCAATACCTTTGTCATCAGTAATTTTGGTCCCATTCACGTCTAGGCTGCTGGGTAAGGCATGATTGGATTTAGGAATAATGTGCTTGATACTCTGCCACATTTTTTTGCTATTCCCTTTACTCATATCTATGTGAGAACTGTGATAATTTCTTTTTTCTTTTTTCAGAAGATAATTCACTTTGTTCTTCAGTTCTTTGTACCTAGCCCATGATGTGTCACCACCTTTCTTAAGCGCCACATCATGGGCATGATCTCTTTCACGCATTGTTTCAATTATATCGTCATTAATCCAAGGGCACGCATTATTTCTTTTTTCACATAACGGCATATTTTTATCAACAACATGCATAAATAATTCATGCCACGTCTCCCATGCAATGTCAATATCATCAAAATTTACATATGATCTCCATGGAATTTTTTGAAGATCATATAGAAAATCTTTGAGATCGAGGTTTTTTAACGAACGAAATTTAGCAGATTTGCCCTTAGCGGATTTTTTATTGTTATTGAAACTTCTCACAGTATAGACTAGATAATGGTCACTAATGCTAGTCTTAAAAACACCAGTCTCAGAAAACAACTCGGGATTAGTGACAAAAATCAAGTCAATGATTGAGTATGTATTTTGAGTTATACGGGTAGGCATGTCAACCAATTGCTTAAGACCATATAACTCAAATAGGAATTGTAATTTTTCTGCATTTGTATCTCTTTTATCACTGATAAAATTACAGTTAAAATCTCCCAAAATAGCACAACTAATATTTTCAGACATTACTTTTGCAAGGCATGTATCAAGTTTCTCAAAATAATCTATCGTCGAATTCGGTGGCCTATAAATTGAACCTACCAAAACAGGAGGTTTGTGGGGATGACAGAGCTCCAGCCACAAACATTCTCAGTCATTACTGTTTAAATCATGCCTTTGCTTGAAGTCATACTTATTGGATACGTACATAGCAACGCCACCGCCATGTCTGTTTCGGTCTTTACGAAGCAATCCAAAGCCATCTATGTTTAGTTCAGAGTCAGGTTTTGATGAGTCACACAGTGTTTCATTCAAACATACTATATCAAAAGGCTCATTTTTAAGTAAGATTTTCAGCTCATCAATATATATAAGACTGTGAATGTTTAAGTGAGAAAACTTAATGCCCCTTTGCTTTATTGTGGGAATACATCCATTTACTAAATCCTTTAATTTGTCGGTATGTGACTTGTCGGTATCAATATTTTCAGAACTGACATCAGTACTATTAAACGAAGGTGACTTTGGCATTACTTCAAAAGATCTGTCTTGTTCATTCTTTTTGTTACTATCAATTAACTGTTCATGACCGATCGAACAACCTTGAGGTATTCGTACCACTCCTCCTTGGTAGTTTTTATGGATGTTTCTTTCCTGGGGACCTAGTAACGAGGTATTCCATTAACCTGTTATTAATGAATGAACTACAATACTTGGAATCCAGTTTGCATACATTACTTGTTGCTATGTCTGACAAGCCTCTGGCAAGCTTTCAGGTTGTCAAGAACAACCTTTGTTTCAAAAGTATGCATAAAATTTGAATCACTAATAGCCCGGTCACAATGTCGGCGATCTGTCGGGGATTAGTTTTGGCCGGGGGTCGTCGTAGGAAATAAAGAATCCTTGAACAATCCTAGCAATAATCCTAATAAAAGTGGAGCAGTCACATTGTCTGAGATTTTTTCAAGGATTTTGACCCGGTTTTGTCGAAAAATCGTGGGATTAGCCTCCGATCGCCTCCGATTCCATCGGAGGGGATCGGAGACGATATCTGCGAGCGTCTTTTCTTTTAATTTTTTTCCCCCTGGGTATATGTGGGGGGAAAAGGAGGGTTTCTTGACCTCGGTCGTCTCAAACTTTTAGCGTTCCGGTCGGAGGCGCCCTTATATACACGGCGATTTACTACGATTCCACCGTACGATTCGTCGGAGACGATCACAGAAAGCGTACGAATCGTCGCAGGGCGCCGGAGACTACTCGCAGACATTGAATCTCAACCTGAATTTCCAATCCCACACAGAATCTTGCGACTAGTCTCAGATTATTCGGAGGACGCCTCCGATTAATCGGAGGGCATCGTAGGTCATCGGAGATTATGTCTGGGATGCCCAAAATGGGTGAAAAATCTTGCGAGCAATCTTAAAATTTTAAGTTCAAAGTTGGGGACCGCGACGGGTGTGGCGATGCCTAAAAAATCTGCGACAAGCCGCAGGCGTCCGGAGAGCGCCTCCGACGGGTGCAAAATCGTGAGATCTGTCTCAAGATTTTGTTAAAATTTCCCGGGTTTTACCCATCGCCGACGCATCGCAACTGATTTGTGACTGGCCCATTAGTAAACAGGTCTATTGCTCCTACCACTGCATATTTCATATTTATGGGTTGATCCGTTATTTTTTGTAAAAAAAAAATATTTCCAGAAATGTATTTGCCATTTACTACAGAATGATCGTCAAGAGTTTATAGAAATAGCTAATGAATAGCTCACCATCTTGTCAAACCTTGTTTTCCAACCCTGTATGCCACTACGATAATCACCTCTAAGTGGGCAGCCTTTGGTTTAAAGACAATGTAATTGAAAAGTGATAGACACCGTGTATAAGTTGTATCATATGCAAACAAGGTTGATTCTTTAATAAATAGAATCAAGTTAGTGGAGCTTATTAAAAGATGTAGGATTTATCAAAATTGGATGGAATTAACACAAAATCTTGCCAAAAAAAAAAAAAAAGGTTAGACAAAATCTTGCTGATAATACAAAAAAAGTATTGGACACAAACGTGGACTTCACAAACGTGTGTCATCAGAATTTCCTTCAAGACTTTTAACTATTTCTAGCCTTATTTCAAATATGCTCAAGCAATCAATCAAAATTAATCCTTTTCATGGGAAATTGCTATTGTATAACTATTTTCAAAACATACAAATAATTTTAAAGAATCATTCACTATTTTCAAACTTTACCAGACTGCAAGCATCTCTTTAACAGTACCAAAACAAGTTACCATCGCAAGGTTGCAACAAACGCTGATTGTCACGAACTGTAGTTTGGAGAAGTGTGACATTGTCCGTTGCGGTTGTTGAAAATTAATATTGTACTAAGGTGCGTGCCCAGCAGAGTCTCCCAGTACACGGAAGTAGAATTGCAATCGTGTCAGAATGGTATGCATATATTATAGCCTGTCTTTTTTATCTTTGGGCAGATAAATAATTAAAGCAATTAATTAGATGATCGCAAGCACCGGCGAAGTTGGGGGTGCACTTCCCGGACGACCCACAATATTTTTATTATTTATTTTATTTATTAAATTTATTAAATTTCTCTTTTTTTTCCATTTTTTTTCCTTCTCAGAAAATATTTTGAGATTTGTGGCTCTTCTTTGATCCTCCCTGATTGCACGTATTTTAGAACACAACTTGTACTACCCAAAATATAATTTAAAGCTAATTTTCAGGTGGGTAAAACGGAATGAACAAAGGCACAATGTGTCGCATCTAAAAAGACTAGTAAGGTTACTAGAAAGGTTATTTAATTTGTAATTTCAATCTTTCGGGGCTTATCATGAAGCGATACATGATTATACATGATAAAACAAATCAAACAATGAAAAAATGGACGATGGACTCTTCACTGCCCTTGGCCCAGGGTTGTATTGCCATCTTATTTTTGGATATCAACTTGTAAAGGGCTGCTCAGACCTCACCCATAACGTGAACGATAAAATTAATATGTGCATAACGATAACGATAAATGTGGTCCGATCTCATCGATTTTTAAAGCTAATATATCACTGGTTTCGGTAATCGAACAACTTGTCAACAGCCTCTGCCCCTTCTCCTTCCAATGACGTCACATCAAGGAAGTGGAATGAATGGCTCACATGTATTATCGTTGAGGTCAATCTTTCAAAAGAGGGTGACCGACTGATCCTAAAGAGACAATAATCGATGAGCTCTAACCTACCATAACTATTATTTTATTCGTTGTTTTGTTCACTTAAAAAACAACTTGGGAACTTGTTTTGGTACTGTTAAAGAGATGCTTGGAGTCTGGTAAAGCTTGAAAATGGTAAATGAGTCTTTAAAATTATTCGTATGTTTTGAAAATGGTTACTAATGATTAATTTTGATTGATTGCTTGATCATATTTGAAATAAGGCTAGAAATAGTTAAAAGTCTTGAAGGAAATTCTGATGACACAAGTTTGTGAAGTCCACGTTTGTGTCCAATATTTGTTTTTGGTATTATCAGCAAGATTTTGTCTAACCACTCACTCACTTGATCCTATTTATTAAAGAATCAACCTTGTTTGCATATGATACAACTTATACACGGTGTCTATCACTTTTCAATTACATTGTCTTTAAACCAAAGGCTGCCCACTTAGAGGTGATTATCGTAGTGGCATACAGGGTTGGAAAAACAAGGTTTGACAAGATGGTGAGCTATTCATTAGCTATTTCTATAAACGCTTGACGTAAACAGTAAATAATGGTCAGTTGAGTATGGGAACCGGGCGGCTCCAGTATTAAACCTATAATAAGATATAATAAAATTAAACCTATAATAAGATAATTCAGTAGTCAATTGGTTAAAATCTTGTACGCATGCTTGGATATAAACTTGTAAAGGGCTGCTCAGACCTCACCCATAACGTCAACGATACAATTACTATGTGCATAAAGATAACGGTAAATGTGGTCCGACCTCGTCGATTTTCGAAGCTAATATATCACTGGTTTCAAAAATCAAACACTATAGCAAGATCCTCAGTCCCTTCTTCTGCCACTGACGTCACATAAAGGAAGTGGAATGAATGGCTCTCATATATTATCGTTGAGGTCAGTCTTTAAAAGAAGGATGACCGACTGCTCCCAAAGAGACAATCCATGAGGGAGGCTCATTAGCATAAACCGATGATCTCTCACCTACCATAGCGATTTTCTATTCATTTCCTTTCACATGAAAAACAACTGAGCGATTTGGAAACGATTTATCTTAATAATTACAGTTATCGTTATCGGCGAGGTCTGATAAGCCCTAGATACTGTTTTTGTAATTATCCTTTTTTATTATCAAGAGATAGATGACAGCTTCTCAATTCAATTGAATATAATTGATTGCGGCTGTCATCGTAATGAAATTTCACGTGATGGTTTCAGCCGCATTAACATTCCTGTCTAGGCTTTCTAGGGGAAGCGGAACGGGGACTACGGGGTTCCTGTCACGCAGTGGCGGATCCCGGATTTTGTGAGGGAGGGGGCATAATATTCTGAAAATTTTCTGAAAAGCAAACAAAAGTTCATAAGCTTTTTGGGACGTCTTTTTACTTCAGAATTCTGTGAAAAACAGGCAAAAAAAAAAAAAAGGTCATCAGCCAGAACCCCCCCCCCCCCGAAACGCCTCTGCTGTCACGTTCCTCTATCTCGTTTTCATTTATTCATTCATATATTATTTTTAAATGACTAATATTTGGTCAAGCGTGACGTCATATTCGAGCAAGGATGTGGTCGCTATACACGTATTTATTATTGAAATTTCTATCATATCTACATTAGTATTGGTGGCAATATTGCATTTGAATTTTACTAAATGGGTGAAAAAAGGGCATGAAAAGTGGACGTCATTATAATAGGCTGCATTTTTTTATTACTCACTTCCTTTTGTAGAAGCCAAAAAAAGAAGAAAGAATGAATAGTTACTAAAAACTGACGTCGTTACTAAAGACGTCAGTCTTCTCGCAAAAATAACAAATTACTATCGTTTTCGAACGCAATATTCTGAAAGTCAGAGAAAAAACGATATTGGGTCAAATCATCATGAATCGCTTCTTATCTGTTTAGAAGTAGGAAGAAGGGTTGTTGTAAAAAAAAACCCGAAAACAGAACATCTAGAAATTATTCCTTTATGTAAATGGTAGAGAATGTGAGGACTTCATACTTAATGATTTGTCCCGGGGGGGGGGGGGGGTACTCACGTATATTGGGTATACGGGGACGTGCCGCTGGGAAGAAAGATCCTTAGACATGGGTCCCATTTTCCCCCAAAAAATGTTGTCCCCCCCTTCTTACAAATACTTTCCTTTTTGCGTATCACTGTCCTTTTTTTCAAGTCGGTGGTGAACTGACATACATGCCGGTACAATTTCTATTTGTTTATATACAGTAGTTCATGTTTGAATTATTTAATTTAAGATTCAAACTTTAAAGTAGCTATCCAAAGAAAATCACAAATATGGCAATTAATGTATCACTAGAAACTGGGAAGCTTACAGATGGCAATCGTATAAGTTTTATGTCAACTGCGTATATGATTATAAAAACAACACAAATAAAAGCTCTTCTCAGCATCTGGAATATCCGAGGATTCGCCAGAAATATAGCGAAGTTTTGATGTCGTCACACTAGGGAACAATCATGCTTAAGCAGACGACGTCCTATAATGAATAAACGTAACTGCAATGCAATTATTTATCAAATTATAAAGAGTTTGGTACATTTAAACATGACCTTATTTCACACCATTCTAAAAGGGAAAGTGAACCGATTCTGATAACTAAAACCGTTTGATAGTAAATACACAGGAGAAGGGTCAATGATCAATGAAATAAACCCCACTTTCAAGATTGAAAAGCCCTCCGAATAATATCACAGATTGTATTCGTTCCCTCTTGAAACGCCGAACATGCCCCGGTGCAAGCAGCTGAAAATACAATGGCGTCTTATTTTGTTTACAAGTGACTGATTCCTTTATTTTTTGAACGCTGCATTTCTCATCAAAATAATACCATACACGAAGTTAAGAGTGAGGCAACAGACTAACATTAAGACTGACGCTAGTCAAGTAAGAGAAATAAGTGAAGAGGAGATGACAAAACAGACACTGAAAAATGTGTAACATGTTATGGGACATCGTCTGCTTAGACAGGACTGGTCCTTCGTGTGTCGTCACACATCTCAGCAGCGTTCAAGGAGCTCTTCAGCTGCTATATCGGGGGCTGTATTTTACCGTTTTATAATTGATAATAATCATTAATTCAAATGTTTCCAAGCGTTGAATTTTGATAACCTTGTTTAATTTATGCCATCTATGCAATAATAAGTATTAAGCCAATATTTATTTTGATGGAATTTTCTTGCAATGTGATCTTTAAGATATTAATATTGAGTTTTACATAAATTATAAGATCCAACTTGTTAGATCTAATTTAGAATCTTTTCTAGAATAGATCAATGATTAATTGTTAACTCTATTTTGACATTCTGTATTGCCGACCGGTTTTAAATAACAAATAATGCACTGCTTTGTTCGTATGTTAGGGCTTGAAAGTGCACTCAGTAGACCTGTTTACTAATTTACTGCACTTTATGCATGTTTCTCTCCAGAATCCTTAGTTACCAACTATCTGGTGCACATGCTATGCATAATGGCATCTCTATAGATGGAATCCATTTTGCATACATAAGTTGTTGGTATGTCGGGCAAGCCTCTGCCAAGCTTTTGAGTCGTCAAGAGAAACTTTTGTTCAAAAAGTATGCATAAAATTAGTAAACAGGTCTGTTAAAGGTCCCCAGAAATCCAAATGCAAGTTGATTTCTGTTGGTGTGCGGGGATGCATACAACTCATATTTTGTTATTAAAACATCTAAATATGTTTCATAGATTTTTAAATATTTTTTGAAATATTTTTTTCCAACCTCTTAAGCTCCACCCCCAAAAATAGCTCCAGATCTTATTCCCGAGATGACATCATCTGTCAATCATTAGTGAGCTAAGGAGAGAAAGTGGTATGTAGCTTTGCCAGAGATAACCATCTGTTCTAATAGACCATACAATGCCTACATAGGAGTTGCTATGCCAGACATGCTGTAGCATCACCAGGAAAAGAAGGGTAATGAGGAGGTATTGTTTGAAAGCATGCAATTCTATTGTGAGCATGTGCTGAGCTGGGGGAAGTTACATTCCACTCTGTATTGTATAATGTTAGTATGGCTGACCAATGATTGACAGATGATGTCATCTCGGGAATAAGATCTGGAGCTATTTTTGGGGGTGGAGCTTAAGAGGTTGGAAAAAAATATTTCAAAAAATATTTAAAAATCTATGAAACATATTTAGATGTTTTAATAACAAAATATGAGTTGTATGCATGCCCGCACATCAACAGAAATTAACTTGCATTTGGATTTCTGGGGACCTTTAAGTCAGTGCAATAGCGATAATTCACTTGCCCTACGGGCGCGTGCATTTTCACTATGTGGACTGATTAAAGTTCGTACACTACCCTGCCCTAACACACTCTCAACAGTGCATTATTTGTATACTACTACTACTACTACTACTACTACTACTCCTACCCCTCCCCCTGCCTCCTTTATCTTTCGTCCCCTTTCTGTTCTCTGTATTTCTCCTTTCCCCTTAATTTTCTTTAACTCAGATTATAATTATACCGGGAGAATAATGAATTGCATCGCCAAAGATATGCGATCAAAAACACAACATTTATTAAGTCTCGAAGCTTCAAAGATGTACATTATCGCTGCTAATAGTAAGAACATAATAGTACAAATCACGCATTAAACATGACATTTACGTCGACTTATTAAAAACCCCAAGTGACAATCTACATGCAGAAAATGTACCAAAATGGATATATATGATCTTGAATCAACTTTTTAAAAAAAGTTTGTCTTTTTTCTTACATGATGGCCCTTTGAAAAACTCGTATTGCTACAAACGTATGTATATATATATATATATATATATATATTTAAAAAAATATTACATGTAAACATGATTAAATTTACAAATATAATAAGAAACACATTACCGAAAAACGGGTTATATATGGATCGTAGTACCAAAAACCCACTAAGGAATCACATTATACAAACATGGTTATGTAACAGGTTATGATAACAATAATTATGTACAATTGTGGTGGGCCCAGGATAGGTTGGGGTACACGTCATAATAATACAAATCACGCATTAAACATGACATTTTCGTCGACTTATTTAAAACCCAAGTGACAATCTACATGCAGAAAATGTATCAAAATGGATATATATTATCTTGTATCAACTTTTTAAAAAAAGTTTGTATTTTTTCTTGCATGATGGCCCTTTGAATAACTAGTATAGCTACAAACGTATATATATATATATATATATATATAAAGGTTTACGTGTAAACATGATTAAATTTACAAATATACTAAGAAACACATTACCGAAAAACAGGTTATACATTGATCATATACAAAAAAACCCAATAAGGAATCACATTATACAAACATTTTTCTGTAACAGGTTATGATAACAATATTTATATACAATGATGGGGCCAGGATAGGTTGGGGTACAAGTCAGAAAAAACACATCTGACAAGCAAAAAAAAAAGCAAAAAAAAAATCACATTTTCAGCAGCATTGTCGGAAGCACAAATGACGCAAGCATAAATCTGAGCATGTATCGTTTGATCTGTGAACTTAAGGTATGCTATGTTGTATTTCATTTGGGGGGGGGGGGGGATAATCCACCACATGCAACTTTAGATTATACAATACAATTTTAAGACAACATACATGAATAAAGTTTTCATTCTCAAAGGGCCATTAGAATACTTAAATATTTGACTTCTTCTTAGAGAAAGATAGAGATATATGATAATACAACCTTATAATATTATGAAGGTTAGCATGATTTCTTTAGAAGGAAAGCTAAATGATTAGTGGTGATGTTTTCATGATTTATGAGCCAAGATAAACTATCTTCTTGTTTGTTCTTGCTTCTCCCGTGTTTTTTTCTAATGATTTTTTTTTTCAATTATCATATATGTCATGAATCAAAGTGTTAAGATTACTCTATCTTAATAGAGAATATTGATTGGGATTGTCAAATAAAAACAGTGTGATTGTGTCAAATCTTTAAAAGCCTTTTGAAGAAAGTCAATTTGGTCTTACCCTGTCCAAATATTTTCAAATTATTATACTCTCGCTAAAGTACACTCTAAAAACTGCGTGGTTTGTTTTTCCGGGGTTAATCCAAATCAACTACGTTTGTGGTCGATTTGACTGCATTCGGGATCGAATTGACAACTGAACGAGTGGTTCTTTTTTGACACAGGTGCAAGTGTTATGCGATTACTGTCACCGTTCGCGAAATCCGACAACGGGATCAAGGGTAGATTTTGCTGCTGGTATGCGCATTGATATCCGTGGATTTACTAATAATATAGTTGCAAATTACCTTTACTTTTTTATCTGAGTTGTTTACTCCTTTGCGTTTAGAATACTTGTGGGGGAAAAAGAAATTGTTACTAACTTAGCAAACTTTTACTAATGTATCATGTATGATTTAATATTACTACGAACTATTTTTCGCGGATGATGCTATGCGTCGTAGTACGTCTTCCCGCGCAAATTTAGAATCGGCAGTACACGTCGTACGTACATATGTATTGAGCTTGAACTTCCCATGATGGAGGTGTTTCTGGAAAAGAATGGATTTGCGGACAGAATTGAGAAATTCAGAGGTAAGTTTTGATTTACTGCAATAAATCATATATACCTACCTATTATGCCAGTAGTCTTGACTACGGGACCCCTTCGAGAATTTAACACAAATGAGTCACAATATTGTGCGCACCCCCCGTAATCCTATTGTCCCCTTCGCCACTCACGCGCGTCAACACGCTACGGCCATCTTCCTCTTTCTTGCTCGCCCCCGACGAGTTAGGACGTCTAGTCACAGCGCTCCTGAAATCAGGTCTTTTTAGTATCTTTTAGGCGCGCTTTTTCGCATCTTTAAAGCACTTTTAGGTACCTATATTCTCTTAGATTATAGTACTTTGTGTTTTAGTAGTCACTTTTGCCGATTGAAAGGGATTTTGATTCCTTTTTCTTGGCAATTATTTTTCACTTTTACGGTTAGCCCCACGTAGTTATATCTGTGTGTTTATGGGTGTTTCCGTTTGGCACCGAGCCTTTGGGTTCGGTGTTTGTTGTTATTTGCTGTGAAATTTGTTGTGCGTATCTCCAAATTTATTATTATTATTACCTGCACTCAGTCAAAGTATTTTGGTATATTTGTCTGTTTTATTGCAGTGTTATGAGTTCGGAAGAAGAAGCAGCTAGGTCGCGGAGACCTGCTTCTTCCGAAGAGTCGTCTAGCAAGACGGCTCGGCCCTCCAGAACTCTCCCGAGTACTTCGGTACATGGGGGAGGAAGGAGGGCTGCAGGTAAGTTGCCTAGTGGTGTTTCCCTGCAGAGTTTGCCAGTCTCGGAGCTTGCGGCTTCGGGGCGGGTGGCGTTAACTGAGCTTGGGACGTCAACTCCGATGCCCGTGGCTTCGGGGTGGGTGGCGTCAGGTTCTAGTGGTGTGTTTCCCGCACGGTAGCGTTCACTCGCTTAAATCCGTTAGCGGAGACGCGTCCCACAAGTGGTTTGGATATCTCGAATCCAATCCCCCGGTCGTTAAGACCAGAGGGGGAGATGTGTTTCCCGTACGGTAGCGTCCGTTCGTTTAAACCCGTTAGGGGAGACGCGTCCCACAAGTGGTTTGGATATCTCGAATCCAATCCCCCGGTCGTTAAGACCAGAGGGGGAGATGTGTTTCCCGTACGGTAGCGTTCGTTCGTTTAAACCCGTTAGGGGAGATGCGTCCCACTACTGCAGGGCAGCTCACGGGCTCAGCCCATGTTGGTCTGGGTTCTCAAACCCTAGCCCCCGGCCGATGCCAATGGGGGAACGAGTACTTCTCGGGCTGTCTATATTGCCAGCTGATGGGAATGCTCGAGCTAACAATTATGGGCGCTCTTCGGAGCAACAGTGCGTGACTACTTAGTAGTCGATGGGCAAATACCGAGTCATCTCGGTTCGCCCTTGCACTGAGTGCGAGACTACTAGTGCTCTCCTATTGCCGCTCTCTAGTGGTTCAATAGCGAGTTCACATGCCTTAGTAGTCTATGGGCACATACCGAGTCATCTCGGTCTGCCCTCGCACTGGGTGCTTTCAGCACCCGGCTCAGACTTTGGGTTCAATACCCATAAGTGCGGTCACCGGAGCGAGTGATTACTTCCGGTTTGACCTGAGGTCACGATTACTAGTGCTCTCCTATTGTTGCCCACGGGCGGAACAATAAAGAGTTCACATACTATTAGTAGTCAGTGGGCGTATACTGGGATCTTGTCCCAGTCTGCCCTCGCACCTGGTTATTGAATAGCCCCTGGCCGACGCCGTATGGGGGAACGAGTGCTACCCGGGCTGTTGCTTGACCACTGATGGGTAGACTTGAGCTCATTTTATGGGCGCTCTACGGAGCAACAGGTGTGCTGACCTGTGTGTGTGTGACTGCTAGTGCTCTCCTATTGCCGCTCTCTAGTGGTTCAATAGCGAGTTCACATGCCTTTAGTAGTCGGTGGGCAAATGCCGGGTCATCCCGGTCCGCCCTTGCACTGGGCGCCTTGGCGCCCGGCCCATGGCTGTTGCATCTTCTTGCTCAGCCGATATGGGTAATTGGTGCGCGTCTTTGGGTTCAATACCCTCAGCGCACTTCACCCATAAAGGGAGGTGAGCGTCCCTCAGCGGAGGGTTCGGTTCGTGTTCCCGAAGGGCTTCGGGGATCCGAACGAAACCGAATAAACGCTCTAAAAAGCGGGTTTCGACTTAGGCTCTTTTTGAGCCAATCAGAAGGAAGCCTAGGGAAGGGGCTAAAAGAGGCAAGGCTTTGCCTGCCTCTTGCCCGTCGGGTTTAGCTAACCCACCGGCCTCTCAAGCTGAGATGTTCGGTGTGAGATGGGCTTTGCCCAGACTCAGGGTTGGTCCCTTGTACCAGGCATCACATCCCCTGCTTTTGTCCCTTTTTTGGGTCGGACATCGAGACTAATTAGCCTTTTATGGTTTATTCTTCTTTGTCTGTGACGGGATCACATGCGCCTCCTATTCTCGCAGCCTCGGGGCTCCGTCGGGTGAGGAGGCTTATGGCGGTTCATGGGTGAATCCGACTGTTTCGGCCTTTGTTCGTGATCCTTTGTCACGATCATTTCAGGCGGAACCAGTTTTAGAAGCGGCCTCTCAAGCTTCGGTTTCCGAATCGCTGGGGCAGGCAGAGCCTCAGTCGCTCTCCCTTTGTGGGGTAGAAGCGATTGCTTTGTTCTAAACTTTCCCTGACTTTCAGTCAGCCCGCGCGCAGGGTTCGACTTTGCTTGGGTTCAGGCAGCGGGATTCCTCCGAGGGTATTTCTCTTGCGGAGGATTTCAAGCTGGATTATGGACGCATTGAAGCGGCGCTTCTTTTAAGCGTCATGTTTGGTTTGCAGTGGTCACAGTTTTCCACTGCAGCTGCCTCGGTCATGTACCGTCGCAGAGTCTTGGTTCTTACGGCCCTTTGGGTTAAGGAGTCGGACATCGCACTGCTTCTCTCGGATGTTCCGTCTCGGGTCCTTTGCTTTTGGCGATGCGCAATAACAGGTCTCTGTCTTGTTTACATGCTCATCCTAAGTCGATGCGAGCCTCTGTCCGCGTCTTGGTTGGTGGCTGTCTTCGTTCCTTTCTCCCCGCTTGGGAGGCCATCTCCGGGGACGCTTTTGTTCTCTTTGACGGACGAGACGGATTCTTCATAGATCTGTCCGCCCCGCTCCCCGGAGGGGCTATAGGAACTCGGTCACCTCACAGGCCCTAGCACGTTCTCGTGCCTCATCGGAGATTGAATCTCTGTTGAAAAAGTGGGCTATAGAAAGGGTAAGAGACTGGCTGTCTTTTTTCCTTTCTCCGACTTTTGTTATTCCCAAGCGCTCGGGAAAACTTCAGTACATTTTCGGATGGAGACTCTCGCCTCCATTCTCCCGTTGATCAAGAGGAAGGACTACGCGGTCTTGATAGTTTTCGAAGATGCGTATTTCCACTTTCCCATTCATCGCGCTTCGCGCGATCTTCTGGGGTTTTCCTTCCTCTCAGAGACTTATCGCTTTCGCACTCTTCCCTTCGGGCTGCGCCCAGTCCCTCGGGTTTTTACTCAGGTTGTAGCCGTGCTGGCAGCCTCTCTGAGGCGACGCGGCCTTCGGCTATTTTTGCTACCTGGACGATTGGCTTCTCCTAGCGGAGTCGCGCGATTGTTTGTTGGACGAGACTCGTTTGCTCGTCAATCTTACTCAAGACTTGGGTTTCCTAATATTTTGGGAAAAGTCAGTTAGTTCCTACTTGCAGCCCAGTTTTTCTGGGGGCTGTGTTGGACATTTGGAATCAGTTGGCTCGGCCCAGTCGAGACAGGTTTCTCACCATTGTCTCGGCAGCTCGCAAGCTCATGCTGGCCAGAAAGGTTCTTGCGCGAGGCAAGTCCTTCCGTACCCCCCCCCCCCCCCCTTCCGTTGATCTCGGTTTCGACGGACGCCTCTCGGTTGGGGTGGGGAGGACATTGCAATGGCAGCGCGGTCGCGGGGGATTGGTCTCATCTTGGGACTCTTCCCCATATTAATGTCCTGGAGTTTATGGCAGTTCTTTTAACCCTGCTTCATTTCAGAAGTCGACTTTTCAGTCGTTCAGTTCTGATCCTCACGGACAATGTCACTGTGGCGGCTTATGTCAATCTGCAGGGAGGCACTCGTTCTGCTATCCTGAATGCCCTAGCAGCACAGCTGTGGAGGTGGTGTTGTCGCATGGCGATCACACCCGTGGCCTCTTTCATCCCCGGTCAGGAAAACCTCATTGCGGATTTTCTGTCTCGGGGCAGGTGTCTTCCATCGGAATGGATGCTCCATCCAGAGGTCTTTCGCCGCATTTGCAGTTACCTGGATCCACTGGAAGTGGATCTTTTTGCGTCGGTTCTAAACCACAATGCTTTCTCTCTCAGTTGGGAGAATCTTCGAGGATTTGCCTTTCCTCCCTTCCAGCTGATTCCGCGAGTCTTGCGGAAGATCAGGGAAGATCGGGCTCGGGTGCTTGTGATAGCTCCCTTTTGGCCCAGGAGGAGTTGGTTCCGGAGCTAATGAGCCTTCTGGCGGCTCAACCGTTCCTTCTTCCGTTAAGAGTGGATCTGGTGTTGCAGCCCCTCTCGGGGATTCTTCACCACAATCCAAAGTCCCTTCATTTGACTGCTTGGCCCCTGTCGGGGAATCTGCAAGACAGTCGGGTCTCTGTGATAGAGCTGCGGAATTTTTATTGTCCAGTCGTAGAATTTCTACTAGGGAAATTATAATTCCCGTCTTTCGGTCTTTTTCCTTTGGCGTAAAGAGCGAAATCAAACCCCTTATAGGCTCCTATTGGTTCAATTGCGGATTTTCTAATCTCGCTATTTGACAAAGGGAGATCCATCTCTACTATCCGAGGCTACCGTTCGGCGATCGGGGCCATTCATTCGGGTTTCTCAGATGGTTCGGGGATTTCCAATTCCCCGCTGTTAAGTGGTTTGAGGTCGCTTTCTGAAGCGACCTCCTTGTTCTAGGTTAGTGCCGTCTTGGAGTCTGCCTAAGGTCCTGGAGGCCTTGGCGAAACCTCCTTTCGAACCGTTAGGTGAAGCTCGCTTCATCTTACGGTTAAGACGCTCTTTTTGGTAGCTATTGCCTCTGGGCAGAGGCGCAGTACTCTTCATGCTCTCTGCCTTACTCCTGGTCATGTTCGCTGGGAGAGAAAAGGCGTTAGATTGATTCCTAAGGCTTCTTTTATTGCCAAGAATCAGACAGCTGCCTCTGGCCCTGTTGAGATTTTTCTTTGTCCGCTTTCTGGGTTTTCGTCAGTGCGCGAGGACAAAGTTTGGTGTCCTGTTAGGGCTCTCAAATGGTATATTGATAAGACTAAGTCTTATCGTAAGGATGATCAGTTGTTCCTGATCACTAGAGAGCCTTTTTCTCCTGCTACTCTTGATTCCATTTCTAGATGGATTGTCGAGGCTATTAGGGCTGCTGGCACAGGGGCTCTTTTTTCCGACAGTAAGCCTCGTGCTCATGACACTCGTAGTGTCAGCACTTCTTGGGCTCTGTTTCAAGGTGTGGCGCTTGATGATATTTTGAAGGCTGCTTATTGGCGTTCGCCCAATTCCTTCATTTCTTGCTACCTTAGGGATGTTCCCGCAGGTGAGGCTATGTTTGCGTCAGCCACCTTGAAGGCCGCTATGTCTTCTTTGTATTCTTCGGTGTAATCCTATTCCCTTCTGCTTGAAACATGCTTCCCGGTCTTTGAGTTGGCGCTGGTCTGGCATAATAGGTAGGTATATATGATTTATTGCAGTAAATTTTTAAAATCGGCACTGATTTTCTTATTTACTATATAAATCTATATACCTACCTATGACCCTCCCTCCTTCCCCTCACCTTGCAAGCAACATGTTTCTACGTGGGGTTGCTCGCAAAAGAGGAAGATGGCCGTAGCGTGTTGACGCGCGTGAGTGGCGAAGGGGACAATAGGATTACGGGGGGTGCGCACAATATTGTGACTCATTTGTGTTAAATTCTCGAAGGGGTCCCGTAGTCAAGACTACTGGCATAATAGGTAGGTATATAGATTTATATAGTAAATAAGAAAATCAGTGCTGATTTTACAAATTCATATGTCGATCGAAATGGTTTTGTGTAGTGTGAACTTCAGGGTGGTGGTGGTGAAGTACCTTGATGTGAATCATGCATGGAGGGTATCAATAGTAGATGTAGACTTGTTGAAATGTAGCCGGGTCTAGGTCTATAGTATACCTAACGTTACGCCTACGGTAGACCTACCGTAATCCTGCTAGAAGTCAGACAGTGCGCGCAGTCAATCAATTTCGGACGTCGATGCGTTGATCGTATTAGAAACTAGTGCGATGTTGCCCGACACGCACTCCACTGACGCTTATAATGTAGCACAGTTCTTGTACTGTCTCCGTGTGTAGTTTGTTTGAAAAATCTTGTCAATTCAGATATTTATTCAAGTTTGAAATTTATAAACATTTCTGGGGTGCTAATTTTTGATATTTATTAGCACGATACCCTAAGTCTTACCTCTCCGTAAAATTAACTTTTTTATGTCTAGCTTCAAAAAAAGGTTGAAATTCAGTGCATTTCCCAGTAAAATGAAAAAGTGGTGTTTGAATTGATTACCGTAACGTAGTAGGAAAAACCTTGTGACAGAAAATTGTGTGAAGTAACCATTGCAATAGTATCAGGCACTATAATTTTCTTGTCTGCAGACTTTCAGGTGTGAGGACGTTTTGCTTTAATTAATGCAACTTGTCAGAATTTCTCCGTTCTTTATTTTCTTTAAAAAACAATGTCTCTTTCAACTTTAAAGGGATTACACAATGGTTGATTTTTTTTTTTTGGATATAATTATGATTGAGAATAGAATTCTAAAAACAATAACATTAAAAATTTGATTTTCAATCAAAATCAATGCATTTTGGCAAATTATCTGTGAATTGTCAAGGGTTGACCTTAAAAATTTGAGTATGAAGTATGATATAAAAGTGGTTACCCAGGTTCGCGTATTGCAGTTGTGTTGCCCGCTATAAATATAGACTGTACAAAATGTATTATACCTTGCGCGCATTTTGCTAGAATTGCGCGACAAGGGTAACCACTTTGACGTCATTGTGGGTACCTAGCTGAAATTGGGACACAGCTGAGGGCCAAAATATCCTGAAATCTTACTATATTTCAGGGTTTTCCTGGCAACACAAATTTATAAAAAAAAACTTTAGGCAGATGATTTTCTGCTAATAAAAACATGCTCTTTTAAATGAACTAACATTGTTTCAGCATTGGGTACCCCCTTTAATGTATTTTTATTGGATAGTGTGTGATATTCCTCAGTCGTGATAAAATGTTTATTTCTTTACATTACAGGAACACTACTTCACAAAAAGTACAGGTAAACACTCTGGAACAGGCTACTTGGAGGAGCGATTGAAGAATGTTCGCCGTCAAATGCCGCAAGTCGTGAAATCTCCTCTATCTCTTATGGCATCAACATCAACTGCCAGTAGCAAGCTGGATGAGAACCAAAAAATACTGCTTACCGAAGACGAAGGTATGTTAAGTTCTACTAATTATAGTATACATTCATGCATGAGTTGTCTTTAAAGTGTCGGTTGGATTAGATTGTAGAGTAACTGAAAATATTAAGTTGCTTCTACTTACAATTAATGATGAAGGTCCTGAAGTGATGGTGGAGATTCCACGGAGCAGTGACTGATTCCGAACGCGAATAGGCTAGCTAGCCTATTCACAAGTTATTTATGTTCACAAATTTATAAATCCCAATGAAATGATCCCAGCGAAAATGAAAGTAATGAAGAATCGCTAACGAAGAAAACGATGTCACAATACAATATCCTGAATATAAATCCAAGTGAATGGGTAGGTATGTGTGTAAAATTGACTATCTCCTATAAAACGCGACACGTTCTTATCGCAACTGTGTCCTAGAAGAAAGTGATGATAAAATGATCTCGAAGAGCTCGTGAAAGTTGGTAATCACGCCCACAATAAATCTCATTGGCTGAGCGAGTGCGCGTGGTGTAATAATACGGAAATCCGATTGGTTAAACGAAAAGATGAGCTGTGATTGGAGTAGCGTGAAGAATGTAGCAAGAATGTTGGTAGCGATGTAAATGTTATACTTTGATGCGCGTGGAAGTTGAAAATAGGTCAAGAATGTTATGTACACACACGCGTAAACAAATGAAAGTACATGTAGGTCGTCTGCTAACCTTGTAAATGGCAGACCGATGAAAATACACAAAACTATGACGAAATATTCATCAAAATATGTTTGGCCACTACAAGATATTACCTCCATTTAGTTACATCTGCTTTTATAATATCGATCATACTGAATTCGTTGATCTCTTAGTGGTCAAGTATTTCTAACTAGATTGGGGTCGGGGGGGGGGGGGGGTGGGGATAGCTGACATAAATCTTTTATGGTACGTGTATAAGCACCGATCCCCTGGATCCAGTCCGTAAACACATCATGTACCAATGACGTCTTGATTCGTACATGTAGATATGTTAAGTAACTGAATACACCATGCCCGTCTATACATACTGAAAATCTGTGGGCAGACAATTGGGCACCTTATCAATTAAGATTTGAGATTTCTAAACAAAATTAAAAGTGAAAGATTTGAAAATTACGTTGTAGATTTTAACATGTTCATAATGTAAGTGCTCTTTGTAAGATATTTGCTGATAAAAATGTCTGCAACAGCAATCCTCCAAGCAGTATTGGCTTCTAAAAATATGGAATCATACAAAGCAATCGTAATAAATTCATAAATACATAATTGCAGAGACAGATGCTAATGATAAGAAAAGGTGGTGCCAACACAACATTTCACCGAAAGAACAAGTTGTGGAGTACATGAAAGACACAACTCACCTGAGGAGGAAGGAGGTAATGGAAGGCAGGACGTCAGTGCTAACTGATTGGCATCGACTGCTGGACTCCCCTGCTATGGTAGGTGTTTCAGAATTCTATTATTCCTCTGCCACCAAAGGTGTTGCAGGTAGGCTGTATCGGTGAATCGGTTCACCGGTATTACCAGTTTTAATTTTTTCACCGAATACTCTGTTTTGAAAATGGGGCATACCGGACACACCGAAATGTTCGGTAAAATTTAGATACCGAAAAAAAACCGGCTATTATTTTCGGTGGTGATGAAATATACAAAAATTCACCGGACCTTTTAGTTACCAAAGTTTTGGTGTCTTTTTGCCAACAAAAACCGGTTTCACGGTATTTACCGGTATTTTTTTTCGGTGTATCGAAAACGGTCTAGGGCAGATACCGTTACAGCCTAGTTGCAGGAGGCATTATATTTTCTGTTTGTCCTTCCATCCTGCTTTCTTGTTAACAGGACATCTCAGTTACCGACAGATGCACAATGGCCTTCACATGTGGTACCAGTATTTATCACCAGGGGAAGATAACCCAATGTAAACCAGTTCGTAATGCCATGGGGTTGGGGAAATATTTGTGACATGCTGTAGAGAAGAAACTGGGTCATTTCAGCCTTCCTATATGTCATCAGGGAGATGGGAGTAAAACTCCCATTTTCCTGATGTAATGCTTTTCTTTTCAGTGAGAAACAAATTTCTTACTATGTTAAAAGGGTTTTCTGTTATAATCATGCAACATGAGCTATTGTATTATAAATGCATAATATATGTGTTGAATTTTGGCCACCTTAGACTGGTGCTTCTTTATTTGTATTTATTTGTTTATTTGTTTAGTCATTATTTTTATTATTTTAGATAGAGGAAGACTTCACATTTATGTATGGAAAGGAGACAAGTGAACAGATGACTAAGAAATGGACAGCAGATTTTTCAAGGAAAATCATAACTTATGGGCTGAAGCAGAAAGCACAAGTAGAAGAGATCCTGAAGGAAGATGGAAATGGTACATTTCTTGTTATTTTTTAAGAATAAGTTCTTGAAGAAAAAGCAGTACTGGAGAACTTGCACCCCTATGCCTTGCTCCACCCTGCTCAGCTATATTTGCACCTTCCATTCTTGAGATTTAACCAGGCTGATGTTGCTGGTCTTGTACATTTCTCTTCTGGAAACAAATTTCTTTAATGAATTTCAAGGGAATCAGTAATGGAAGTTGTTAAAAGGGTGTTACATGTACATAATGAAAAACAGTGGCTGAGATATGTTGAATTTGATCTTTCAAAGGTATGGGATTCTTGAAAGGATTGATTGAATTTAATTCTAAATTCATTAAAAATCCATCATTTCTCACCTATAGTGAGATTTGAGATAATCTTTTAAAACATGGAAATAAAAGGTTTCTTAAACTGTCCCAAATTAATAACAATAAATAATAATAGCGATGCCTATATAGCACGGGTATCCGCCCGGTCTTAATGCTCATGGCGCTCATCATAATACACATCATTAACATAGAGAAAATACATATTGATAAAATAAATTCTTAGACTACCGGTAAGTAAGAAAAGAATAATCTTGAACTGAGGCACATGCAAATCATAATTTTAGGAAATGCCAACAGTTAAGATTTAAGGGTATCCATTTACAAAGAGATGAAATTGGAAGGCAGCTTTGAAGTCGCTGAGGGCTGATAAGGTGCGTACCTGAAGTGGGAGCCTATTCCAAAGATGAAGACTAGAGTGAGAGAAGGCTGAGACAATTGTGTTTTTGAATGAATGCTTAAGAATTCATATGTTAAATATCACTGTGCAACAATATTTTTTTCTTTATTTTATTACTTTAGCACCCTACTATATTTCTATAAATCTTATTGCATGAATGATTGCATTTTTGTGTTTTTAAGGTTTGTAACTTTGTAACTTTGGAATGTCAAAAAAAGACATGTAGGTACAAAAAATGCAGCTTGATTAGATGTGCATTCTGTCTGTTCTGTATTATATGCAGCATTGTCAGATGCATCACCAGTGCCTTGTGACCCAGACCTCACTTATATTATGAGAATGGCCCCATTGTGACTAGGATTCATCATATCCAGTGTGAAGTCAGAATCATGTGAAACAAGGAATGTTCAGATTAAAGCATGGACCCCAAAATGACACATTTCAGTGGTGCATCAATTATAAAACCATGTGCTTTGAACGTTGTTTATTTCAGATGATCATCAGGCAGTGTTGCAAATCCTTCCACTGTTCCTGCCGAGTGGACAAATCAAGAAGTCGGGGAAGACACGTCTAGCAACATCGCTTGAAGCGCTTGCAGCATTTATTGACCAAAAGCCGGTAGGTAGGACATGAAAATGGACCTGTGAAATTGAAAGCCACCATTCCATTACATAGGTGCTATGAAATGAATAAATAAATGTAGGTGCTTTATAGTAATTCATAGTACATCCTGCCTTGACACAGCCTCAGTGCACTTATCATATAGGATCTAAAAAGAGGGACTGTGGTACTATCTATACATATCAAATTAAATAAAATTGGTAAAAAATATTTGTTTTCTGAGTTTTATTGTGAATTCAGCCTTTATACTGCCAAAATAGTATACATGTAATTCTCTACTGATTTGGAGATAGAATAAATGAATTCCCTTTTTGAGGAGGGGTTATTTGTATTCATATTTCTGTTTGTGTGTGAACCATATTTGTTTCACATTTTGACTAATTTGATTCAATATCTGTCCAGAGTTTTGAGTGAGGGGAATCGGCCCCACCCATTTGGTCTCCTTTTTGCGTAATATATTGCAATAAAATTACACGTAAACTTATAAGTCTAGTGGTTGTAAGACAAGGAGTTGAAGTGTTTTTCTTTTTTTTATGTGATCCCGTAACAATGTGGAATTGCCCACATAATATATTTTGATACTATCAGTTTTTATCTGTGTGTAATTTCTCTAGGTAGGAACCAATTTGCCGTCATATCTGTCCAGTGCGGTGAAGGATGGGGACAGGCCACAGCCACATTGTGCTCGTCCTTGGTGAGCGGTCCAGCCCCTCGCAGACATACGTTATTTTCGAAGGAAGAGCAGTCGAAGCACATTCCTTCCTAAATGGTGTGGATCTGTGTTTTAAGCTTATGTATGTTTTCAATATCGAGTATCAACGACAATGCAGAAGCACATGGGAGTTTCTTCAGAAATACATCTATAACATTTCATTTCAGATGGGAAAAGATATTCCTACACATCCCCAGCCGTGCGAAGTTTTAGGGCATATCTGCATTCCTCCTAAGTATTATGTCAAGCGTGTTGCATGTGCATGCACATGTGTCCATTTAACTTGATCTTTTACTATATCACAAGCACAATTCCAGGTATTGTTTTAATGTTTTTCCCTGCATGTTTACGGCCTAGGTAGGACATACAGGTATTTGCCGGCGAAATTCCTAACCCTAAGAAGAAGCTAAAATTATTACCCAAATGTATAGGAACATGCAATCTTATAACAAAAAGTTGAAATTTCAGTAACCCAGGTCTGTCAAAACACCATTGAACATTAGATAAGGCTTTCTCAATATGACCTTTCAATTCTCAAATATCTCTTTTGGATATTTTTGTAATTTAGAAGGTGTTATTTGTTTTAAATTCTGTCCTGCAGCCATTGGGGCACTTTTCACACATCAGTGGTATTATTTAGACAATTTGAACATAAACATTAGTAATCAAAATACATTCAACTGCAAATTTTCTGCACTCTAAAGATATCCAACACATGACATGATATTAAAATTTGAGAATTTAGGGGTTATGATCCATATTTTTGGGTGAGACCAAAATGTGTACGATTATCTGAATACAGTCAAACGTGCTTAAGTTCAGTCTGACTGTATTATGTAATGTGTATGTATTTATACATTCAACGATAAAAGTAAGTCCCCCCCCCCCCCCCCCCCCCATCTCAAAGAGAATATTACAGATTTTGATCATTCAAATGCTAATGAATATGGATTTTCTTAGGCAAAATATGAATCATAATAATATGAACACTTGTAATAAAATATACTTTTTCAGATATATGAAAATATGCTGGGGGGGGGGGGGACTTTTTGAGATTAGTGTAACTATATATGCAACATTAGGCCGACTTTTTAAATGTTTTTTCTTTGTTCAAGTGTTGACTTAAAAGTGCAAAGTGACGACTTAATGTAGGGGTTTCTATTGTGACGAAATAAACTGCTTTGTTATGTGGCTACCTAAGGTACCCTTTAGTAAGTTGATTTTTTGAAAGTAGTTCTTATATTATAGATCGTCTTTACTTAAAATCAAATTCCTATCAATTATTCTTAGAATTTAACCATGTTTTTTTTCACAGAAATAAAAAGTGCTTAATCATGACACTTCGTGGTTCCGGGGGGGGGGGGGGGGGTGCTGCCCCGGAGCCCTCTAGAGAAGTAAAAACTGTGATATTGCGACTAGGACACTTTGGCAGGGTTGCCCCAAGCAGCCTTGAGGAGTAGGTACGTCATTTGATACCCTTTGACCAAGGACGATTCCTGCCAAAACTTCAATAGCCATGTCTGTCCCCTTTTGAAATGTGCAGACTTTGTAATGGCTTATTACTTAATCTGAACATTATTTGTATGGGCAGTATGGTAGGCTTTAGATTTTTTTTTAAAGTAGTTTTTATCTTGATCTATAAAGTTTTAATGGGTTATCTGTCCCTCAAGAGGCCATGTCTAGTACCCCAAAGTCATCCTTAGCAGTACTACTTGCTACAAAATAAATGTATATTGATCCTGTGTAGTAAATTTGTTGCCATGCTTCACCACATTCTGAGTCTCAAAGAATTGTTATAATTAGATAGAGGAATATATATTTCCATCTGTTTAAAATGCACATATTAATATTTATGCCACTTTGCATCACCAGTGGAAAATGAACTGATTAGAATTTTGAGTCTGTATCAGAATATTTCAAGATCCACTGGAGTACACGACTTCACTATTAGTATGCATCACCAGGGGAACATGAAATGACAAATTTGTGTGGGTCATAGATCACAGAGGCCATTATCATGTTACAATTCTTAAGGTATGGGGAATACAGAAATGCCCTTGAGTAGTAATTGTACAGATGACGGAGGCATACCTTATGTCTGCGTGGCAGTCGAATAACTCTAGTTTTTAATCTATTAAAGAATGTTCCCTTTGTATATGCCACTGTGGTTTAGTGCAGAAGGGGAACATCACACCTTCCAGGACTAGTGGTAAATGAAGGGATCTGCCAGCTAGCCCCTAATTTCATTGCAAAGTCCATGCACAGACAGTTAGTAAATATTAAAAAATGGGCGTTTTACAGTTGATTAACATTTTATCGCTGATGGATATGAAATACCAGTGTTTGCCATGTTTAATTTAATTATTGATAATTTAAAATTTACAATTTGTTACTTGTAATTTGGCACAATAAATTGCAGAATTCAAAAAGGAAAAAAAAAAGTATATGGCTTGTTAATTGCAATGTTGTACTTTCTAATATAACTCTTTGATGGGGTCGAAATGACCACTTACGTGGTTGGTAATATGACCATGTATATTTTGACCACCTTTTGAGAGAAAACGACCCCGGATATCAACCCTGAAGAAGCGACCATGGCATAGGTGTTACTAGATTTCGACCCCGTATTGAGGTTGTATTTGACCCGATGTGGTTATATTTTCCAACCCCAACACGTGGTCATTTTGCATACCACGTACAACGTGGTCAATATGACACCCAACGTGGTAAGGTGGATAGTTGACTACCAAAACGTGGTTAAAAATAACCACAACGTGGTCATTTTTTGACCACGTAATATTAAGAGTGTAACTGCGTTAAAGAACACGGTGTATTCGTCGTATTGATGTAGACCGAAATTATGATGATAACGTTGTTCTCTATTCCAAATTATATATCAGACAGCTTTAAAACGGTGATTGTCATTTACCGTCTCAAAATGGGATTTTTTTTTGTTTTTGCCTCCCTTTAAAAAAGCCGTTTTGCTATAATACATGCCATCATCTTCGAAATTCATTATTAGAGGGCAATACACGAGCATAAAACACTTTTCACACATTTAAAAAAGATCAACAAATCCTATTTCGTGAAAATGAAGACTGATGGAACAGTAGGGATGCTAAACATTTTATCGGTATATACATATACTTCAGACAAAATAATATTCCAGTCACCAGAAGAAGGGAAAATGCATTAAAATCACGAGGAAGGTTAAAACAACGAACATGTTCCAACAGGCGAACTCACAATTCAGACAACACTTTATATAGATAGAAAGCAGACTAACTGCATTCGAATGAGAATTTAATGAATAATAATTGTAAAAGTATAAAATTCTCCATAAAACTGGTAAATGGCTGAGTAGACAGTTTGACCTACAAAGAATAACATTTTCTTTTGAAAGAAATATATTTAAAATCAACTTATTTCAATTTCATTTAAAAAGAGAAGAGGGCCCTATCTCTGTAAAATATATACTATCCTTTAACTTCAGCGCCAAATTCACATGATTGATGTTCTTATCGTCAGATTAGTTTCTACGGAGCTTGTCATTAAAAGTTGACTTTGGAACTCAGTTGTAGTCAAGTTGATTACATATCGGGCAGAAATTATTACTTCAGTTTTCTTCAGGGGATAATTGGTAAATAATCATGTATTATATATCATAACGGCTGAGAGTATTGCTGTACAGTATGTCCAGGAAAAAAATGCGACCGGATTTCACCATCAATAACTTTCAAAATTGCCTATTAATCTGAATATCGTTACAGATTATAAAATATAACTAGTTATCTGCATCTCGGGGAAAAACCTCATCCGATTGTGTTTAGTAGTCATGGAGAAATGAGGATTTTTGTAACGTATGTCACTGGTCACTTCCCTCTGGGTTTTGATAGAAGGGAGACCCACAAATCACTATGACATGTATGAGCGATTCCACACTCTTTTAAATGCTTTTAAAAGGAAGTTACTGTTTTGTTGTTATCTGCTATAATTGTACATTTATGGGAGTGCTTCATTCAGCATCATAATCATCATCATTCGTGTTGTTATTGATGTAGCAAATAAAGGCCTTTTTGATGTTCTTTCCAAAACTTAATAAATCCTGACTGTTAAAAAATAAGCTTTGATTAAATAATTTTCTATTAAACAAAATTAATATGACCCTTTTTATTTAATGATTTGCCGTGATCTTCTTAGGTAGATATTATTTATATAACTATTTACCTTTGTTAACTGAATTAAATTTAAATGGTATCTATTTGAAAGTCCATATGGAACATATAGCACAACTGCCCATGTCTTCAACCTCAAGGACCTGAATTACATGGAGTTTACAAAGTAAAATTACTAATATATTCTTACACAAATAACAAACAATAATCATATAATAATACTAGGAGAAGTTGTGGAAAAGAGAAAGAGAGGAATCACTGAAACTTGTGAGAGGGATGGGACAGAAAGGATAGAGAGAATAGACGAGTAGATAGAGTTTGAGGTTTTTGGTCTAGCAGTTGGGATGAAAATTTTCAAGTCTGTAAATGGAATAGCACTAAATAGTACATTATAAGTTGCAAAATACAGATGAAATATACTAGGTGTAAAAAAATACACTTTTGCTTGTTCCTTTTCATATTTCTTGATGTTTTGAGTTCCTTCCATGAAGGGATCGACAGTACCAACAGAGTCACTAGACGAACTTTTGCCATGTCGTAGAACTGCAGGCGGAGGAAATTCACGACAAGCTTTACAATAGATTGTCAGTAGTGGCGTTTGGTCTTCCACGGCCAACTAGTCAATTTTCCATGATAAAATCGTCGCCTTTTTCTGAACTGATTGCTGTTTTTTCTTCTTGGATGGACCAGGGCTGCACATCGATCGTACCGCCGCGCTGTGATGCGTGGAAAACTGGAAACCATTCATATTTGTTTACAAACCGTATTGCGTAAAGACTAGTTTAAACTGAAGCAAGCGATTATCATTATTGGATTACTACAGCGCTGATACGTAACATCCGAGTGAAAGTCGCTACCTTTATTCCATTTCCCACTATGCATTGCGCATTTATTTACGCTAAGACTGTTAACTCGGTTCGATCTCGTTCATGATTTCCGTTAGACTTCTGAAAAGGAAAGCTTGCCGTAAGTGTCCTGCTCGGAATCCTGCTCTTAGATCACGAATTTCACAATTCATAAATTTATATACAATTTCGGAGCCGAGGCAAGGGGGCGACTCTAAATAAAATGGTCGCCCCAAAGAACTGGGTTTTAAGGATTTTAGGGGGCGATTAGCGCTCCACCGAGGGCGAAATCGCCCGTCGCCCCCGTGTATTTTTTACCCTGGTTGGGAGCATTCAAATGCTTATTGAAATGTTATATGTTTTCAAGAAAAAACAAAACTAAGCTTTAAAATTTCTTATGAATACCCCATCTTATGACAGCACTACACATTTATCAAGGTCAGCTAAATAAATCATACACTTATATATTCTGTGAAAATATAAAACATATAGATGCAAATTGTGAAATCGGTGTAAGAAATTATATAATCATTGGAAAGAAATGCATTGTAAGAAGGGTCATATTCAATTAGGCATATCAAATATTTTATTGCTTATTGAAACGTTATATGTTTTCCAGAAAAAAAAAAGAAAACAAAAAATAAGCTTTAACATTTTTCATGAATACACCATGTTATGAGAGCTACAAATTTATATATAGATGTAAAATGTAAATCGGAGTAAGATCGTAATCAACTTGGGGATAAATGCTTTGGATCACGGTTAGGTGATGCAGCTTTTTGGCATTCTGTATGTACATTTCTCTTCTTTCTCGAGATTTACCCTTTAACTAACAATTTCTGATGAACGCACCCCCCCCCCCCCCAATGTTATGAGCCTACTGCCAATTTATCAAGGATCATTTCTCCTCTTTCTCGAGTTTTACCCTTTAAGATGGGGCAAATTTATAGGTAGTTTTGTTTTACTGTTGATGATTATATTGCTAATTGAAATGTTATATCTTTTCCTGAAAAAAAGCTTTCAAATTTTTCATGAATACACCTCCCCCCCCCCCCCCCCTCCCCATGTTATGAGACTTCTGCAAATTTATAAATGATAATTTCTCCTCTTTCTCGAGTTTTACCCTTTAAGATGGGGCAAATGTATAGGTAGTTTTGTTTTAATGTTGATGTTTACATTGCTAATTGAAATGTTATATCTTTTCTTATGAATACCCAATCTTATGAGAGCACTACAAATGTATCAAGGTCAGCTAGATAAATCATACACTTATATAATCTGTGACAGTATAATATATATATATGCAAATTGTAAAATCGGTGTAAGAAATTATATCATCATTGTAATAATTGTCATATTCCATTAGACATATCAAATAACCCGGGTTCTATTCAGTTGAATACTTACAGGCTGTACAACGTAGATCAAGAAAAGGAGAAAAGAGGTCAAGTGCAATATTAGCATTTTGTGTGTCCATTTCTCCTCTTTCTCGAGTTTACCCTTTACGATGGGGCAATTTTATAGGTAGTTTTATTTTAATTATCATAATTCTATTGCTTATTGAAATGTTATGTTTTCTAGAAAAACGAAACTAAGCTTTAAAATTTCTTATGAATACCCCCCCCCCCCCCCCATCTTATGAGACTACTTCCAATTTATCAATGATCATTTCTCCTCTTTCTCGAGTTTTACCCTTTAAGATGGGGAAAATTTATAGGAAGTTTTATTTAATTTTTTATGATTCAAATGCTTATTGAAATACGATTATTCGAATCAGCGAATAATTACATTTGAGAGATAATACAGGGTAATACACGGTTAGGGCGGTGTGCACTGCATTAGCTTGCTGTATTTTGTTTCCACGGTGTTTGCAGACGACCAAATATCAAAGCGCGCGCTTTTGGGGCAAACACGGGATACCGCACTGCAAAGAACATGCCCCCACCGCATGCCTGGGATTGGTGGACAACTGCGCACTAAACGCCATATAACGGCGTCCTTGGAGACAGCCAATCAACTTGTGCGCAGGCTCGGGTTAGCACCACCCCTAGGCGTAGAGTAGTCAATCAAAGGCGCTAATCAACAGAAGGAACGCGCACATGGTTCTCCGAATCTGAATCATGCTTTCAGTCTCAACTCAACCTCTGGGGACAATGGATGTTATTTTGGATGCGCTGCGATGAACATTCCTTGGTTATCATGGTTTTAAAGATGACATTAATTCGGAGATTATTCTTGTGGGCCTATTTTATGAACACGAAAATTGACGAGGTTTTACTGATAATTGTCTAAGTTCAGGAGTTAGTTTATTTCAGTTGAGTCGTCGGTTTTAATGCTCTGCCTGGTTCCTCGCTCCGTATCGAGCCTACCTTAGGATCTACGGCCGGGTACACTTTCGCTGGAGGTACCGAATGACTTCTATGTAGACTACACGAACAGTGTAATTACTGCCATTGTTTCTTTCATTGCAATTGAGAAAAGTATTAACTAGTGACCCAAGTGATGGTCACGCAGAAAGCAATCCGTGGCCGCTGTAGGCCGGCCAAAGCGGGAACCGATACTGACTCTGCTTGAAAAACTGCGGGCAGAATAACGGAAACCAGATCTAACGTTATGGAGACGGCAGCAGCAGAGGCGGTAAAGGCGGCAGCCGGGTCGACGGGGGAGAGACCCACCAGCGGCAAGGCCAACAGATGCTCTTGGGGCCGGGACAGCTAGAAATAAGTCCTACACCACAGCCACAACCGAGCCAGCAGCAGTTGCCCTCCATATAGTCAGGTGAAGTAGTTAATGCAACTTGTTTACTTAAAAATTTTGCAGGGTATCTCAAAATCTTGTCTTTGTTTATCAAAGTTTGTATTGTTATTCTACACTACATAGTAGTGGCAAGAAAATACCAGTCTGGAAAGCAAAACACACCAATTGTGGAAAATCATATTTCAATGTCCTTGAGGTAGAAAAGGGTAGGATGTCCCAACTATATAATTTAGATAGGTAAAATTTGAACCACTATTTTGTTAAGCTACCTCACTGGGATATGAAATGCACTACAGACTTTGTACAGTGGATGGATAGCCCTAAAATGTATGTACCGTATTATTCATAAATACCTGCACCTGAAGTGCTGCATTGATATTCCACATGATTTATATTATATTTCAGACCAAAAACCTTGTTTGTTTCAGAGGTAGGCTATATAAACATAGGAGAAATAAAAGGATTGGTCACTCCCCCCCCCCCCCCGTATATAAATAAACATTAAACAAAAATTATTTTTATTTGTTTTCCGCACAAAGTCTGTTATTATGAACGGTCCAGTTGCTGTACATGCATGTATATGGAATAGTCCTTACAGACCTTACAGGTCTTGCACTATCAATCATTTTGACCGTAAGGGTTCTAATGCCCGAAATAGAGTGGAAATAGAAGGAAGCCTCCTATGGAAATGAGTCTATAATGAATGCTAACAAAGTATATAGTAAACTCAATAAAAAGGAAATTGGTGTCAATAGTTCAATAATGCCTCCATTGTTAATTTTCGATTCTTTTTACATAATGAGAATCTTTTAGAAGTATGTATAAAAAAAAAAGTACGAAACGTGGATTGAAATTCCTTCTAAATTATGAAATTGGATACATATTATTATGGCAAATGTCAAGCAATATTCAGGAATACAATGGCAAAAGGGAACAACTTGTACAAACTAAATATCTTTCAAAGCCCTAACCATTCATTATTTCACAATACATTTGAATAAGGCTGACCTACTGCAGAATAGTTATGATTCATGGTGTGCGCCATTTATAATAATTTCCAAGTCGCATAACTGAAAACAATTGTGTAATGGGAGAATTGGAACCATCAAATAATAAAACATTGATTTAAATTTGGTGAAAATCAAAAACTATAAGAAGTACTGCATACAGACTGGAGTCCATGTATATGGGACTACACAAACATGGAGCAAATTTAGTCCAAATATTTTAACTATTTCTTGTCATATTTGGGAGTATTTCAAGTGCAATCCTTTTCAGGCGACATTCTTATGTTCATCTGATTGGGAATTAATTGAATGAGAAATCTCACCTCTTCCGTCAACCATCAGCTCATGACCATTACCAGAAGTCAAACTTCTCTTTAATTGGTTCCTTAAAATGTGTTTTGCCAGGAACGGCTACATAGCAAATTAAATCTTAGTTTTGTTTGTACCTCTCAATATGAGACCAGTTTGTTTCATGCATCTCTTCTGCTGGCTTTTTTCGGGCTGCTACGGGTCAGCGAATCCACAGTTGATAATAAATTTCGTGTCAATGACAGGGTTCTTCATGTCTAAGATGTCAGGGTTTGCCACGATGCTAACTCATACATGCCAACCGTACAGTTTTAACTGAACCGTTCAGTTTTTGAAGTTTTTAGTCCCATAAAAACTACGTTCAGATTTTGGGGAAATAGTATTAGGCCTAGGGTCTAATACCAACTAATTGAGTCCGGTAGAGTAAGTAATCGTACATGATTTGTGATTTGGTTCCATTTCGGGTGAAAATCTGTCAAAATAAAAGCAACCATGAGAGGAACAGTGTCAACCAGGGGCCTTGATGCAGGCCGCTGGACCCCTTACTCCAGAGAGCCCCACCCCCACCGGCGGTGGCGGTGGAGCTCCCGGACCCCCCTGCCAATATCAATATGCGCGTTCAGTTTTCTGAATTCCAAATGTTGGGAAGTATGCTAACTACTCGTACATGCTGGTCACAATCAGGTTCTCAAAGACAGATCAATATGGCATATTGCTCAAAGTTCAAGTTCATTTATTCTTATTCAATCACTGAAAATACATACATAATTCAAGAACAATCAAGAACAACATGTATCCATCACATATCTGACCAGAAACTTATTGGCTAAAAAAGCTTACTATATCACACAGAAGAAGAAGAAGAAATAAAAGAGATGTACCCTGGGGTATACACCACTATCATAACAAGTTGCCATTTACAAGTCAAAGTATCCCGAAGAGGAAAACTATATGATGCTTGTGATAGTATGTGTTTTTCATGCCATGCAGATGCACGAAGCCGAAAGGTGTGGAGAGAGCCGAGGTCATTGGTCTCCAACAGCTTGGGGCTCGCCCAGACATCCAGGTTCGTTGGTTCGGGCGGGGCGGCCTTACAATCCATGAAATACCTACATGTAGAACAACCCATGATATGCGCAATACGCCACGCTGCCCCACACGCAGGGTCCAACGACATCGGGAATTACGCTTTGGTAGGCTGTCTTGGAGGTGCTACTGGCGGCTAGGCAGCTGCTCCCAGAAAGCCAAATCTGTTTTTCTGAAATCGTCCATAAGCTCTTCTATTATTTCTTGAGACACAACATCCACACGCAGGACCACGAACTGTTCTATCGGGACGGGGTACACCTCTCGGAGCGCGGAAGTGATCTGCTGATCTCCGACTTCAGAATGCTCTAGGACTTGCTGCCCCATTGAAGGAGGACGAAAAGTCCCTCATAACAAATTAATCTATCCAAGTGCAGTTTGGCAAAAAAAAAAGAATAAATTTGGACTGTTTTTGGATGGGTTTGTAATTGTTTTCCCATCAGTTCAGGTCAATTGTAGGGGGAGGGGTTCTATATATAGGTAAAGAAAAACGGGAGATGGGAATCAGTGTCCCTGGAAACGCCTGTCCCGGGACGCCGGCTGGATGTCTTCCTCCCAGCAGGTCACGTGACCAGGTTCCCCTCCTAGAATTCATGTTCACGTCTTGAAGCCTCTCTCCCTCCTACATGTACATGTGTATATTCTGACACATTTGAGAAGTTTGTATTGAATAGATGATAACTGTTTGAGGGGAATCCGCGCCCCAGGAAACTCCTGTCCTGGCATCCCGGCTGGATCTCTTCCTCCCGGGAAGTCATGTGACCCGGATTCCCCCCTTTCGTCATTTGATGTCAATTGAAAACTGCACTATTACAAATCTTGTGCTAATGAAAATATGATGGAAATTGGTTTTAATTCCTGGCAATTGTCCCCAGTGGAATAAAGTTGAGAAAATGGCAATTTCATGTGTGAACTGTATTTATTCTCGCAATACGTTTATTCAAATCAGCGAATAATTACATTTGCGAGATAATACAGGGTAATACACGGTTAGGGCGGTGTGCACTGCATTAGCCTGCTGTATTCTGTTTCCACGGTGTGCAGACGACCAAATATCAAAGCGCGCACTTTTGGGCAAACACGGGATACCGCACTGCAAAGAACATGCCCCCACCGCATGCCTGGGATTGGTGGACAACTGCGCATTAAACGCCATACGGCGTCATTGGAGACAGCCAATCAACTTGTGTGCAGGCTCGGGTTAGCACCACCCCTACACGTAGAGTAGGCAATCAAAGGCGCTAATCAACAGGAGGAACGCGCACATGGTTCTCCGAAGCTGAATCATGCTTTCAGTCTCAACTCAACCTCTGGGGACAATGGATGTTATTTTGCCCTCCCTCCCTCCCTGTATAAAATAGAGTAATTGGTAGGGCAGGGGATAAGTACATTACCAAAACAAGTCAGTCATATGGCAAATACCGCAGTATGTGTTAAAGGTCAGAGGGAAGGAATTGGAAGAAAAACAAAATTAAATTAATAATTGGAAATAAAGGTGTAAACAAACAAAAATCTTAACATGGTGCACTTGCAAATTCAGCAGGAACGAATGATTAAAGGGTGACATGATTCCCATTAATTAACGAAACACGAATTGATGAGCGCCTGGAAGGGCCCTCGCAAGAATGAGTGGGCCTCATGTTTTTAGTTAAAATACGTTATATCTGAATACCTAGATTAGTTGGTTACCCACGAAACTTTCATTTAACCGTTGGCTGGTTGGTTGGGCTTGGAAACCTAAACATTTTTGGACAAATGTATGTGTATTTCTTGGTGAGGATATTGTATTTTGTCATTCATTCATTGATTGGTGGGTTAGGCTTGGAAACCTAAATAATAATATTAAAATTAATAAAAATAAAAAATAATTGGATAATGGGACATCCAACCCTCACTGTTTGATGCTTTTAACTGATATTTTGTAATTCAGTTGAATATGATGCATGTATAATGTGATCGATGGTATTTGGTCCACAAAGAAAGAAATCATAATTTTTTGAAGCCCCACCCAAGATTGATGGGTGGGGCTACAAGTTCAGCGTGTCAGACGGGACATGAATTTATCAAGCCATTCCCGCTGATACTCATTACAAATCTATGCTCATAGGAAATGTGTGTATTCATATTATTACTCGTCTGTGCCTTCCTGAAACCTTCTATTATGCGTTTAAAATTTCGCCTGGCTTTTAGGGGGAAATGCCAAAAATGTGAGTGTGACAGTGGGGCACGTACACGAAATACAATACTTAAAGATGACTAAATTTCCAACATTTAATAGCCTATTCTTCTGTTCTAAAGGGGCTAACTGGTTATCCTTGAAATGATGAAATATAAAGGTCAGAGGATTTTAATTTCCATCCATCAGAAAATTTTGTTTTAATCCTACGCATATAGTTTTTGCTGTAAATGAAATCGCGACAAAGGGACATTCGTTTATGATTGATCATTTTCTTCACGATACTGTATTCCACCAAGTTAGCAGAAGAAATGAACTTCCCCCTACAAAGAGCAAGAGTACAAAATTTTATTCCAAATCATGGATCCAGTTTATTGTAAAAGTTATTTAAAAATAGTTTTAAAAACGTGACAGATGGGACAAATATCTATCTGACCTTTGACCTCTTTTAAATATAAAAATTTATCATATTTTGAACTTTTTGTAAACAGATCCGAAATTCACCTTAGCCCTAACCAGCTTTGATTAACTTATCATAACAGCAGATATTTCAGAAAATGGCTCAATATGTGATGACCATAATTTACTGTAAAAATGTTAACCTTCATTAATGGGTCAGAAAATAGTAATTTTGGTCAAAATATGATAATCAAAAGTTTGAATATTGTTCCATGGAGTTTGAATCAAGTTTATTCAACCGACATAAGTAAATGTTCAAATTACACTGCACTTTCACCCTAAGTTGATTTTTGTATGCATATACACGTATCTTGGCGAGGATATTGTATTTCTTTATTCATTCTGTAGTTGGTTAGCTGGGCTTGGAAACCTAAAACATGGCATACAGTGTATGCATATTTGGTGAGGATATTGTATTTTTCACTCATTCATTGGTTGGTTGTTTGGTTGGGCTTGGTGAGACATTGTATTTCTTCGGTCAGTGGCTGGTCGGTTGGACTTGGAAACCTAAAAGGGTGGTTATATAATGTATGCATATATGTTGGTGAGAAGATTGTCACTGGTTGGTTGCTTGGGCTTGGAAAGCTATACATGTTGAACAGTGGTTGGGTTGGTTGGGCTTGGAAACCTAAAAACGTTGTTATAAAACGTATGCATATAATTGGTGAGGATATTGTATTTTTCACTAATTCATTGGTTGGTTACCTGGGCTGGAAACCCAGAAAGGTTTTACATGTACGTACATGTGTTGATGATGATATTCTTTTTATCATTCTTCCATCGGTTGGTTGGTCGGGCTTGGAAAACTTAAATATTGGTCTGGGCAGTGTGTGCATTCATGATTACCGGTATATTTTTCATTCATTTATTGGTTGTTTGGTTGTCTCGGATACGGTCGGACCATGAATGCATTGATGTTGGGGAGGATATTGCATGTTTAAGTTATTCATTGCTTGGTTGGTTGGCTGTACAACGTACATGTGTCTATTTTCTTAAGTCAGTCAGGAGAGTTGGCGGGTTAGGCTGAAAATTATGAAGGTTTAGGGGTCTGGAATTGGCGGTACAAAGTTTGGATGGGTTTGTAATTGTTTTCCCATCAGTTCAGGTCAATCGTAGGGGGAGAGGTTCTATATATAGGTAAAGAAAAACGGGAGATGGGAATCAGTGTCCCTGGAAACGCCTGTCCCGGGACGCCGGCTGGATGTCTTCCTCCCGGCAGGTCACGTGACCAGGTTCCCCTCCTAGAATTCATTTTAACGTCTTGAAGCCTCTCTCCCTCCTACATGTACATGTGTATATTCTGACACATTTGAGAAGTTTGTATTGAATAGATGATAACTGTTTGAGGGGAATCCGCGCCCCAGGAAACTCCTGTCCTGGCATCCCGGCTGGATCTTTTCCTCCCGGCAAGTCATGTGACCCGGATTCCCCCCTTTCGTCATTTGATGTCAATTGAATACTTATTGCACTATTACAAATCTTGTGCTAATGAAAATATGATGGAAATTGGTTTTAATACCTGGGAATTGTCCCCAGTGGAATAAAGTTGAGAAAATGGCAATTTCATGTGTGAACTGTATTTATTCTCGCAATGTTATGTTTTCAAGAAAAAACAAAACTAAGCTTAAAAATTTCTTATGAATACCCAATCTTATGAGAGCACTACAAATTTATCAAGGTCAGCTAGATAAATCATGCACTTATATAATCTGTGACAATATAATATATATATATGCAAATTGTAAAATCGGAGTAAGAAATGATATCATCATTGGAAAGAAAATCATTGTAATAATTAATCCCATTAGACATATCAAATAACTCGGGTTCTATTCAGTTGAATACTTACAGGCTGTACAACGAAGATCAAGAAAAGGAGAAAAGAGATCAAGTGCAATATTAGCATTTTGTATGTCCATTTCTCCTCTTTCTCGAGTTTCACCCATTAAGATGGGGCAACTTTATAGGGAGTTTTGTTTTAATGTTGTTGATTATATTGCTAATTGAAATGTTATATCTTTTCCAGAAAAAAAAGCTTTAAAATTTCTCATTAATACACCCCCCCCCCCCCCCCCCTATGATATGAGCCTACTGCCAATTTATCAAGGATCATTTCTCCTCTTTCTCGAGTTTTACCCTTTAAGATGGGGCAAATTTATAGGTAGTTTTATTTAATTTTTTATGATTCAAATGCTTATTGAAATGTTATATGTTTTCAAGAAAAACAAAACTAAGCTTTAAGATTTCTTATGAATACCCCATCTTATGACAGCACTACAAATTTATCAAGGTCAGCTACATAAATCATGCACATAATCTGTGACATAAAATATATAGATGCAAATTGTAAAATCGGAGGAAGAAATTAGATAATCATTGGAAAGAAATTAATTGTAAGAATGGTCATATTCCATGAGGCATATCAAATAACCCGGGTTCTATTCAGTTGAATACTTACAGGCTGTACAACGAAGATCAAGAAAAATGAGAAAAGAGATCAAGTGCAATATTAGCATTTCGTATGTCCATTTCTCCTCTTTCTCGAGTTTCATCCATTAACCCTGATAGCAGAAAGTGGTAAAAATTACGTGATATTTACGTCGTGGTTTTCGTCTTTTTTACGTCCTGTAATTACGTCAATAAGACGACAACTTGCACCAACGCAAGACGTCAAGAGGACGTCTTATTTTGACGTCATCTGTACACTGCAAAAACTGAAGTGCTGAGCACTTTTTGAAGGCATGCATAGGGATTGCACTCAGAGTGCTATTGAATGCACACAGCGTGCTATTTCAGCACTTTCACGGGAGCTGGACCGGCTCCTTAAACTGCTAAACATTCATAAAAAAATGATTTGGGCAAGCTTCGAACCAGGGTCCGCTGATCGAGAATTGCTGGCATTACCGCTAGACTAACTCACATTGTACGATTTAGAGCAGATCATATTGTTACATAGTTAATTTTACGACACCACATAGTTCATGTTATCTACTTGACTCCCATGACTAAACTGAATTGCAAGAAGCATTTGTTAGTCCATCGGTAACGTCAGCGCCTCTCAATCAGCGGAACCTGGTTCGAGGCTCGCCACGGTCACATTTTTTTTGCTGGTAAATTAGCACACTACAAGTGCTATAAACAGGATTTCAGGTGCAGTCACTATAGTTTTTACGGTGTACAAGACGTAAAGATGACGTCAAAATAAGACGTCCTCTTGACGTCTTGCGTTGGTGTAAGTTGTCGTCTTATTGACGTAATTACAGGACGTAAAAAAGACGGAAACCGCGACGTAAATATCACGTCATTTTTAACACTTTCTGCTATCAGGGAAGAGGAATGAAGACGTAGAGATGACGTCAAAATAAGACGTTCTCTTGACGTCTTGCGTTGGTGCAAGTTGTCGTCTTATTGACGTAATTACAAGACGTAAAAAAGACGAAAACCACGACGTAAATATCACGTCATTTTTTAACACTTTCTGCTATCAGGGAAGATGGGACAACTTTATAGGTAGTTTTGTTTTTAGTTTGAAGATTCTATTGCATATTGAGACCTTATATGTTTCCCAGAAAAAAAGAAACTAACTTTTTAATTTTTTCATGAATACCCCATCTTAGAGCACTACCAATTTATCAAGGTCATATAGATAAATCATACACTTCAAAAATCAGTGACAATAACAAATATATAGATGCAAGATGTAAAATCGGAGTAAGAAATTATAATAATCATTGGCAAGAAAATCATTGTAAGAATGGTCATATTTCATTAGGCATATCGAATACCCCATCTTATAAGAGCACTACAAATTTATCAAGGTCAGGTTGATAAATCATACACTTATTCTGTGACAATATAAAAGATATAGATGCAAATTGTAAAATCGGTGTAAGAAATTAGATAATCATTGGAAAGGAATTAATTGTAAGAATGGTCATATTCCATGAGGCATATCAAATAACCTGGGTTCTATTCAGTTGAATACTTACAGGCTGTACAACGTAGATCAAGAAAAGGAGAAAGGAGATTAAGTGCAAAATTTGGCATTTTGTATGTACATTTCTCCTCTATCTCGAGATTTACCCTTTAACATGGGGCAACTTTATAGGTAGTTTTGTTTTAATTTTGACTATTCTATTGCTTATTGAAACGTTATGTTCTCCAGAAAAAACGAAAACGAAACTAAGCTTTAACATTTTTCATGAATACCCCATGTTATGAGAGCGCTACCAATTTATCAAGGTCATATAGATAAATCATACACTTCAAAAATCAGTGACAATAACAAATATATAGATGCAAAATGTAAAATCGGAGTAAGAAATTATAATAATCATTGGCAAGAAAATCATTGTAAGAATGGTCATAATTCATTAGGCATATCGAATACCCCATCTTATAAGAGCACTACAAATTTATCAAGGTCAGCTTGATAAATCATGCACTTATATAATCTGTGACAATATAAAATATATAGATGCAAATTGTAAAATCGGAGTAAGAAATTAGATAATCATTGGAAAGAAATTAATTGTAAGAATGGTCATATTCCATGAGGCATATCAAATAACCTGGGTTCTATTCAGTTGAATACTTACAGGCTGTACAACGTAGATCAAGAAAAGGAGAAAAGAGATCAAGTGCAATATTAGCATTTTGTATGTCCATTTCTCCTCTTTCTCGAGTTTCACCCATTAAGATGGGGCAACTTTATAGGTACTTTTGTTTTAAGTTTGATGATTCTATTGCTTATTGAGACCTTATATGTTTCCCAGAAAAAAAAAATAAGTTTTAAAATTTCTCATGAATACCCCATCTTATGAGATCACTACCAATTTATCAAGGATTATTTCTCCTCTTTCTGGAGTTTTGCCCTTTTAGATGTGGCAAATTTATAGGCATTTTTTTCATGATTCAAATGCTATATTGAAATGTTATATGTTTTCAAGAAAAAAACAAAACTAAGCTTTAAAATTTTCGTATGAATACCCCATCTTATGAGAGCACTACAAATTTATCAAGGTCAGCTAGATAAATCATACACTTATATATTCTGTGACAATATAAAAGATATAGATGCAAATTGTAAAATCGGTGTAAGAAATTCTATAATCATTGGAAAGAAAATCATTGTAAGAATGGTGATACTCCATTATTTTGTTTTAATGTTGATGATTCTATTGCTTATTGAAACGTTAAATGTTTTCCAGAAAAAAAAAGAAAACAAAACTAAGCTTTAAAATTTCTCATGAATACACCATGTTATGAGAGCTACAAATTTATATATAGATGTAAAATATAAAATCGGAGTACGAAATTATATAATCATTTGAAAGAAATGCATTGTAAAAATGGTAATATGCCATGAGGCATATCAAATAATTCGGGTTCTATTCAGTTGAATACTTATCGCCTGTACAAGAAAAGGAGAAAGGAGATCAAGTGCAATATGTCCATTTCAAACAAATGTTATTATTTTCTGGTATACACATACAGATTATGGATACGGCCCTTTGGTATTGCGTACAGAGTGTATTAAAGAAAACGTCTCAAACGGCTTGTTCTGAAATAACTTTCGTTGCGATTAATTTGACTTTTAGGTGCCTTATTTTGTATCATTAGGTTAAACAAAACCAACGTTTCATTGCCTTTATTATATCTCGTCTATGTATGACAGTCATTTCAAAGCATGTGACGCATAATGAAATAGATATTAATGCGTGATAAAATAGCGTCTAAAATGTCCCTCTTGACAGATTTTCAAAATCCAGCTTTGAGGTGTCCTGCGTTTGGCCACCCGAAATGTGCCTGCAAAATATTAAGACAAAATAATAATTGGAATGGTGCAAAAGACGATCTCCCGAATGACGCAGTTCAGTGTAACGCACGGGCGGAAACTGTGAGGAATGCGTATTTTGACCTACTGCCTCGATATGCAATTTACTGAAAACTTTCTATGGGACCATGTACTGTATGTGGTATTAACATAAAGTCAGCCAACCAGTTATCAATTATATCGATGCACATACTTGCCAAATAAAAAAAACCACATAGCTACAAAGTTCGCAGGTTTTGAGAAAGTTGCATTTATTTCCGCATTTACCTAAATTCGGAATAACCTATAGGAATACGATCATTCAATAGTCAATTGGTTAAAGTCTTCTATGCATGCTTGGATATAAACTTGTAAAGGGCTGCTCAGACCTCACCCATAACGTCAACGATACAATTACTATGTGCATAAAGATAACGGTAAATGTGGTCCGACCTCGTCGATTTTCGAATCTAATATATCACTGGTTTCAACAATCAAACACTATAACAACATCCTCAGTACCTTCTTCTGCCACTGACGTCACATCCAGGAAGTGGAATGGCTCTCATATATTATTGTTGAGGTCAGTCTTTAAAAGAAGGATGACCGACTGCTCCCAAAGAGACAATCCATGAGGGAGGCTCATTAGCATAAACCGATGATCTCTCACCTACCATAGCGATTTTCTATTCATTTCCTTTCACATGAAACACAACTGAGCGATTTGGAAACGATTTATATCTTTATAATTCAATTCAATTCAAATCATTTTATTTCCAACAATAACACTTACAAATAATAAGTGCAACAAATTTCGTTAGAATGTTAAAAATACAATGGAAAATAATTATGAAGGAAAAGAGAGACCCACTAAAAAGACAAGATTGTAGTTTGTGGGTCACTCAGATAAATAAATATGAGGTGTGACGGACTACGGGAATAAAAAAAAGAAAAGAAAAAAGAAAGAAACGCGACACGCAACAGTAAAGCAAAACACATACAAGATGCAGAAGAGAACAAGACAGGCAGCGTCGGAACAGAACAGTAGAGTAGAGTGGGAGAAGAGGAAAGGAGAATAGGTCTACAGCGCAATCGATGCTTACGGTCAAAGACGTCATTAGCCAGTGGACGATGCTTAAAAGAAATTAAAAAAAAACAAGAAATGTAAAATATCAGTCTCGTGTGAAAAGCATGAAGGTTGGTGGGAGATAATAGTGTTGAATAAAATATTTCCTTAGCTTTGTTTTAAATGTTAAAATACTTGGGGTCTACAGCGCAATCGATGCTTACGGTCAAAGACGTCATTAGCCGGTGGACGATGTTTAAAAGAAATTTGAAAAAAAACAAGAAATGTAAAATATCAGTCTCGTGTGAAAAGCATGAAGGGTTGGTGGGAGATAATAGTGTTGAATTAAATATTTCCTTAGCTTTGTTTTAAATGTTAAAATACTTCGGGCGTTTTAAATATTTTCATCCAGTTGGTTCCAAAACCTTGGGCCAGTATAAACAAAAGTATTTTGAGCTTGTATTATTCGTAATAATGGTAAATGATATTCATTTATAGTTACAGTTATCGTTATCGGCGAGGTCTGATAAGCCCTCAATACTGTTTTTGTAATTATCCTTTTTATTACCAAGAGATAGATGACAGCTTCTCAATTCAATCGAATGTAATTGATTGTGGCCATCATCGTAATGAAATGTCACGTGATGGTTTAAGCCGCATTAACATTCCTGTCTAGGCTTACTAGGGGAAGCGGAACGGGGACTACGGGGTTCCTGTCACGCAGTGGCGGATCCCGGATTTTGTGAGGGAGGGGGCATAATATTCTGAAGTTCATAAGCTTTTTGGGACGTCTTTTTACTTCAGAATTATGTGACAAACAGGCAAAAAAAAAAAAAGTGTCATCAGCCAGAACCCCTCCCCCCCCCCCCCCCGAAACGCCTTTGCTGTCACGTTCCTCCATCTCGTTTTCATTTATTCATTCATATATTCTTTTTAAATGACAAGCGAGACGTCATATTCGAGCAAGGATTTGGTCGTTATACACGTATTTAATATTGAAATTTCTATCATATCTGGTATTAGTGGCAATATTGCATTTGAATTTTACTAAATGGGTGAAAAAAGGCATGAAAAGTGGGCGTCATTATAATAGGCTGTATTTTACTCATTCGCTTTTGTAGAAGCCAAAAAAGAATGAATAGTTACTAAAAACCGACCTGGTTACTAAAGACGTCAGTCTTCTGGCAAAAATAACAAATTACTGCCGTTTTCGAACACAATATTCTGAAAGCTTTATGCGCACTTGAATGATATTGAGTCAAATCATCATGAATCACTTATCTGTTTAGAAATAGGAAGAAGGGTTGTTATAAAAAATGGAAAACAGAAAACATCTAGAAATTACATAGGCTCTTGTGGTATATTACGTTATCTACAATGCTAGGGCAGAGCCGCAGTGGATTGTTATGAAACTCTTAGATTAATGATTTGTGTTGAGAATTTTCTTGTATTCTTCTCTGCAACTGCATTTCAAGTCTCCCCTCTTTCCATTTCCTCTCTCCCTCTTCTTCCACTCCCTCATTACCCAATCCTTCTTCTCATTTGTTCTCTTTCCTTCTGTTTCTTATCTTTTTCCTCCCTTCTCTCTTTACCAGATAAGGTCTCCTTTTCCCCTTTCCAGTTTCTTTCGTATATGTTCTTCAGTAATTTGACTTTACGTGATGGTATAATAATTACATGTTTTATTATTCTCTTTATTTATTTTTTGTCAGTATTAAAAAAATATGGGATGCGTTCAGATAAAAATATGTCGTATATACAGGATTGTAATTTATCGAAGCTCCTGGAAACTTTGTTGTAGTCACTTTTCTTATTCTTTTCCCCTTCCCTTCTACTTCTTACAAATACTTTTGTAAGAACTTTTTTGCGTTTCACTGTCCCTTTTTTCAAGTCGGCGGTGAACTGACATACATGCCGGTAAAATTTCTATTTATTGTTATATACAATAGTTTATGTTTGAATTATGAGAAATCCTAAAATTCAAACTTTAAGATATTAATATTGAGTTTTACATAAATTATAAGATCCAACTTGTTAGATCTAATTGATAATCTATTCCAGAATAGATCAATGACTAATTGTTAACTCTATTTTGACATTCTGTATTGCCGACCGGTTTTAAATAACAAATAATGCACTGCTTTGTTCTTGTGTTAGGGCTTGAAAGTGCACACTCTAAAAACTGAAGTGTTGAATCTACCATTATAAACGCTAGATTCAACATTTAGAAAAGGGCCGAGGAGTGACCACACTTTAATTGTTACATTAACATTTTAGAATGTGTTAGAAATTCAGCGTTTTGAAAGTGTTGTAAAAAGTGTTGGATTTTACCCTTCACTGAAAGGGTGATGCAACATTTAGAAAAGGGCCGAGGAGTGACCACACATAATTGTTAAATCAACATGTTTGAATGTGTTAGAAATGCAGCATTTTGAAAGTGTTGTACAAATGTGTTGGATTTTATTAACAGAAAGGCTGATTGAACATTTAGGAAAGGAAGAACGTGTTAAGACATTTTCATGAAAGCAATTTTCTCTTGAATTAAAATGCACCATGTGATGTAAATGCACTTCAGTAGTTTTAGCTGCTCGAATAACAGAGGGTGTACATATAAGTGACGCATACAATTTGACAAAAAGGTCAAGCCATCCATGCCATCTGAGTGAACAGTGAATTCAACAAGAAAATTTTATTCAACCAATTGTTACTTCATTTGCAAAAGGTCAAGCCATCTGAGTGTACATTAAATTCAACAAGTTTTTTTCTCAACAAAATGTTACAACTTCAACATAGAATGTAATACTGCATTCTCATATATACAAATCATACACTTTGAAATAGAGAGATGAAAATGTGATGATGAGGTACAGATAGAGAGGGCGGGGGGAGTACGAATAATATAATTTGATATAGGTCAAAAGAGCTAAAAATGAATACACATACAGCATTTCTAAGCATTTATAAGAACAGGTATAGTTCTACCATCCTGAGTTAAGAATGATTTAAAAAAAATATCATGACTCTCATAATCTATCCATAATACATCATTACATGTATGTACTGGCATGAGAGTTGGAAGGTGTCAATAACTACACCCTTCACTTCAGCAGACGAAAGCGTTCTGTTGCATAGGTTTACAACAACAAAAACATCACCTTCTTCATATTCCAGTAGAGAAAAAATCAGAATGAACCACATCTTCCTTTCCACATGATCACATCACATACACAAAAGGAGTTAAAAAAAGCATGTATAATGAAATGACTAACAAAAACAATTTATACTTTGAGTTAAGAGGGAGGGAGGAGAGGAAGAAACAGATAGCAAGAAAAAAGGTCGAAATGAATGAGCTGGCCATCCATCCACCCATCTCACAAGCAAGAAAAACCAGGATCGTACAATTGTAACCACCCATAATGATGCAAAGAGATCCAGGATCGTGGATGGCCAAACGAGAATTCAAGGCTTAGAAAGATGCAGGATAGAGGACAGGATAGCTGAAAAACAGATATTAGAGGCAAGATTATGTTTCTTCCCTTTCCTCTATCACCTTTGGAAATTACATGACATTCAAAAACATGTTCTAATACATTATGTACATTCATTGCTTGTATGTAGCCTAAACAAGTATTTACATATTCCCACTGAGAGAATTAACACATCCTCAATTCTTTGCCAATCAACATTCAGCAAACTACATGTTTTATGTACCAAATGACATACGGTCAGAAAACATTGAACAAGATTAATTCTGCTTATTTTAGTAGATAATTATCAATTAACAATTATCTTGTGTATGAACACAATATGTGTCCTTTAATTGCCATAGGCCAAAATGAGTTCAAATCATTGATCAGTAGATAATCATTGTGCATATATAGGCAATTGGCAATATAATTTGATATAGGTCAAAAGAGCTAAAAATGAATACACATATTTCTAAGTATTTATAAGAACACGTATAGTTCTACCATCCTGAGTTAAGAATGATTTTAAAACAAAATCATGACTCTCATAATGTATCCATAATACATCATTACATGTATGTACTGGCATGAGAGTTGGAAGGTGTCAATAACTACACCCTTCACTTCAGCAGACGAAAGCGTTCTGTTGCATAGGTTCTTTCCTTTCCTCTATTACCTTTGGAAATTACATGACATTCAAAAACATTTTGTTCTAGTTCACTATTATGTACATTTCATTGCTTGTGTGTAGCCTAAACAAGTGCATTGAGAGAAAAAAAAAACATCACCTTCTTCATATTTCAGTAGAGAATGAACCACATCTTCCTCTCCAAATCACACACAAAAAATGAGTTAAAAAAAAGCATGTATAATGAATTGACTAACAAAAACAATTTATACTTTGAGTTAAGAGGGAGGGAGGAGAGGAAGAAACAGAGAGCAAGGAAAAAAAAGTGGAAATGAATGAGCTGGCCATCCATCCACCCATCTCACAAGCAAGAAAAACCAGGATCGTACAATTGTAACCACCCATAATGATGCAAAGAGATCCAGGATCGTGGATGGCCAAACGAGAATTCAAGGCTTAGAAAGATGCAGGATAGAGGACAGGATAGCTGAAAAACAGATATTAGAGGCAATATTATGTTTCTTCCCTTTCCTCTATCACCTTTGGAATTACATGACATTCAAAAACATGTTCTAATACATTATGTACATTCATTGCTTGCGTGTAGCCTAAACAAGTGCATTGAGAGAATGAACTCATCATTGACTCTTTGCAAATAAAATTGCAGCAAACTACATGCATGTATAAGGGCCGGAAGAAAAAGCATTATAACTCGTAAGATTCAGGTGTCAAGAAGAATTACACATTAACATCAATGGATGAAAGTGATCGGATGCTGGCCATCAACTCGCGAGCACGGACAGGTACATGATCATCTGGCAGGCCAATCTCGTACACAAAATGCTCAAGAAAAGAGTAGAACCCCTTCAGTTCATCTGCATATGCAATATTGAAAGCATAATGCAACTTGAAGAGGGCATCAACTGCCTTTGTGATTTGATCACCACAAGGTATTGCCATTTGATCAACAATCACAAAGAAGTTGGAGGGTGTAGGTTTGCCTATTCCAAGGAGATATGGTTGGGTTCTCTTGTGCTGCTATTTCTTCTTGAAGAAAGGAGTCCATAGAAGTTCCTGTCTAGATGGGACCAAAAAATAAAGAGAGAAAATACATCTCATCATCTGTTTTAAGCCTATTACTCTAAACTTGTGTAAATGATATAGAAGCACTACTTGATTCAGTCCTGTACTACATTGTCTGTATAATAATATATTGTCATATAACAAAATGTGCTATAATTGTATTGTTTTAATGTGACGATCCAAAAACTGTCATGATCATTCTGAAAATATATGTTCTCAGTACATTGACTACATATCTGCATGGGATGTCTGATTCTGAATCAGGGCTATGGCCTTTTTTGGAATAACATTAATGTTCAAACTATTTATTAAAATCAATATCATTTTATGAGTACCCATATTGCCAGAGCCATCTCTAAAATGCGTAGATTTGTGCAATTTGTCTCCTGATTACAACCAACACACCTAATAAATGTATGCTTAAAAATCTGAGATCATACTGGCTTTGTCACCATCAAGTATGACATGGAATCTGAAGTCGCAGTATGAGATGGAAGAAGATAAACTGCCAGCAGGAAGGAGAAGAGAAATCTCATCTGAAATGATAATGAAAAAATAATCCAATGTATATATTCTTGTTAAACTCAATATCAGAGGTTAGTCACAAAAAACCCACAGTGAGTCAAGTGTGTGCACTAGTAAACACATAACATTTGTTCTTGCTTTTACACCTGTATAAATATCACTCGTATTGAAGATTTGAGAGCATAAATTTGTAAGAAAAAAGAAAAATAATGCATTCCATATTAAGGAATTGATTTTCAAGAGCTATGTGTTGCCAGATGCACACAAATACCTAATACATAATACGAGAGGCCCAGTGAGCGACATGCTCATCGGAGATACCCCCCCCCCCCCTCAAAAAAATAAAACAAATGGTACCCTCTACAGGGGCCAAATGGGGGTAACCCAGGAAATTATCCTGAACAACATTTATTCTTTATACACAAGGTTTTCTGTACACACAATACAACTGACTCCAGCACATCTGGATCTAAAGATTTTTTTTAAATCAACTAATTTTTATAATTGGGGGCACTTCCCCCTGAGCCCCCTAGGGACAGCTTCCCCATTTGAACAAACTGAGATCCCCTTCCCCCCTCGGTATGATTCCAGCCAAGTATGGTTAAAATCTAGCCCTGCATTTCTAAGGAGGAGATGAAAATTGAGAGTTTATGCACGACGGACGAAGAGCGAAAAACAGCATATTCTATCAAAATAAAGAAATACACAATGTAAATATTCAATAACAGATGAAATCCTCTGGTACCCAAATGAGAAAAAGAATGATACCACACAGCATGAACTAGAGGATGATTTCGTCAGTTTGCAGCTCAATTTGCCGATTGATCTCGTATATACGGAGCACTCGTGTATAAGGCGTACCCAAATTTTGTATTAAAAAAATTAATTGCCGACGCTAAAGAACACCCGGCATTTCTTTTTAGCGTCATACGGAGCCGAATGTTACCGCAATTCATTTCCGACGCTAAAGACAAACACACAACATTTCTTTTTTGCGTCATACGGAGCTGAATGTTACCGCGATTCATCCCTGACGCTAAAGACAAACACCCGACATTTCTTTTGGCGTCATACGGTGCCGAAAGATACCGTCATTCATCATGGATTTTTGTTACAAATGTTGAGAAATTCATTCACATAGAGAATGCAGCAGAAGCTTGGTTGAACTGGTAGACTCAATTTTATATGTCTATATTTTTTTTTTACTTGCTTACGACTTTTAAAGATTGTGATGTTAACCTTTTTTCTTTTATTTTTCCTTATCAGGTCCTCCAAGCAAGGGAAATGCTTGTCGGCTACTAACAAAGAAGAATATCTAAAAATAAATGTCAGGTGATTATCTTTAGCGTCGGAAATGAATCGTGGTAACATTCAGCTCTGTATGACGCTAAAAAGAAATGTCGGGTTCTGTTGTACTCGTGTATAAGGCGCACCCCCGACTTTTGCCTTTTTTGGCGGGAAAAAAGTGTGCCTTATATACGAGATTATACGGTACCAGATAGAGAAATGTAAATAAGCTATAACAACTAAGCAGGGATGCATCTGACAGAAGGATGAAGAATTATAAGAGCACACCCCATCACTCCCCCCCCCCCCCCCCACACCCCTTTATGAGTTGTATCCTCACACTAGCTAAGCAATTTTCAAAAGATATGTTATGTGCAAACAATCTATACCCTTAAAAAAAAGTAAAGCAACCCAACTTTGATCGATTATATTTCTTGTATCAGGGATTTTTATTCACCAAGTTTGATATCTCTACAAAGCCTGTTTATTTGCCTTTTGATTGACACCTTATTTGTTAGGGTTGTTTTACTGGAGCGCATGCCTGCAGGGTGAGTACATTTGGGTTGAAGTCCAAAATGAAAAGTTGCAAAATGGATCAATCTGAATGGGATATGCATGTTATACCAAGTTTTGAGTTGTATGCATGCGTACTCAATCCCCATTCATTGCACTGAAACTGCCCGGAACTTCGGTCCAGTGAATGGGCAGTGTGTATATGGGTAATTCCATGAAGTTGGGGCAGTGTCCATGTAGCATCATGATATGATGACATAAATGGTACCCCGGTGTACCAAATAAAAATCGGCCATTTTGTTGAATTATTTAATTTTTTTTTAGGGCTGTACCCTGGGTTACCAAAAAGTGGGAAATTATTTTGGTGTGATTTTTTCAACATTCAATTGTGTCCAATGTTCTTGTAAAAAATCCTATAAGTCATGTATTTTTATCAAATTCATTGTTGTGGTGAGTAATTATTCTATTGGTTTCTATTTCTTCGATTTGAAAGAGGGCTTGGGCCAGCAGGGTCATAATATTAAACACCATCAGCCTGCTCTTTGTCTCCCCCGTCACTCGCCTTCCTAAAAAACGCTACCATGTACACAGATCAGCGGCCTGCTTGTCCCAAAACTTCTGTATTGCAAGATATCGTGCTCTTTCAACTTTCTCGGTCCTTGAAATCTTCCGTCTTTTACGTCCTTTCCCTTACAGTAAATTTCCGTATCCACCATCACCTTCCACCATTGTCTAAGTTTGAAAGTTTGACAGCTAAAATACAGTAATGATAGCTATAGCCACTGCGCTTGTGAGGGCTAGCTTGCTAGCGCTAGCACGAGCAGCAGTACAGTGCATGCATGCACACCATGCATAATAACACTGCACTGTTAACATGCATGGAGAATGACTACGTACACGCACTGCATCTCTGGGGTTGTACTCTAGTGGACGTGAGATGGCGCTACACAACGTGGTACCCCGGGGTACCGCGTGGTGCATCATATTTAAACAATACATTTCAGCATAACTCGATATTAATTGTGCTATAAATTTATTGTTTGTAGGCTTTACATTTGCATTGAGACCACAAATTTTCCTGAAATTTTGTGCCATTCAGACTCGTTACGGCCAAATATCGCACTCATACTCCCTCCCCTTATTCGTGCGATATTTGGCCCTAACTCGTGCAATATATCTGGTATTCCATTCAAGGCTATCCAATATTATATAAATAACTTCATCAAAATTTAGTCTGAATGGCACAAAATTTCCAGGAAAATGTATGGTCTCAATACAAATGTAAAGCCTATAAACAGTATGTATAGCATAATTAGTATTGAGTTATGCTGAAATGTCACACTTTGTGCCCCAACTTCACAGAATTACCCACATACAATCGCGTGCATTCAGTCACAAGATGGAGATAGAGTGCAAACCTTCACATAGCATGCATGTCCCATACAATTCGATTGATTTTGCCAGTTTTAAGTCTGGGTATTCGCGGCCCCCAATTCATACACCCTGCACACACCCCAGTAAAACAATCTTAACAAATTTGAAAGGCAAATAAACAAGCTTTCTAGTGATATCAAACTTGATGAATAAAAATCAAGGATAAGAGAAATATAATTGATCAAAATCGAGTTGCGTTACTTTTTTTGAAGAGTGTATAATTGGAATCAAAATTTATCTTACCAGCAGAAGGTTGATAGTCATGATCAGAAGCATCGCGACGATACAAATCGTTCATCAAAGCTTGTATCTTTGGGAGGCGAGACATTTCTGAAATGTGCAGAATACCTGTACAGAAACGAGTTTCCCAAGTAGTGATCAGCTTTGATGAAGCTGCAGGAAACGGCAACTTGAATTCTTGATGCAACTGTGTGCAAAGAGAAGGAAATACAAGGAGGGACATTTTCATGAGTCTATCATCAAATTACAAAAGCACCCTCCCACACCCCCCCCCCCTCAATTGTTGAATGAATGTTACTGATAGCAAAAATAACAGACGGTGTATAGACGTAAAATAAATGTCATTCTGAGACCCTAAAACATATATGGTTTATATGACAAACCTACCCCCCCCCCCCGTTATATGCACAAAAAAAGTTGTCGGTACACAAAGGGGCTTGTGGGTACCTTTGGCCTCTACACCCCCCCCCCCCCCCCCCCCCCACTGCAAAAGTTCTAGCGACGCCCTGGATATGTTATCAATTCAAACAACTTGGAGGATCTGCATGTGATGTCTGAAAGTTACAAAGTTTTTATCATTGGTTCCGGGGGGGGGGGGGGGGTGATGGGGGCTAGTTGTTCCATTTCACCCCTACCCCTAGAGATGATTCCTACGTTTCGTTTGAAATCTGATTTCTTTTGAAGAAGACCAAAACAAACATTTTCCTGGCAGCCCCCTCCCCCAGCACATTACCCCAAACAGGGCCCCCATGGGGCCACCCACAAAAATGCCATTAACAAATTTAATTCTTCATCTAGAGAGGTATCTACACACTACATGTATGTATATACCAGGTCCGTCCTACTTCTGGATCGGGCAAAGAAGATGTTTGAAATTTACATAGTTTTTATCCTTGGGGCCCACCCCCTGGGCCCCCTGGTGGCCACATGTACCATTTTTAGCAACTTTGGATCTCCTATCCCCATACACGCACAGGGTTTATTTTTAGAAGGATTATATCCTTATTTCATCTTTCAAATTGGCAACATATTTTTTTAATTTCTTTTAATGGCTTCCAAGAGGTGTAATGCATTACAAATAAAAAAAAAAAATGTATGATTTTTTTTGTCAAACATTGCCAATTTGCATGAAAAATAGTGGATTTTCAATCATTAAAAGCATTGCCAATTTAAAGATTTCTTGATCATATATAATTAGAAAAAAAATCCTGCCATCGATTCGTACATTGGGCTGTGATAAATATAGGCTCAAATTGATGGGGAGATTTTCATCTTTCTCTTAATTGAGCTATCTTCCTTTATTTTTCTACTATATCAAGATAAGAAATGTCATAAAGTCCACGTTTTTGTGGACATTTGCGTCAATGTTTTGATTCCTACCAAGTTTGGATGAAATCTGATCATTTCTTTTGAAGAAAAATACCAAAATAAATTTCCCTTGCAGCCCCCCCCCCCCAGCATGTTACCCCCATAGGGCCCCCATGGGGCCACCCACAGAAATGCCGTGAACAACCTTTATTCTTCATCTAGAGATATCTATACACACTGTATACCAGGTCTGTCCTACTTCCCGATCTGGAGAAGATGTTTGAAATTTACATAGTTTTTACCCTTGGGGCCCTCCCCCTGGGGGCTACATGAACCATTTTAGCAACTTTGGATCTCTTTCCCCTAAGGCTGATTCCTACAAAGTTTGGTTGAAATCGGACCATGCACTTTGGAGAAGATGAAAATGTGAAAAGTTTACACACGAGGTACGACGACTACGGACGAAAAGCGATCGCAATAGTTTACTTGAGCCGATCGGCTCAGGTGAGCTAATAAGCCTATGTTTAGCCCATCTGGTAACATTAACACTCTAGATCGTGTTAGAAACAAAACTGTATGATTAGATTATAATAATGACATTGTCAAATTTATCATTCTAAATGAGTAGTACATGAATATTATCCCTTTCTTGTTGGGAAACATATTAAACTAATGAAAGTAATCTGACTAACTGTTAAAAATGTGTCTTGAAATCCGAAAATTATGAACACCTCCAAGAACATGTGTGACAATCTCAACCTACAATGGCAGGATAGTCTTGAAATCTTGGGTAGCGATCCAGAATTTCATGTGCAGTTGGATTAGTCTTGATTATCCACTTTCTTCTGTTCGGAAAACATTTCTCCATTGCCTGAAGAATCTCGTTCTTGTTTCCAAGACATGACCTTTTGCAGAACAGGATGAGCTCCTCCTCCTCAACAGCTTCAATCTCATCTACAGGTGGGTAGCTCCTCTTGATCTTGTTCTTCTTCTGTGGTTCTGCACCAGAGGATTTCCCAGAACGGGGACGCTTAAGTTTCTCCGGGGGAAGACTCCTCCTCATTGTATTGAGTTTGGTACTCAAATATCCTTTACTGGAATCTTGTGGATCAAACCAGATATCCTGTTAAAATAACAATAATAATAGACGGTCAATGATAAAAGAAGAGTATGTAACACACTTCCCAGATTTATACCGTGACTTCATGATGACTATTACAAAATTGCCCCGCAACAGAATTGTATCCGCAGCTCATTGTGAAATAACTGCCACAGAATGTAACATCCCATAATATTTGAGAAGGGCTATTTGCCCAAATGGCAAGTTGTTCTTAAACAAAGAAGAAAAATCAGAGAAGCAAATTGGTGAAAGTTGAACCAAATCGGACAAACCATAAGAAAGCAAAATCAAACCGTAAGCAACGGGTTAAAAAAAATTGTAATTACTATACGAAGGGACAATGGGAAATTCAAATTGGCTGAGTAGGTAATGTCATTGTGATGTAGGTTAAGGACAACTCCTCCATTTGCTCCAATACACAAAATGACAACAACAAAAAATCTTTTTCAAAGGTTTTACTGAGAAGGAAATTTTTCTTTTATGAGGAACTATAGAACAATATGCTATGTTATATTTTGATTACTACCCTGAGGGAAAAGGGGCTTAGGAGAAAACCGCATATTCATAATTAAGTACACGGTGAATGGGAGAATTGCCCTATTAAACATGTCACAATCTGCTCACCAAGTTGCCAATTAGAGATTTACATAGATTTACAGTGATCTCATTTTCAATCATCCATATCTTATTCCTAGTCCGATCTCTTTCAAACTTTCACCATTCTGTTCTTATTTTTCTGCTTTACTTCACACTAATCATTTTATTACCAAGGTTGCATGGATTCCCCTTTAAAGGCATTGGTTAACATTGTGATCGACGGATTAAAAAAAAAAAATCAGAAAGCTGTCTTACCTGTATATACATGTATTATGCTCAAGTAGGTGAATAAACATCCAAGATACAAAAAATAATGAAAATCATGCACTCACTATGAAATTATCTATGATTTTTTTATTTCTTCTCGTGTACAAGAATAATTATAGTACAGTAGTCTATGGAGGGAATATCACTGTATTTTCACTGTTTTGAAGCACTAAATAATTATCTTGAAGCTTGACTTTTTTATAAGGTCATTTTTATGCCTCATCAAATCTTTTGATGGCATGTGGGACCATGCATCTCAGATTTTTAAAACTGGGAACAGTGTTAACCTATGCCTTTAAGTTGTTCAAATATTAGATAAAAGATTCAAAATAACTTACATAAGGACAGTTTGTTCCAGATCTGAGTCCGGGGTATGCATCAATTACCATTTGGGCGACGGAACATTTTTGCTGCTTTGTCGGGTAGCTGCAATACATACAAGCATATCAAACTTTGTAATTTGATGCAAGAACAAATATTGTATAGTATATATGCATGCATATATAACATACAGTCAAGCTAGCTGGCCTAGTTATTTGCAAATTTGTTCACATCCCCAACATACGTCTACGCCTGTAGGAGCCAAGTGCTAGCTGTCAGCATTTTCTTTTTCATCCTAATGGTCAATGTTTGCTTGGCCATAACTCAAATGTACATTACCGATGTGAAAAAGGTGACAAAACCATTTATAATGCGAGGATATGCTTTGGATTTTAAATGGATTGGGGGTGGCGTCTCAACCTAGAACTTCAAACACGGTAAAAGCACACGGCATCCTCCATAGAAGTGTGTATGACACGCACGATCGCGCTCGCGGAATAATACATGTGTTTCTATGGGCGGCGAGTCACAGTTGATGCTAGATTGACTCGCCAACCCGGAAGTTCCATAGGAAATACACGCAAGTGGCGACTCAGCCGTTATTGACGTTAGTACTAGTAGTACCACTCCTACTCCTAGACTGAAGTCTATGCCGCTAATGGCGAAATTTTTGTGCACAGGTTCCAAAACTGTTGAGGCAAAAGAGACCAATTTTTTTTTCATTCAGTTAGTCATCTTCTTCCCGTAAAAATCCAAGTAATGATTCGTTTATGATCTAATTACCCAATATAAGTTTTATTTAACTATGTAAATAATGTAGACTTGCCCACACAGGAAGTAGAGGAATTTTCCTTCAAAGTTTGCAATTTGCTGCCTTCAACCTGCGCGTCTGGCACAAAAAAAAATACCAACAGGAGAAACCTGTTAGGAGAAAAAAATTGGATTTACGGAAATTCCCGAATTTAATGGAACTCAGAAACATTTCCTGGAATCCTCAAATTTGCTACCTACATGTAAATTAGTCTATTCATTTGATTCCCATAAAAGTACCCAGAAAAGTTTTTGATTTCTTAAAATTCAAGAAATTTCCGTCAAAATGGAAAAGTGGGGAAAAAAATCCCCCGATATTTGCACACCTCAGTGTATGTGGTCCTTTCTAGGACCACATACGTAGTACCACTACCACTACCAGGCAGTAGGCAGTACCAGGCAGTGGCACTACCACAATTGGTATTTGGTCCCCCACCCTTTCATACATGTATGTACGCACTGACTGAGGTAGACCTAACCACGCACACTTCAATACGCGAGTTCATACAGGGCCCGCGTATCACCAGAGCCTCTCTCATATCACGAACCCCGGCCCCCCCCCCCCCCCCCCAAAACCGATTAGATATCTCCGATACATCTTATTGCATACTCATTCACGGTATTTATTTGATATACATGTACTAATTTATACCACTCCACCCAAAATATTGTTTTCTTACATAATTTACAAATAGTTAGCCATACTCACATTGATACAGCCATGATTTAGGACGATTTCAATGATGACTTCGAAGCACCGCTAGTCTCGTCAATATGGCGTCGATCACGGGATGACGCCGTGAAATATGAAGTCAGAGAACTATCGTCCAATTAGATTGCACCACGAATCCCAACACTTTCTAAAATGTTAAAACTCAGGATGATTGACCAATCAAATTGCAAAACGGGTCTAACAATTTCTTGATTGTTATAGAGACAAGAGGGTTCGTGGTGATTAACATCTATGATCGTGTCAGAGTCACATTTCGTCAAATCCTGTCATTTTTCGTAACATGTATTATGTTAAATTAACATTTTGAAAAGTCAACACTTTCAAAGTGTGACAATCCAACACTTCAGTTTTAGAGTGCACTGCGCCGATGTAAAAACTTTCCGTAAGAAGCCTAACAGACCTGTTTACTAATTTACTGCACTTTATGCATGTTTCTCTCCAGAATCCTTAGTTACCAACTAGATGGTGCACCTGCTATGCATAATGGCATCTCTATAGATGGAATCCATTTTGCATACATTAGTTGTTGGTATGTCGGGCAAGCCTCTGGCAAGCTTTTGAGTCGTCAAGAGAAACTTTTGTTCAAAAAGTATGCATAAAATTAGTAAACAGGTCTGTTAGGCTTCTTACGGAAAGTTTTTACATCGGCGGGCCCTCGGCGGCGCCGATTGATTCGGCGCGCCTGGCTAGAAGCCAAATTAATACATGAAAAATACGGCGAACAGCGACGACTTCATAGGAATACATGTCAACTGGTATATTTATTATTTTACTTATGTTAAATATCTAGTACTAGTGTTTATGGTTATAGTTATGCTATTAAAAGATGCCGAAATCTTAATTGTCCAAAAGGAGGCAGTGCACCACTCATGAATAGAAAATAATATAATTATATAGTATGTCGAGTATTTCCCTGCTTTAAAAGAGTTATTTTAAATTAAATGAAATCACTAATACAACAGCCATGAGTTCTTTCTTCTTCTTAACTATTTTATGTTTCTTCTTTCTTTTTACCATAAAATATTACGAACAAAAAGATGGTGAATGTATTTTTCGTTTGGTGGTATTCCCTCGTGCTACACAAAACTAAATAAGCTATGAAGAAATAGGTACTAGAAAATCTAATTTGATTAATTTTACTTATCTAAATTTATGACCAAATATTTACTATTCTGCCTTGATGATGATATATTTTTGTAAAATATTAATGTAATCGTTGGTCATGTACAGCGCGTTCGTTTCATTGTGTATTAAAGTTTTATACTGCTCATGACGCTTTCGCATTATGGTGGAGACATTATTGTTATTGACGGCTTAATCTATGCCTCGGGTGTTTCATAATAAAAGCTGTTCGTAAAGTTACAAATGACTTTACGAACAACTGGAACATGTTCTTGGGTGCTATACTAATCAGATTCTCAATCATTTATTACAAAAACTGACCACCAGTCGTGCGTAACTTACGAACTGCTTTATGAAATACCCCCAGATGAAGTTGAATTTTACTATTTAGATATTTATCTATTCTAATTATGAAAAATTTGCTCTAATCCAATCAAGTTTAACGTTTACAGTAGCTTATAAGAACATTTGTTTGTGTTTGATAACAAATGTTATTCGTTTCAGTGGCATATCTACGGGAGGAGGGGGGGGGGGGGGGGGTGGTGGCACGTGCCCCAGCCGCGCATTTTTTTGTACACAACTGTTTAGCCATATCGCGGAAAAATTTGTTCCATTGCCCACGCTGAAATATTGAAGACAGAAATACATAAAGAGAGAGAAGAGGATAGATTAAGGGGAAACAAAAGAACTATACAATGTTTTAGGAAAGAGAAGAGTACAGAAAACAGGAAAAACAAAGAAATGTACGAAAAGGGAGAAGGGGAAGCTTAAAAAAAAAGTTCCTTTCCCAGTATTAAAAGCGCGAAAGCTCCGACGTTTTAGCAAGTTTGAGATATGCGGTCTGAGAAAATCGAAGAGACCAGCCCACTTTTACACCATTTATTTCACTCATTACTACATGAATAAACATAAATCCTAAATATTGATTTCTTATACTAATCATCATTTTCCATATACATCAACAAAATTGAATAACTTGAAAAGGCGACAAAATTGGAAAATATAGAATGTAGAAGCGTAGAAGAAGAGAATACTATACGCTTCTCCGAAGCGTAAAGTCCACAGAACTAAAGGCGTCTTTAGGAGTTCTTTAGTATAGTCTCGCTAAAATAATTAATTCCTAAAACAGTAACATCATGATGATATAATAATTACTACTAATGAAATATTGTTTGAAAGAAAATATGAAGGATAAGACTGGAAAATAAGAATGAAAGTAAACGACTTGATTCATTCATTGTTAAATCAGATTGAATCAGCAAAAGGCGAATTGGTTAAATACATATAACACAATAAATAGAAAATATGATATGCAAATACGTTTATGAGTTATTGTCGTAATAATGTCTTAAGAAAATAAATGAATAATACATTTAAAGAAAAAAAACAGAATTGTGAGGATAATAAATATGGCCGGCGGAACCGGGGGGGGGGGGGGGGGGGGGCCTCCGATATTTTTGGACCCCCCATGTGTGTTTTTTTTTGGCTTGCCGGGAATGTCGACAACGGCGACGATATTGGACTTTTTTGGGGTTGTCAACAAAATTTTTGTCGGGAAGTCGACGACGGCGGAGACTGGGCCCCTTTTTTGTAGCACAATAGTAACATTCCTGCATGGTTCCCATATTTGGGCTCCACCAATCTCAAAAACGTTCGGCTGGCCCTGATAGAGAATGTGGTAGACGAAGAAAAAATGAAACAAATCAAGGGAGACAAAACGGAAGGATAAGAAAAAGGAATAACGATATGATAAATGAAGAAAAATAAATTATTGACGTTAGTACTAGTAGTACCACTCCTACTCCTAGACTGAAGTCTATGCCGCTAATGGCGAAATTTTTGTGCACAGGTTCCAAAACTGTTGAGGCAAAAGAGACCAATTTTTTTCATTCAGTTAGTCATCTTATTCCCGTAAAAATCCAAGTAATGATTCGTTTATGATCTAATTACCCAATATAAGTTTTATTTAACTATGTAAATAATGTAGACTTGCCCACACAGGAAGTAGAGGAATTTTCCTTCAAAGTTTGCAATTTGCTGCCTTCAACCTGCGCGTCTGGCACAAAAAAAAATACCAACAGGAGAAACCTGTTAGGGGAAAAAATTGGATTTACGGAAATTCCCGAATTTAATGGAACTCAGAAACATTTCCTGGAATCCTCAAATTTGCTACCTACATGTAGATTAGTCTATTCATTTGATTCCCATAAAAGTACCCAGAAAAGTTTTTGATTTCTTAAAATTCAAGAAATTTCCGTCAAAATGGAAAAGTGGGGGAAAAAATCCCCCGATATTTGCACACCTCAGTGTATGTGGTCCTTTCTAGGACCACATACGTAGTACCACTACCACTACACCAGGCAGTAGGCAGTACCAGGCAGTGGCACTACAGTAACTGCATACTATACTGGCACTAGAGTGCTACTAGCGCCGGTCTACTCTAGTCTCTACTCTAGTCTAAATTTCACTTCGAATGTCGGGCAAGCCCCTGGCAAGCTTTTGAGTCGTCAAGACAAACTTTTGTTCAAAAAGTATGCATAAAATTAGTAAACAGGTCTGTTAAGTCAGTGCAATAGCGATAATTCACTTGCCCTACGGGCGCGTGCATTTTCACTATGTGGACTGATTAAAGTTCGTACACTACCCTGCCCTAACACACTCTCAACAGTGCATTATTTGTATACTACTACTACTACTACTACTCCTACCCCTCCCCTGCCTCCTTTATCTTTCGTCCCCTTTCTCTTATTCTCTGTATTTCTCTTTTCCCCTTAATTTTCTTTAACTCAGATTAGAATTATACAGGGAGAATAATGAATTGCATCACCAAAGAATAGATATGCGATCAAATACACACCATTTATTAAGTCTCGAAGCTTCAAAGATGTACATTATCGCTGCTAATAGTAAGAACATAATAATACAAATCACGCATTAAACATGACATTTACGTCGACTTATTTAAAACCCCAAGTGACAATCTGCATGCATTAAATGTACCAAAATGGATATATATGATCTTGAATCAACTTTTAAAAAAAAAGTTTGTCATTTTTCTTACATGATGGCCCTTTGAAAAACTCGTATTGCTACAAACGTATGTATATATATATATATATATATATATATATATATATGTATATATATATATATATATATATATATTAAAAAACATTACATGTAAACATGATTAAATTTACAAATATAATAAGAAACACATTACCGAAAAACAGGTTATACATGGATCATATAAAAAAAAAACCCACTAAGGGATCACATTATACAAACATGGTTATGTAACAGGTTATGATAACAATATTTATATACAATTGTGGTGGGCCCAGGATAGGTTGGGGTACACGTCATAATAATACAAATCACGCATTAAACATGACATTTACGTCGACTTATTTAAAACCCAAGTGACAATCTACATGCAGAAAATGTATCAAAATGGATATATATTATCTTGAATCAACTTTTAAAAAAAAGTTCGTCATTTTTCTTACATGATGGCCCTTTGAAAAACTCGTATTGCTACAAACGTATGAATATATATATATATATATATAATATTACGTGTAAACATGATTAAATTTACAAATATAATAAGAAACACATTACCGAAAAACAGGTTATACATGGATCATAATACAAAAAAAAAACCCCACTAAGGATCACATTATACAAACGTGGTTTTGTAACATGTTATGATAACAATATTTATATACAACTGTGGTGGGTCCAGGATAGGTGGGGGTACAAGTCACAAAAAACACATCTAACAAGTAAAAAAAAGTCACATTTTCAGCAGCATTGTCAGCCAACAATTGGACGAATGGGTGCTGGTGCACACAAGCATAAATCTGAGCATGTATTGTTTATTCTGTAAAGTTAAGGTATGCTACGTTGTATTTCATTGGAGTTCTAGGGGGGGGGGGGGGAGGGGATAATCCACCACATGCAATTTTAGATTAAACAATACAAATATAAGACAACATACATTAATAAAGTTTTCATTCCCAGAGGGCCATTAGAATACTTACTGTAAATATTTGACTTCTTTTTAGAGAAATATAGAGATATATGATAATACAACCTTATAAATGAAGGTTAGCATGATTTCTTTAGAAAGAAAGCTGAATGATTAGTGGTGATGTTTTCATGACTTATCAGCTAAGAGAAACTATCTTCTTGTTTGTTCTTGCTTCTCTCCTGTTTTTTAATGATTTTTTTTTCAATAATCATATATGTCATGAATCAAAGTGTTAAGATCAGTATATCTTAATTAATAGAGAATATTGATTGGGATTGTCAAATAAAAACAGTGTGATTGTGTCAAATCAATTTGGTCTTACCCTGTCCAAATATTTTCAAATTATTATACTCTCGCTAAAGTAACTGCGTTAAAGAACACGGTGTATTCTTCGTACTGATCTAGACCGAGATTATGATGATAACGTTGTTCTCTATTCCGAAATATATATCAGACAGCTTTAAAACTGTGATTATCATTTAGCGTCTCAAAATGGGATTTTTTGTTTTGTTTTGCCTCCCTTTAAAAAAGCCGTTTTGCTATAATACATACCATCATATTCGAAATTCATTATTAGAGGGCAATACACGAGCATAAAACACTTTTCACACATTTAAAAAAGATCAACAAGTCCTATTTCGTGAAAATGAAGACTGATGGAACAGTAGGGATGCTAAACAGTTTATCGGTATATACATATACTTCAGACAAAATAATATTCCAGTCACCAGAAGAATAGAAAATGCATTAAATTCACGAGGAAGGTTAAAACAACGAACATGTTCCAACAGTCGAACTCACAATTCAGACAAAATTGTATATAGATAGGAAGCAGACTAAATGCATTCGAATGGGAATTTAATAAATAATAATTGTAAAAGTATATAATTCCAGTAACCCAAAGAATCAAAAATGCATTAATGTCACGAGGAAGGTTAAAACAACTAACATGTTACAACAGGCAACCTCACAATTCAGACAACACTTTATATAGATAGATAGCAGACTAACTGCATTCGAATGAGAATTTAATGAATAATAATTGTAAAAGTATAAAATTCTCCATAAAAGTGGTAAATGGCCGAGTAGACAGTTTAACCTACAAAGAATAACATTTTCTTTTGAAATTTTTGAAAGAAATATATTTAAAATCAACTTATTTCAATTTCATTTAAAAAGAGAAGAGGGCCCTATCTCTGTATAATATACTGGACTTTAATTTCAGCGCCGAATTCAAATGATTGATGTTCTTATGGTCAGATTAGTTTCTACGGAGCTTGTCAGTAAATGTTGACTTTTTCGGCCAGGAAGTATTTGGAACTCAGTTTTAGTCAAGTTGATTACATATTGGGCAGAAATTATTACTTCAGTTTTCTCCAGGGATAATTGGTAAATAATCATGTATTATATATCATAACGGCTGAGAGTATTGCTGTACAGTATGTCCAGGAAAAAAATGCGACCGGATTTCACCATCAATAACTTTCAAAATTGCCTATTAATCTGAATATCGTTACAGATTATAAAATATAACTAGTTATCTGCATCTCGGAGAAAAACCTCATCCGATTTTGTTCAGTAGTCATGGAGAAATGAGGATTTTTGTAATGTATGTCACTGGTCACTTCCCTCTGGGTTTTGATAGAAGGGAGACCCACAAATCACTATGACATGTATGAGCGATTCCACACTCTTTTAAATGCTTTTAAAAGGAAGTTACTGTTTTGTTGTTATCTGCTATAATTGTACATTTATGGGAGTGCTTCATTCAGCATCATAATCATCATCATTCGTGTTGTTATTGATGTAGCAAATAAAGGCCCTTTTGATGTTCTTTCCAAAACTTAATAAATCCTGACTGTTAAAAAATAAGCTTTGATTAAATAATTTTCTATTAAACAAAATTAATATGACCCTTTTTAGTTAATGATTTGCCGTGATCTTCTTAGGTAGATATTATTTATATAACTATTTACCTTTGTTAAAGTGGGATGCATAAACTTTGAATATGTTAGTAAACCTGTCTATTGTGAACAAAATATATTCATTTATTTGGATGCCTTAAGAACATCCAAGTGATAAAGTATGGAAGAAAGGGACCCATGACATGCGTTACAAGAATTTGTATTTCTTTGTGACTACTATACCAAATCGGACAGGGTCTTCACTGACTGGAAGAGAAAAAGTTGTAATTTCATAATCATTTTTAAAAATACATTTCATATAAAAAATAAAATATTATTTCTAATCGATACCCAAATGCCGATTTGCTTTGTGAGCCACCCTTTTGTCAAATCTTGGATGGAAGGGACTTATGACATACGTTAAGATGATTAGTCATATTCTCAAAATCTTAAACCATATTCAGATTAATTCGCAAATTTGAAAGCTATTTATGCTAAAAAGTCGTGTTCTATTTTTTTTTTCGGGCATACTGCATGTGAGATTTTTGGTATCACAATAGCACCATGAGGGAGAGATTAAACGTGCTTAGGAGGACTTTTACTATCACAATGAAATGTTGTCATGCATCGCAATGAGCGAAATATTTCAATAATAGATATCCATTTCAAGAAAATGACTATGACATTCCTAAAAATATACATATCTGTTCCTGCTCAATACTCGTTTTCCCATATATTTCCAACATTTCATCAGCCTATCACATATAAGAAGCATTAACAGTGTAGTAAATTGACCCGAAAGCGTTATAACGGTTTAGCGTTAAATTTGCCGATTGTTACGTAAGCCCCGCACAGCAAGGTCATACAGTCAAATGAAATTCCTAGCCTCTTATTAGCCGTTCGCCCGTATTTTGCGAAAGGGTTGTGAATACTAAAAAGGAAGAGAGGAGAAAAACACAGATATACAAAAGGAAAAGGGAGAGAGAGAGAGAGAAGAAAATAAAAGAAATACTTAAAGAAATAAAATGAAGATATAGAGAATAAAAACAAAGTAATAAGGAAAAAAGAAGATAGAAGAAAAACCAAAAAAAATACGTAAGGAAGAGGAAGACAGAGAAAAAAAAATACATTAAAAAGTAAAAAGAAGATATAGAAAATAAAAAACAAATTAATATATAAGGAAAAAAAGAAGAGAGCAGAAAAAGAAAGAAATTCATAAGGAAAAGATGAAGACAGAGAGAAGAAAAAAGAAAGGAATACATAAGGAAAAAAGAAGATAGAAGAAAGAAAAATACGTAAGGAAAATGGGAAGACAGAGATAAGAAAACAAAAGAATACATAAGGAAAAAAAGAAATGCATTAAAAAGTAAAAAGAAGATATAGAGAATAAAAACAAATTAATATATAAGGAAAAAAAGAAGAGAGCAGAAAAAGAAAGAAATTCATAAGGAAAAGAGGAAGACAGAGATAAGAAAAAAGAAAGAATACATAAGGAAAAAGATAGAAGAAAGAAAAATACATAAGGAAAAGAGAACGACAAAGATAAGAAAAACAAAGGAATACATAAGGAAAGATGAATCTAGAGAGAAGAAAAGCAAAACAATATATATTAAAGGAAGACAAAAGATGAAAATCAAAGAAATTCATAAAGAAGAAGTTAGAGAGAAGAAAAACAAAGAACTAAATAAATAAAAGAAAACAGCGAGAAGAAAAACAAAGTTAAAGAAATACATAAAGAACTTAAAAGAAGACAGAGTGACCAATACATAAAGTTAGAGAGAAGAAAAACAAAGGACTAAATAAATAAAAGAAAACAGCGAGAAGAAAAACAAAGGAATACATGAAGAACATAAAAGAGAATAGAAAAACAGAGAAATACATAAGGAATAAAGGAAGACAGAACAAGAAAACAAACCGCCAAAGAAATACATAAGGGAAAAGGGAAGACAGATTGAAGAAAAACAAAGAAAAACATATGGAAACAAGGAAGACAGAGAGAAAAACACAAAATAAAAAAAAAGAAAATTAAAAGAAGATAGAGAGAAAAAAACCCAAAGAAATACATAAAGAACTTAAAAGAAGACAGAGTGACCAATACATAAGCTAATAGGAAGCCAGAGAGAAAAAAAAACAATGAAATACATATCAAAGGAAGACAAGAAGATTTAAAAAAATACATAAAGAAATTAAAAGAAGATATAGAGAAGAAAAAAAGAGAAATCCATCAGGAAGGAATGAGAGAGATGATAGAGAGAGAGAGAAAAGAAATACTACAGTACTGCTGCCACGCCAGCCGTGTTGGTCATCCTATACACGTGGATAATGGGCAAACGACGACTGCCATTACATCTATCAGGGTTTTTTCAGCTGCTTTCAAAAAATGAATTACGAATTTGATTGATTTATAGCAAAACGCCATGGTAAAAAAAAACAAATATATATATATATATATATATATATATATGTATTTTACTAAAGGGTACATTAGGTCGACACCTAACAATGCAGTTTATTCCGTCATAATAGCGACCCCTACATTAGGCAGACAGTTGGTGTCATTAGGTCGACAGTTGTCTATAGAAATGAGACAAAAACTGTCCTCCTAATGTACCCATTAGGAGTATGTATATATATATATAAATATATATATATATATATAAATATATATCGGCGAGGATAGATTGATCAAGTATATATATTTTTTTAAAGTATCGTATTTTGCAGCCATCCCTTTGCTTTTGAAGCCGTCCCTGTGAATTTAGAGAGTGAGAACGCATCTTGGAATCGTTCATGCCTTCTCCATTCACATATGGTTTGCGTACAAATTCTCTTACACTGTGGAGCGCAAAGAGTGATCTCGTGGTAATCGATTGATTATTTTGATGTCAATCTATAACGGTTTGGCGTTAATTTACTACATTGATTATAATTAACAAATTTGGGCACTTTTTCGTAAATCCATAATTCGCTTTCGCACATTAAAAAGCAAAAAGCAAAACAATATATATATAATAATATATATATATATATATATATATATATATATGTATGTATTACTAAACACAACAAAAAGCAAAGAAACTACTCAAAATGCATGCAAAAAACAATTCAACAGTGACTAACAACACACAAATTTGGAATGTCTACCATAGGCCTTCATGTTCAGAACGGGGCCATTGTCGATAATGAACGTGTTTTTTTTCTAGTATTACTTCATTAAATATATTAATAATCGATCATGATTATGATAATGTAGACGAAGACAAATGACAAAATTATGTGAAAGGATGTTGACATTGATATTAATGCGTGCGTGTACGCGCGCGTCGATAACGCACAACATTTGAAAATTATAAAAATCGTCTCAAATCAATGTTGGTCATATTTCAAGCCATTTTAAACATTTATAAAATGTCTGCGTCAATACGGATGTCAAAACGGATGGGTTGATAAAAATTTGTTTTTAATCCAGCGTTAAAGGAAAGATAACTACACCAGAGCTAACGTATATTACGTGTTAGTACAAGAGATGGCACTGGTCAAGCTTTTACAAACCTTTTGCAAAGTAAGATCGCGGGCCATAGGCCAGCTGTTTCAGCCTTCTATTTGAATATGCAAATGAGCTCCTTTCAAGATATGGAAGTGTCTTCCAGACGACAGATTAGCCACTGGTTTTCAAAGGAAACATCACAGATAACGAATCGAGTCAAGTAGTTAGTTTAGGTATTTTACCAAAGCTTTCAAGTTTACTTTTTGAAGAATCTGCTTAAGCTCAAGAAGACTACCACCTGTTCTGTCCGTCCATTTGGCCAGGCATTCTCTGACTGCTTCGTTATAATCATGGTTGCACCTTATTAGGATACACCTGGCCTGATTATGTGCGATGCCAAGCTTGCCACAGAACACGTAGTAACTGTCATGTGGGATGTGTTTAGATAATTCGTCTAGTTTTTCATCTGCCACTCTGTAATAAAAGAAGGTTTTAAAAAGTGGTGATGAATAAATTTCGCTTAATCCTTTTTCATGATGGTTTAGCTGGGGTAAGAATTTTTAATCGCTTTCCCTTCATGTAGTCAACTTACAAATTATAGTGGAGTACAAACCCTACAGGTTCTTTTTGTTGTATTGTAATTTATATGACATCTTATTTAAAAGAAATAGTTGATTACTAAATTGATATAGACTACTTCATTTTATTTGTTATTATCTTTTTTTATTTCTAATTCATATAACTTTTTTTAGGTTTTTGTTTTGTTTTGTTTTTTGTTTGGGGGGGGGGGGGATAGTAACCTGACTTTTTGTATCACACCTATCAATGACGTAGAACTGAACTAAATGACAAGTCACTAATCCTAGCCTATGTCTGACAGTTCTGATGGCTTTTGATATTAACGGTCGAGTACGTCGAGTGATTGTCGCGATAGCAGGCTAGCTTTCACCTTCGGGCCCGTCCGCGCAAGCCTTCGCCGTTTCGATCCTCAGCGAGCAGGCCTGGCCGTGGTGCAGGGCCATTCTCAGTCACATGTGTGCCGATGATTCCTGAAAATAGTTCATAAAACCCGTTGTCTATGGAACCGGTGGTCCCTGTAGTAAGGCTATGGAATTTGAGAATTCCGTAGTGAATTGGTTAAATCTATGTTTTTGTTTGTTCTTGTTGACCATTTAAAGACACCATAACTCTTTCCTCTCATTTTAGAACTGCCAATTTAACACGACAATCACGCGACTTACCCGACCGTTTATCAAAAACACTTCTGAGGACTTAGATAGCCTGCCTGAACCGAGACTTAAATCAATGGAACCCTTCTATATTGCTCTAGAAAAACTAAGTGAAACGAGGTTATACACCTAATGCTGATGTGGAAAGTCATATGGTAAAAATGAATAATACAACCCAACTTAAGCAAGATTTCATCAAAAGCATCAGGGTCCGAAACTAGTCAAAAATATTTACCGACACTGTGCTTTACATTTCTTGTTTAAACATTTTCTCTACATTGTGGTACGAATTAGAGTGTACTAACGACCATTTATATTAGGTCACATACATCATTTTGGGAAAATGATTTGGCTACACAGCTTCAAAGTGTCACCGTATCAAGTCGAGCCCTATGACACTCAATCTTGCTCACTTACAACCTTCTTATTGGGCCATTACTATGTAGGTCTTTGATATAAATGGAGGTTATTTAAAAAAATGGCAGACGTGAGCGAGGGGAAGCCTTTATCTTAATTTCACACACCATTTGGGATTCATGCAGATTATGTAAATTGCTCAAAATTGCCCCAATGTGCAACAAAACTGAAATCATTATATTAACAAATATAGCAAATCAGGGGGGGGGGGGGGGGAAATCAGCAGAAAGAACTTTTCTACCTTTGCTATTAATATAAAAGAATCAAATGTACTGCACTTGGGAATTGTGATGTTATTTTCTTCAAAATGATTACGTTTACTACTGTAAAAACTTTCCATTGTTTTAATTCAAACGAACGTGAATTATGAATACTAAGGTGTGCATCAAATGAAAGAAGAGCAGAGCTGTTCATACATGTATATTTCATCAAGGAAATTATTCATTATGCTAGAAACTGTCTGCCGTAAAATCCTGTTTCGCTTTTTTTTCTGAGACACACTGTATGTATGTGCATGCATGTGTATATATATATATATATATATATAAACCGTGTAAGTCAAAAAGGTCTACACTTAGAATGTTGCTATTCATTTTTACTCTTACTGTGCCAAGGGGTTTAGCTCTCTTCTAAATTTTAGCAAAATGCGATCAATGCTTACTTTTCAAATGTCTGCACTTCATCAACCATCTATCATTTCTCAAAATTGTCCGTGGAAACCCCACTAATCCAATCTACTACAAACCTACTATAGCTAAAGTCAAACTATCGCTAATTTTGCAACATTTCCTTTTTTTAACCATTCCCAGCATTTACGCCGCCGAACACGCCCTATTTATCAAGTATATTATGGTTCGATATGGAATTATTCAAGCTTTAAAATGATACTCAATACGACCTATATTGTTCTCATCTTAAAGAAATATAATCGATCAAATTCGAGTTTCCTTACTTTTTGTGCTGGGTTACTGGGTATATAATAATTATGATGATGTCAATGATGTTAATAATAACAATAACAGTATAATAACACTACTACTACTACTACTACTACTACTAATGATAATAATACAAATATTGTTAAATATAGTAACGATAGCAATAATAATAATAATAATAATAATAATAATAATAATAATAGTAATGAATGAATGAATGAGTTTATTACCAAAAAACAAACAAGTTAAAATAATTATGAGACAGTTGTTTTACATTTGTTTGGTAAAAGGACTCTACGGAAATAGCAAATTCTGCTAGTGAGATGTAGAGCCTCTGTATGTACATTATAAACAAACATTTAGCATGATATATTACATGAAATCAATAAAACTAAAATATATAATGTGAATGATTTTATCTTACGGTTAGGTGCTTTGGAATAAAACTAGTACATGTCAATAAATTAATTACACTGCATAATACAAGCACCAAGTGGAATACGAACTATAAATGTAAATGAAATACATATAATTATATATCAATATTCTTGTATGAGGATATTTTTAAGCTCCGTGCGAAAAGACTGGACAGTTTTAAGCTGTCTTACATTATCTGGAAGATTATTCCAGATTTGTAATCCCAAGTATGAAATTGAGGTTTTAACGTGCTCTTTTTTCACCCTCGGTAAAATTAAAGTTGTTTACTCTTTTTGTCTTGTACTATAACAATTTTCCAAAAAAAATATAATATTCATACAATGAATGAGGGAATTTATTATGTATGATCCTAAAAATAAAAATCGCTAAAGAATGCTTGTACAGCTTGAATATGTCCAGAATACCTAAAGATCGAAACAAGGGTGATGATGGAGTCATTCTTGTACTGAATGTGATGGCTCTCACTGCCATTTTTTTGTATAATATGTATCTTATGCAATATTGTCATTTGGGCAAATCCCCAGACTTCCAGTCCATTTGAAATGCGAGATTGAATAAAAGAGTGAAGTAACAATACAAGCACTGGTTTTGTAATAATAATATAGGTTTTCCCATCCAATTTCGCACTTAGTGCACGTAAAAGTAAAGATAGGCCATTCAATTTTGTCCATAGTGCATGAGAAAAAGTAAATAGGTCATTCAAATTCGCGGATAGGGCACACGTATGCTCGTTGAATACACGACCAGTAGGCACTTCGTGTGCGCCGACATTTTGACAGAAAGTGCGGGCGCTGGCGCGAGAGGCCGCTGATTATTTGCCGATTCTGCTTAATAAGGTCACATGAGGGCGGAAACAACATGTTTTGTATTTTTACTTTCCAATGCTTCAAAAAATGGTTTAAAATTCCAAATTAAGTAGTTGAAATGGGTTAGACATGTTATAGTTCAGGATGCGTGTGTTTCTGTGCCCAAACCTTCAATATAATCAATTTAAATCATCCATATCGCACGTTTAAGCTCATTTCCCGATCATCACTCGTTAGGGAAGGTCATTAACATCTCCATTGTCATAATACTAAACATTAATACTTAATATTTCATGAAAGCAATTTTTTTTTTCACAAAGGGTCAAGATATTTGATTTCTAGGGATATTCACCATTCTGGGGAGAAATTTTGCTAGAGGTATAGGATTCCTTTGGTCAGAACAGATCTTTTTTCCATTCGGCGCACGTCTTTTGAATTAAACCCTTTTTATGTATCATGAGTGCACGTAATTGTAATGCCAAATGCATCACCAATAAGAGATGAAGATGAGCCATCCCTCGTCAGAGAAGATGAGCACCCCCCTTCAGAGTGGAAAATGAGCCAACCCTCATCCGAGATGAACCACCGCTCATCACAGATGAAGATGAGCCATCCCTCATCAGAGAAATGAGCCACCCCCTTCAGCGTTGAAAATGAGCCACCTCTCCAAGTAGAGGAAGATGAGCCATCCCCCATCCGAGGTGAAGATGTGTCAACCCTCATCAGAGATGGACGTGAGCCAACCCTCATCACAGATGAAGATGAGCCAACCCTCATCAGAGATGGAGATAAGCCACACCCCCCCCCCCCCTTGACGGCAATTCCCCTTGCCCAAAACCCCAAATCACGTGGCATATATTTTTTTCTTGACTTGATTTATCAACTCAATTACTCTTACTAACTTAGCATGGACCTAGTACTAGTAGGGCCATGCTCTAGTAATACAATAAAAGTTTTTTATTCTCCTTATCAGCAAACTTTTGGACTTCAGATTTGGGGTTTCCATGAGGGTCTATCTAGTGTCTGAGTAGTGGATAATATTAGTAGGCCTAATTCCTTTTTGGTCACAAGATCTAAATATTGTACATAGCTGGAGTTAGAATAGATTGGAAGCAATCATATAATACTGATTTAAGTAATACTAAGTTGTAGGGAATCTATCTCGTCCATCAAATCGACTGTACAATTAAATATGTCTGTGGTGGGTGATCTGGCAACTCTTGTTGTAGTTGTACGATCTAACTGTAATGATATATATATCTCTACCGTACATGTAGTTATATGTACGCTCTATGGCGCAGGTATGGAACGGTACGCAGTACCGTACCTGGCTGGATTGGTTTTGCCTTAAAAAACATGAAAGAGTCGATATCGAAATAAAAACATATATATTTTTAATAAACAACATTTGTATCCCATTGTTGCTCATTTTACAGCATGTAAAATACGGTATAGATATATGTAATGAACGGATACATGGTCAGCACACTTGAACTTTTCTGAAAAATTAACTTGTTTTCCCGTGCTGGCTACGTCGATGTCGTACTTGCCCCTCGGCTAAAAATGGTGAAAATATCTAGATTACATATCCATCGATCACAGAAATAGGTCAGTTTAGTTTTTAAAAATTGCAAAAATGAAAATATTAGCTTATGAAAATGGGCACACAATTAATTCATAAAGTTTAAAACTTTTATACATTCCAAAATTAAAGTTATTTTTGATATATTTATGTCATATAAGTTAGCTTCAATGAAAGAGCTTGATTCATACATTTTTATAAATATTCATATATCTGTGACATTTGTCGGGGCATTAATTGGCTGAATCATATTTCGAGGGGTGTATTGGCTCATTATCGCATGGAAGGTGGTAATTATAGATGTAAGTCTGTCCGGCGGTGCTCACTGAACCGGTTCAGTGATTCCCTCATTAACATTTTCAAAATGGCCCATCCCACGAAGTGAGCGGTGCAAACATACGTGGGCAGCCAACATCACCAATCGCCATTCAAATTCATTACAGTGCAGCCAAGATGGTCAATTGCCATTCGTATTCGCTTCAGGGCAACCACATTCGCCAATTGTCATACAAATTCATACATAGTGCAACCAAGTTTGCCCGTGAAACCCCTCGAGCTAAGTTAGAGCATTCAATTTCGCCATTGGGCATCCAGTTATACAATTTGCGCATCCAATTTAGGACATGTATTTTTTAAAATTATTTTTCAGTTGCTTTTTCATGTTTACACATTCTTTCACTTTATGAGCTTACTCTTGTTTTAAGCTGGGGGGGGGGGGGGGGGGGGGGGGGGGTCATTATTTTCATATTCATCACATGGCCCAAGTAGCAGACAAAAGCAACTATATCACCGTACTGTTGTGCTCCTTATTGGGCTAGTTGGTATATTTAAGCAAATTTTGTATGTTTATATGTTATTTCATATGCCTTTTTATCTTTATAAATTTTCTTTCATAATGTGTATTGTCTTGTGTTATTTTGCATCATCTCATCAATTACATGCATTGATTAGAGCTATAAATCATAGGATGTGTACGATATAAGGATTTTCTTCTTTCATATGGTTAACATATTTACTTTTTCTGTTTTTATCTCATATTAAGACTTTCATCATGTAAAAGAATCTTTTCATCAAAATTTTAAAGTTCAACGTTGGGAGAACGCGCAAAGAATGTTTGAAAAAGATCCCGCAAACAGACCTTTCAAACATAAATAATGCAGAAACTCGACAAGCAAAATATGAGTTGAAAGAAGAGGACATTCCTAAAGAATTTACTCTTTAAATGTTTAACAAACAATGTACATAATTATACTTAATTTCTTGGTACTGCAAAATTTCAATATGGCACGAAAAAGAGACATGATAACGAAGCTTTTCGACCTGCACTCATCAGGTTATCACGCAGGTATGTAACAAATTACTTGAAATCAACTATATTATACTCGGTGAACCCGGACGCAACCTAGACGCCGTAATTTCAGAACAATCGCAAAGCTTGGACGAATGATCGCACAGCCACTTTGGAAACCAAGCTCCAGCGACATTTATTAGATTTATGTAAACGCGGCGATTTGTCTAAGCTAGTTTATGATAGAATTCGACCACATGGCTCGCTAAGACCCCGCATGTACGGCCTCCCCCAATTTTTTTTTTTTTACGAAATTGAATGAACTATTTATACTCTTGCATGCACTAAGTGCGAAATTGGACGGGAAAACCTATAATAAGAATAATGCGCGTCCGGACATTTACCCCCTGGAAAATCACCCCCGGAAAACTACCCGCCAAGGACAATTACCCCCCCCCGGTATATTACCCCCGGGAAATTACCCCCTGGAAAATTACTCCCAAGGACAACTTCCCCCAAGGACAACCACCCCGGGACAATTACCCCCAGTATATTCCCCCCGGAAAATTACCCTCAAGGACAGCCACCCCGAGGGCAATTACCCCCGGAAAATTACCCCCAAAGGACAACCACCCCGAGGACAATTACTCCCAAGGACCACCACCCCCGAGGGAAATCCCCCCCCCCCCCCCTCAAGGACAATTAACCCCCGGAAAATTACCCCAAGGACAACCACCCCCGAGGGCAATTACCCCCCGGAAAATTACCCCCAAGGACAATTAACACCCGGAAAATTACCCCGAAAGGACAACCACCCCGAAGGCAATTGGCCCCCGGAAAATTACCCCCCAAGGACAATTAACCCCCGGAAAATTACCCCGAAAGGACAACCACTCCTGAGGACAATTACCCCCAAGGACAACCACCCCCGAGGGCAATTACCCCCCCCCCCCCTCCCCGGGGAATTACCCCCAAGGACAACCACCCCCGAGGGCAATTACCCCCAAGGACAACCACCCCAGGACAATTACCCCCGTAAAATTACTCCCCAGAAAATTACCCCCAAGGATAACCACCGAGGAAAATTACTCCCAAGGACCTCCACCCCCGAGGGTAATTCACCCCCGACCCCAAGGACAATTAACACCCGGAAAATTACCCCGAAAGGACAACTACTCCTGAGGACAATTACCCCCAAGGACAACCACCCCGAGGGCAATTACCCCCCCCCCCCCCCCGGGGAATTACCCCAAGGACAACCACCCCAGGACAATTACCCCCCGTAAAATTACTCCCCAGAAAATTACCCCCAAGGATAACCACCCCGAGGGCAATAACCCCACCCCCCCCCGGATAATACCCCATAAAACTACTGGCCCCCTGACCTTATAGAAGTTTGACTTTTCATGAATTCTCGAAGCAAAGGACTGCTACTTTAACTGTTTTAAAAGGTTAATTTGTTGTGTTTACCCTTGACTAATGTCAATGTGGGGAAAATCTCTATTGTCACCATACTTTTAATTAAAAAAGTAATTCAATGAAAAATGTTTCGAAGACAAATCTACGTATAACAAGGACATTAAACTATTTACATTATTTATCACACTCCATGTTAATTTAGTTGCCAATCACCAACAATTCTCCGCCTTAAAAGTGAATAACTTTAACAGCATATTAAATAGTTTTCGGTTTTATTTTCACTTATAACAGAACAATCAATATTTCAAAAATTATGACAAATAATCACAGACTCAGTGAAATTACTTTAATGCATTTTGCAAATCATCATTTCAACTAAGGAGGAATGTATCGAATTATTTGCTGTAAAACGTAAAAATGGAAGGATCTACTGAGAAGCAGAGCTTGTGTATTAAATATATAATATATATTAGAAGGAAAATAAACTGGAAAAATAAAATATTAATATGAAAGTGCGTAATGACATAATCATAACACAACAAATAACATAACTGTAAATTCATCGAGGATTAAAGCAAGGATGTCTGTTATCGATGGGGCTACCTCCCCCATTCTAAAAAGTTAATTTAAACTTCTCATTAACCCTTGGGTGAATTTAACAAAGGCAGGAATCATCACAAAGTGTTCTAAAGATAATTTAAACCTCTGATTAAATTTCTATATAGGAAATTTAATAATAGGTTGCGCGCAGATCTATGAGCGAGTATACGCGCTATATCCTGTCGCCAAAAGAAAAGGGGACCCAACAAAGAAAATAGGGTGTAAGTTTTCATCATTTATGCATCCTCTGTAATTTTGCTAATCAACTGATCATGTATTTGCCTTTGTATGATCTGTTTCATGATCTATCTCATGATCCATTTCATATTGAAGTATTACCTTCAAGACTTATTAGTATGCACGGTGCTTAAAAATAAAATAAATAATCTGCTTTCTGGTACATTAATTTCATTTGATTTTGTAGCTCTTGAGCAAGATTTTCAATCGGCGTGCAGGAAGATGATTTTAGTTACATGAAACTTATTCTAAAAACGTTGATTTTGTGAAAAACAATTATCCAAAACGGTTAGAGCATGTAATTTCATGAAGAAATATAATTTAAAAAATATTAGTGACTTTCTTTCTGGGGGGTAGTTGCCGGGTGGGGGGGGGGGGGGGTAATTTTACAGGGGGTAATTGTCATTTGGGGTAGTTTTCCGGGGGGTCATTGTCCTCGAGGGTAATTGTCCTCGGAGGTGGTTGTCCTTTGGGGGTAATTTTCTGGGGGGTAATTGTCCTTGGGGGTAGTTGTCCCTGGGGATTATTTTCCGGGGGTAATTTTACAGGGGGTAATTGTCCCTGGGGGGTTATTTTCTGGGGGGGGGGGGGATTTTCCAGGGGGTAATTGTCCTTGGAGGGTTGTTGTCCGTGGGGGGTTATTTTCCGGGGGGTAATTTTCCAAGGGGTAATTGTTCTCGGGGGGTGATTGTCCGTGGGGGGTTATTTCCGGGGGGGGGGGGGGGAATTTTACAGGGGGTAATTTTCCTTGGGGTTGTTTTCCGGGGGGTAATTTTCCAGGCGGTGATTGCCCAGGGGGTAATTGTCCTGGAACCTGATAGCAATTATCACTATGATAATATCATTATAATGGTAAGTTCTTAACAATTGTAGGAATTGTAAATGTATTTTCTGATGTAAATGTCAGCCATCATCTTGAACACTCCTGATGAAGATCGCACGTCGAAAGCTTGACACATACAACAGGATAATAAAAGCTACGACTGTCCCATAATTATATATAGGTTTTCCCGTTCAATTTCACAATTTGTTCAATCTATTTCACATTTCGAGCATTCGAATTCAGCATTCGAACGATATGATCGCCATGTTACATGTTACATTCCTATTAAGAGCTAACGATTTAAGGAAAGAGCAATCAATTTCACTTTGATTCGTCCAAATTCAGTGTTCGTGTAACAAATTCTCCAAATGGTTCATTCTCATCTGAAGAAAGAGAAAACGATTTCACCAGTGAGCATCCCAATTTATTTATACACGTGCAAATTAACTTTTTGTGCAACATATTCTTAAAATTCTTCATTCAAATTTGACTTACAAGCAAAAGTTTGAAGTCGAAGCATCCAATTTCAACTGCAACCGGCTTCTGTTACTCTTCGGTCATTCAATTTCATCAAAAGGCTGGCAAGTTTTAAATAAATGCATTCGATTTAATGTGTATTGTAGGTTTTTGGAAAACTATATACCCACACTACTTTTACCATATCTAAATTATGGAATATTAGCCTGGGGAAACAGTGCGACATGCCTAGACAGCGTTTTTTTGTTATTACAGAAAGAGGCTATGCGAATTATAAGTAATGTTAATTATCGCCACCACACTGATGGTCTTTTTCACTCTAATAATGTACTAAAAAATTATGATATTTACCACCTCAATCTTGTTGTAGGCTACTTATGTTTCAGTATCATAATCATGAATTGCCCACTGTCTTCAATAATATAGGGTTTCTCGGCCAATTTCGTATTGTTGTCAGTCCATTTGATAGAGCATTCATTCAATTTAGCCAAGAGGACACGCTCGGTATTTTAATTTCATTATTTATTCGTTCAAATTAATTTTTGGAGCATTCAGATTACATTTAACCTCATTCTAATTAATACTTTTTCAACTGAAATTTATTTATTATATACAAGCATGAATTCACAAATCGTTCATTCAATTTAGAATTATGTAGTCACGTGATCACAAATATAGTGCGCTCGTTCATTCGAATTCATTTCTAGGCATCCAATTTAACACGTACTTAAGTCAATTTAGCAGACGTCTTTAAGCGTTTATTCTTCTACTTTTTTCAATTCTTTCATCATTGTTTTGTATGAGCATCAGAATATTTCATATTTTCGGATTATTCTTTATTCCTGTATCATCTTGGCAACTTTTCTTTCAATGGTGTATTGTGTGTGGAGGTTTCAATTAACATCGTGATTATTTCTTTCATATGTCTTTCATTATTTGCATTGGGTGGGTGTTACATTAATGCTAGCCATCATTAGGAATAAAGAATACAGTTCTTAGATCAGTTCTAGCTATCAATTTGTTGGCGGGCCAGGCATCTTGGGAGGTATGTCTGGGTGTGGTTAAACCACCGGATGGCTTTCTCTTGCGTTATTGCGTCTGTATTTCGTCGAGCTGCCTGCTGAACAAGGTTAATTCTCCACTCCTGCATGTTGACCACAGCTTCTTGTGCTGCTTCTCTGTCGCTTACCCTCTGCTGCAACTCCGGGAGGGCCAGATCTCGTTTTATGGCTGCCTTAAACGCACAATGGGCCATCTCCACGCAGTTGAGAAATGGAGTATACGGAGGAAGAAACTTCAAATGAATCCTTGGGCTTGCATCACCAGGTAGCTGAGCTCTTACATGATGACGTGCGTTGTCTAAAATCAGGTACACGTCCTCATCAGGGGGAGGGGGGGGGGGGGGGGGGGAAAGACATTCTGGCATTCATGAGCGGTGGTAGCCAGGAAAGCCTCGAAAGTTTCTCTCGTCACCGTTTCCACTGCAATAGTGTGGTGGACGAGCCCAATCTCACTTGAAACTGCAAAAGTGATATTGCACTGCCGACCGCGTTGGCCATGTACGGCCCGACGTGCGGGGACCCCGCGTGGAGCTCTTCCAAAAGAGCGTCTGGTCCAGAAGTTGTAGCCGGTCTCATCAATGTAGACATAGTGTGCAACGACACCCTCGGCCATAAACCACTGTGCGTACTCCATGCGCGTGTCTAGGATTCTCGGAGAATTTCTAGCCTCTGGGACATCTTCGGCCAGTTTCGTCGTGATGAGCATTCCGTCAAGTGCTCTAGCAATAGTAGAGACGGATACCGGGGGCTTCTGCGGAAGTGCTGCCCGTAGATCTATCTTCAGTTGTTCAAGGGTGACTAAGGGGTTACTGCTTACAGTGGCTTGGAGACGAGCTCTCATTTCGTCATCCATCTTCACGTTTCGCTCGCCTCCCCTTGGCAGCTTGTTGCGTCTCCCGGTCCGGATATATGTGGCCACAATTGATCTGGCCGTTGGGCGCTTCATTCCGAGCGTGTCGGCCAGTTCTAGGTAGTCAAGGTTATGTCCCTCAAATGCTTCTATAAGTCTTTCTCTATCTTGTTGAGATATATTCGCCTGTATCTAACTTGTGCTGCCATGACAATACCGAAGAAGATGAAGGGGCTCTGTCGTACTGGTATATATATACCTTATGGCATGTATGAAAGAAGAGGGGCGTTACAGAACAACAAATTCGAGTTATTTACTGCTTAACAGTGTGTGGCCGAAACAGAAATCACATTTAAATACATATGTTTTCACCTTTTAAAATGGAAATAAAAGCTATGAGGTAATTTGACTGAAAATGTTGGGAATTTGGATGCCCATCCACGAAATTAAATGACTGAAATAACCCCTCGACCGGTGTTGGCGAATTTGACTGAATATAGAGCACGTGTCAATTTGAAGACCCCTTTTGTGAATTCGAAAGTCACATGTGCAGATTTCATTGTTCGAAATGTTAAATTGAATGTACAAGTTGCAATTTCGAAAGACAGAATGCGCCATAGAGAGGATTTTTGCTTAATTGAATGAACTTTCTATCAAACCTATATATTTACAGCAAATAATGAGATCCATCATTAGACACACACGGTCACCGACACGACAAGACACGACTCGTGGTCAGACACGACACGAGGGTTGGCTGTGCTCATCGGACAACAGAATCGGCGGCTATTTGATTAGGAAGTAGCTATATTGTTGTTTTTGTGTGTTTTAACTTACTTTTTTGCCTTTGATCTACGTTTTTTTTTTATTTAGACGAGAGGTCTGTCCGTGTCGCACGTGGCTATAATGGCGTGTGCTCACGAGCAGAGCGAACTACCAATGGACATTAGTCAAGAGAGTTTGTCTCGTAAACGTAATTTTGATGAGGGCTCGTCAGACAATACAGATTATTGCACTGACGAAGGTTTTGAGGTGTCGACAGGGGGACGTCATCGTCAGAAACAATCAAAAAAACGTAGCTTGAGGGAGGTAGAATCACGGGTTCAAAACTCCAAAACTGTAATTATTAAATCTGTCGATGTCAATCTTTGTAATGTAAACCCATTGCATATAGCACAGGCTCTTGATGCGATTGTTCACAATTACGTAAATCGTACTTTTAAAGTAAATGGAGGTATTGCTGTATTGTGTAATACTGCTGCCCAAGCTGCGAAATTAAAGAACATTACACAATTGGGTAAGTGGACCGTGACAGCCGAATATCAGTCCAATTTATCAGTATGTAAAGGTGTAGTCTCTGGTATTCCTCTCGAGGTAACGGATGAAGAGCTGGTTAATGAATGCAGAGCGGATCATGTTGTGGCGGCGAAGCGTCTTAAGATGCGGCGGGACGGTAAGCTGGAAAATTCTTTAGCTGTATGCTTTACTTTTAGTAGTAAGAATTTACCATTGGAAATTAAGATTGGTTACCAGCTCTATAATGTTAGACCTTATGTTCCACAAGTATTGAGATGTTTTCATTGCCAGAGGCTTGGGCACTCCGCTAGTATTTGTAGAAGCAAAATTAGGTGTGTACGTTGTGGGGGTTCACACGAGTTCAAAGATTGTGACAAAAAAGATAATCCCAAATGTTGCAGGTGCGGGGGTACCCATTCTGCTGCATATCAAGGCTGCAAAGATATTAAGGTTCAGAAGCAAGTTAATTATGTAAAGTCTACACTTAATATATCTTATGCAGAAGCAACCAAGAAAGTTCGCAATGAAAAATCTTTGTCATATGCAGAAGTTGCCAATATGGAGCAAACTCGGTCATCAGTAAAAGAGAGTCGGGGGGAAGACCCTGTGGCAACAACTACCCAATTAAGTGTTTCAGATAATCGTAAATTCATTGGCACTCGTAAGCCTGTTGATTCAAATATCTACAAAATTAAATATACTGATGCTTCTACTCAAACTGAAATGTCGCAAAGTACACAAACAACTGATGATGGTATACATGTTGAGGTTGGCCCTGCATTGGCTATGCTTATGCTAGGGACAATTCAAATTTGTCGTAGCGAAAAGTTCAAATCAAAAACAGAAATAGAATATGCAATGAAAGATTTATTTAAGAAATCATTCAATAAAGATCTATCGGGCAAATCAATCTCTGATCAATCAAACTCTCAACCAAATAAAATTACATCTAATTCTGAAAAAAGTAAACATGGTAAAAAGGAACCGTTTAACTTTCCTTCTAAACCGAGCACATCTCGGGGTGCCCCTTCTTCCCCTAGGAGAAGACGGGGTAGTTGTGGCTCTGAAAATTAGGTAATATAATGTATTTATTTTGCTATGTCTTTGTTTGTGTTTCTTTTACCTTTATGCGGATTGTTCAGTGGAATGCGCATTCACTAGTTTCACACAGTGCTGAGTTTAAATTAGCTGTTTCAAATGAGTTTACTCCTAAGCCGGATATTATTTGTGTTCAAGAAACGTGGCTAACGGAAAAGCACAAATTTTTTCTTCAAGGTTATCAATGTATTAGAAAAGACAGAGATAATATTAGTTCTAAAAAATGTAAAGGCGGTGGCTGCATGACTCTAGTGAAGCAAGGATTGTCATATAGAGTTATGGATATGGAAAAATATAATTTTGAAGTTCTTATTGTAATAGTATATATTAATAAAACTGATCGTATTTGTATTATAAATATATATAACCCTTGTTTAAATTTGGATGTCAATTTTATGGATAATATTATGTCGACTATAACAATACCGGTGATTGTTTGTGGCGATTTTAATGGTAATAATACGATGTGGGGTAGCTTATCAACTAATATCAATGGGGTTAGAATAGAAGATACTATGCATAAACATAATCTAGTTTGTCTAAACACTGGCTCTGGCACTCGGATTGATGGGCATACGGGAGATATGTCGTTCCTAGATCTTACATGGGCTTCCCACAATCTGAGTGCTAGGTGCAATTGGAATGTACTAGAAAATAACTGGGGTAGTGATCATTTCCCAATAATGATTGATTTTGGTACAAATATATGCCCACAAATGTTTCCTTTTGTACCAAAATGGTCGTTAAAAAGAGCTTGTTGGAGAATTTTCCAAGAGAAATGTGCTGTTAATATTTCCACTGTCGACTTATCACAAACAATTGATTTGATTTATAATAATTTCATCAATGAATTAAATAAAACCATGGAAGAGAGTATACCAAAGTCAAAACCACATGTTGATGGTAAAAATCCCGTTCCATGGTGGAATGAAGAATGCAACACTGTTGTCAGGGAAAAAAGGAAAGCCCTTAATGCTTTCCGCCGTTCTGGCCTCTTTGAACACTACATCAATTACAAAAAGAAAAAAGCCATTGCTCGTAAAATTATTCTCCAAACAAAACGTAATAGTTGGAAAAGTTTTTGCGATGGTATCACTCCTCGCACTTCTACTGCAATTGTCTGGAAAAAAATTAAAAGTATATCCAACTGTCACACTTTCAAACAAATACCATGTTTAAGTAGAAATGATATTATTGCTACTTTAAATATTGATAAAGCAAATATGTTAGCCGATACTTTTGCAAATACCAGCAGTACAGCTAACTATGATAAACAATTCCAAGATGTTAAAATGAAAGCGGAAAGGGACTTTATTATTGATGAATGTAATGATGCTCCCTTCAATGATGACTTTACATTGAGAGAATTACTCGATGCTATTAGCAAAGCCAAGTGCACTGCGCCGGGAGCAGATGGTATAGGGGCTACCATTTTAAAAAAGCTCCCCAAAGACACTTGTTGTATTTTATTAAATATAATAAATTTGATTTGGACGAGAGGGGAATGCCCAGCCCAGTGGAAAGACGCCATTTTAATGCCCATTTTGAAACCAGGTCGTGTCGCTACAAATCCACTCTCATATAGGCCAATTGCTCTTACTTCTACTTTATGCAAAATCATGGAGCGCATGGTTACTAGCAGGTTAGATTGGTATTTAGATCTCCATGGTTTTATTCCTACTTCCCAAAGTGGATTTCGGAAAGGTCGAAGAACTATCGATCATCTTACTTCACTTGAATCTTCTGTTCATACTGGTTTCCTTAATAAAGAAAGCACATTGGCTATTTTCTTAGATCTAGAAAAAGCATACGATATGGTATGGAGGAAAGGTGTCCTCATTAAGCTTCAGAAGATGGGCATAAATGGACGTCTTGTTATTTGGTTAAATAATTTTTTATCTGGAAGACATATTCGTGTTAAAGTAGATGGTGTTATGTCTAGCCCCAGGGATGTAGAAAATGGTGTACCACAAGGAAGTTTGATAAGTCCCATTCTGTTTAATATTTCTGTAAGTGACTTACCAAAGTCCATTGATAGTGTCAAAATATCCCAGTATGCGGATGATATTGTTATTTGGAAGACGCATAAAAACATCTCTTTTCTTGCAAGAAAAGTGCAATTTGACTTAGACAACTTATGTGATTGGTGTAAAAAATGGGGTTTTAAGCTGTCGCCTACAAAGTCAAATGGTGTCCTTTTTACAAGATCCAAAGGTAAACTCCAGGCTCCTTTGAAAGTTTTTGATGGAGATATCACTCTGAAATCATCTGCCAAATTTTTGGGTTTAATCTTCGACTCGAAGCTAACTTGGAAAGCTCATATAGAATATATTATTGATAGATGTAAAAAACGTTTAAATATACTTCGATGCATCTCTGGTTGTAAATGGGGTGCTAATTGCAAATCACTATTAAATTTATATAAGGCTTTAATCCGTCCTATTCTAGATTATGGATGTGAAGCTTTTGATTCTGCTTCCCAAAGTATAAAGGATAAACTCAATAGCATTCAATTTCAAGCTCTTCGTATATGTACTGGCGCCCTCAGTCGCACCTCTTTAGTGAATCTTCAAGTTGAGTGTGGTGAGCCTCCTCTGCAATTAAGACGCACATATCTAAACGATGTTTATTCTGTTTTTGTTAAAAATGTTATTAATCATCCTTGTCGGATCTTGTTTGAAGATTGTTGGCAAAAACATTATTTTAAGAACAAGGTATTTAACCAACGTAGAATACCTTTTGGCTTTCAAAATTCCGAAATTAATTGTAATATGTTCTCTCAAGTTCGGAGTGTATTTCCATATTGGTATCTTCCAGACATTGATGTACATTACACTATCCATCCATTAATTTGTAGTGCACAAGATGAGAAAATCAAGCGGGAAGTGTCCATCCAAAACATATATGGAAAATGGAAATCGTGTCTTCATATTTATACAGACGGTTCTGTTGACTTAGACAAGGGTAAAGTTGGTTGTGGGGTTTTTATCCCGGAGTTTAAGTATTCGAAAGGATATAGATTACCATCTTATGTATCTATTTTTTCGGCAGAACTACTTGCTATATATATGGCATTATTGTGGGTTTCTGATGTGGAACCTTATGAATCGTGTATTTTTAGTGATTCGTTGAGTGCTCTACAATCGCTGACAATCCATAATTCAAATAACAAAATTGTGTGTGATATTAGACACTTGTTGTTGTCCATTCGTAATCAAGGTATTGTGGTACACTTTGACTGGGTTCCAAGTCACTGTGGTATTTTTGGCAATGAATGTGTAGACATGATTGCAAAGAAGGCTGCATGTAGGGAAAATATCGATGTACATTTAAAAATGAATATGAATGAGTTAAAACGTATTGCTAAATTAAAATTAAAATTGGCATGGCAATGTTGCTGGGATGATGTTGAAGTGTTTAATTTTCTTAGACAAATACATCCAGTTGTTGGAATGAAAATGCAGAGTTGGAATGGTAACAGAATAAATGAGGTGACCTTCCATAGACTCCGTATGGGTCTTGGAAAGTCTTTAAATGTTTATTTACATAAAATTGGGAAACATCCAAATGGTCTGTGTGACAGGTGTAATGTCCCCGAAACAGTCACTCACATTTTTTTGGAATGTTTGAAATATGATCCGCAACGTTATGATTTAAAAAAGAAATTGTGCAAATTGGGTAAAAACACGTTGGACATGAATGCCTTATTACAAGGACCTACGGCTCCTTTTAAAGAGGTCATAAACTTTCTTATCAAGTGTGATATTGAAATCTAGAAACTGCTATCTCGATATACTTTTATATTACTGTACAGTTTGTGTTTTCTCTTTTCATGCACCCGCAACCGCCTTTGGCGCAGATGTCCTTCTGGGGCCCGGTTCCTGATGCTAGAGCTCTCTGTGAGTTATGTGCCGGCCGGGCTTGCCCCTTAAATTGCCGGTGAACGGAGCGGCAAGACGGAGCCGGACCTCACGGGGGTGACGCTTGGGTGGGGTGGACGTGTGAAAGTGAAACTTGTTTAATTAAATAGAGATATTGTATAGCTCAGGTATGTCCTGTTTAAAAAAAAAAAAAAAAAAAAGTTTTTCTCATACTTTGTTCTCCATAATGTACTTCGACATATCTGTTACCAGAACTAAATTAATTTCAAGACATAAGCTAGCTTCTGGCGTACATAGCCCTAGTAGCTGATAAACGCCATTAAAATCTAAATAAATAAATAAGATCCATCATTACCCCACCAGACAAATCGATCTATATCACTTGCCAAGAACTCGTACGGCATTAACCCAGAATACTTTTTCATATACAGCTCCTAAATTTTGGGAATGCCCTCCCTTTAAATATACGAGACAGCATAAGTTTGAGTACATTAAAAACCACGAAATCCGTGAAAGTTGATCAACGAATCTATGATTTTAAAATGCCTTAAAATGAAAGTGAATGCCCAAACAGGCCCCTCTGGTGTACTTTCTTAATTTGAATGCATGAACATTGAAATCTAATGCACATTTGAAAGCGTATAGTACTAAAACAAATTCGTAAGAACGATCGCTAATTTGAATGCCCTGAAAATAAATCGAATGCGGATAAAGAAAAATGGAATGATATTAAATTAAATAATCTTGTCCATAAATGAATTTCAGTGTTCATAAATTAATCCGCTTGTCTCGAACAGAATTTCAATGAATCCATTCAAAATTTGAAAGACCGATATCGATCGTTAGACGATAGTGTTCGAAGTTCGAAGTATATTTGTTCCACATTCCACATTTACATCAAAACAATTTTTCAGAAGTTATTTTACAAACATAACTGTCAATTTCAAAAGAACTCAGATCAAGTATAATGTACAGTAAATAGGTAAAAAGTTTGAGAAATGAATAAACGAGTGGCAAAAGAGGAAATAATGTAAAATGTGGGGAGCCTAAATAAAAAGCATTGCTTGTAGATGATTAGGCTCCCGTATAAAGTAATTCTGATTGGGATGCAATGAAAAGGGGGGACGGACTAGAAATATCAGATTTATAAAACGTACAAAGAGAGCAAAGCTCAGAATATGGAGTAAAGAAACGAAAAGACGAAAGAGAAGACGAAAGAGAAGAAGAAAGAAAGAAAAAAGAAAAGAAGATGAAGAAAAGAAATAGAAAATGAAGAAAACCAAAAGAAGAAGGAGAAGAAAAAATTTGTAAAGACATGACAGTGTTACACAAGCAAAGTCAATGTGACCACCTGTACCATCCAACAAGATATGAATATTCATACATACTTGTACTTACTTAAGAGGTAACACCTTAGCTTCCTTTTAAAAGAATTGTTGGAGGGGCTATCAACTAGTTCGTTATTCAGGCTGTTCCAGAATTTGGGTCCAGTAAAGGTGATTGTTTTGTTTGCGAAAACGGTGCGAGTTCGGGGAGGTGAAAATGGTTTGTTTGCCTAGTTGGATAGGAATGCACAGCATTATTGCGTTGAAAAATAGGGACGAAAGCATCTGGTAAATTACCTTTCGAGAGTTCGTACATAAATATTCCAAGATTATACAAGTACAAGTCAGATATCTTAAGGATGTTACAATTATAGAAAAGTTCATTTGTATGTGCACGAAATCCAACATTATTTACTATTCTAATAACCCGTTTTTGTACAACTTTAATTTTGTCAATTATGGTTATGGAACAATTTCCCCATGCAAGTATACAATAATTAAGATAAGGCAAGATCAGGGCAGAATAGAGTATAATCAACCTGGGCAATACTTTTATTGTTAATTTGTATATTACCTGGTAAGGATGATATAGAATTACTAAATAGCATGAAATTTGTTTTATTTATATTGAGCGACAATTTGTTAGCTTGAATCCAGTCAGAAACGCATTTTAATTCAGTGTTTACGATGTTGAGAAGTGTATCGGGGTTCTGGTGAGAGCAAAAAATATTGGAGTCATCGGCAAAAAGGATAAATGATAAGACTGCAGATGAGTTTTGGAGATCGTTAATGTATAAGATAAACAGGAACGGGCCTAATAAAGAGCCTTGAGGGACACCACAAGTAATTGATTGAAGGGTCGATTTGAAACCATTTATGTATACATATTGTTTTCTATCAATAAGGTAGTTCCTGAACCACTCCAAGGCCTTTTCCCGAATACCATAGCGGGACAACGTATGCAACAATATATCATGATTTATAGTATCGAAGGCCTTGGAGAAGTCCAGGAAAATACCTGCAGTGTGCGACATACTGTCAATCGCTCTGGCAATTTTATTAATGAATAACAGAAGCGCGTGCGTAGTTGAATGCTTTTTGCGGAAACCAAATTGAGACCCGGAGAGAACATGATTATTTAAAAATGTAATAAGGCGAGAATAGACAAGTTTTTCTAGAATCTTTGAGAAGCTTGTTAGGAGTGATATGGGGCGGTAATTACCTACGTCTTGTCGGTCACCTTTCTTGAAAATAGGTATGACCTTTGCAGTCTGATTGGTGACAGTGCCGTTTGTTAGTGTTAGATTGAAAATATGGGTTAAAGGAGAAACTATTTCATGAACGATATTTTTTAATAAAACATTTGTTATACCATCGTACCCAGAGCTGTTTTTTAGCTTTAAATTGCTTACAATGTCAATAACTTCATTTTCGTGAACCGGTAAAAAAAACAAAAAACTGTGTGATATTTTGTCCATTAGAAAAGAATGGAATGGTATATTGGATTCAGGAATGTTATGGGCAAGATTAGGGCCTATGTTTACAAAAAAGGAATTAAATGCATTGGCCACGGAAGTCTGGTTATCTATATGTTCACCATCAACATGAACATTACTAAAGTCAGATTTATTATTTTCTTTATTTAAACCTTTGAGAATTACTTTCCACGTACTTTTGATGTCTGACTTGAATATGTGGAATTGATTTGAATAATATAGTTTTTTTGCCGTGCGGATTTAAGTGGTTAAATTATTCCGGTAATGAGTGTATCTATTTTTGTTTCTGTCGTTTGGATTAGCTTTATATTTATAGAACAGTCTATTTTTTCTGTTTATTGACTTTAGGGGAGCTTTCGAGATCCAAGGAGATCTTGGCACCTTTTTGTAGTTTATGCGGGCCGGACATTGTAAGGGTATGTTGGTGTCAAACAATTCAATAAATATATCAATAAATTTGTCGAATGCTAAGTTGGAATCTTCAATATCGTATACCTGTTGCCAGTTAATAGACCAGAGACTTTCTCTGAATCTGTTGAGGTTGTCCTCTGATAACACTCGAAATCCGTTCTGTTTACTATTACTCGATGGAGATGATTGTGTGATGTTCGATATAAAGGAAAATATAGGGAAATGATCGGATAGGTCAGAAACAACGACGCCAGAGAAAACGGGAGAATTAGTATTGGTAAAGATGTTATCTATGAGGGTTGATGAGTTATCAGAAATTCTGGTAGGCTTCGTGATGGCCGGAATAAATGAATGTGAGAGTAGTATGTCTAAGAAGTACAATTCGAATTCTGATGATAATGAAGTAAATTTAGGTTAAAGTCTCACATGATGAAACAAGGTTTGTTATTAAGAAGAGGTGAGGCTAGTATGGACTGGATAACAGATATAAACTCAATAAAGTTTGCATTGGGAGGCCTGTAGACTTCACCTATAATAATATTTTTGTCACCGTGATTTTTTAATTCGATAAATAAACATTCGATTATTTCGGTCGCGTGTGTTAGTTCGGGTCTTATATCAAAAACTAATTTATCTGAAATGTAAAAGGCAACCCCACCTCCTTTTTTCCCTTCCCTATTGTTAGATATCAATTTGAATCCCTGTATTGAAAAAAAAAACGAAGGGGGCGAGTCAGTGAACCAGGTTTCACACAAGCCAAGTACTGAGAAATCTGCATCTAAATCATGAATGAATGACTGGAATTGGTCAAAGTTTCTATTGAGGCTGCGTGCATTGTGATGGAGTAAAGAAAGTGTGTTTTTATAATTAGATGAGGCTTTCTTAGATAATTGATCGGGTAATACATACTCTGAATGTCTATTATTAACAAGAACATATTAGCATCAAAATTAAGCTGGAGCTCAGGCATTTCGTTGTTAAGATGATTAATACTATTCAAATCAAAGTTAGCAGCGCCTTCTCTGTTGGACAGGGGGGAAGAATTTCTAGGATCGTAATTTAGAGAGAAAATGTCATTAAACTCGTCATCGGTTAGGATTGTAAAAGCATTCATAGGAAAATCATTCATTGAAGATTTGGGGGGAGTTGGGGTTGGAAAAGAGAGGCTCTGATCTATTAACACATGTCTGTATAAAAAAGAGGCTCTTGCTTCACTGCACATATACAAGAATATGCAAATATAGGTTATAATATACAAAAAGTAGTTGCGTAATTGGCAAGCTGGATCGTACAGGGGTGTACAAGTAGAATTGTTTGTTCGTATGAATAACAAATGATTTACAAAACTAAATGAATGCTGTCCATCAATAGAGAGATATAAGTTATAATAATAAAAAAAAGTAGTTGCGTAATTGGCAAGCTGGATCGTACAGGGGTTTACAAGTAATTATAGAATTGTTTGTTCGTATGAATAACAAATGATTTACAAAAATAAATGAATGCTGTTGGGGTTGGAAAAGAGAGGCTGTGATCTATTAACACATGTCTGTATAAAAAAGAGGCTCTTGCTTCACTGCACATATACAAGAATATGCAAATATAGGTTATAATATACAAAAAGTAGTTGCGTAATTGGCAAGCTGGATCGTACAGGAGTGTACAAGTAGAATTGTTTGTTCGTATGAATAACAAATGATTTACAAAACTAAATGAATGCTGTCTATCAATAGAGAGATCATGTGGAACATAGAACGTAATGGACACAAATAATAGATATCTAATGCCTAGAAACAGGCGACAATGCATAAGTATAACGAAATTGGTGTGAAGTGACTGTACCTCGTAGTCAACACCACAGTACAAGGTGTTTAAGGAAAAAAAGCTAAGACGTCAAGCTTGTAATGTTGATATAATAAAGACCATAGATAAGACATCCTTCTTTTCTTTAAATGATTATTTTACCATCCTTTGGCTGAAAGTTAACACACTAGGTATATATACACAAATATATACAGATAACGATGCTTAAGTTAAAGGAAAGAAAGACGTGTTAAAAACATATTCACATTGCTTAGTCTCGACATGAACAGAGTCAGAGCGGGTTGATTTTTTTTCTAACTGCCTTTCTGGAGTTAGTGTAGATAAAAAGGATAACACCAAACAGATCGTTATCCAATAAACGCTTTATGCATGCGGCTTAAAAAAATGAAAGTAAGCTCCTAACACCTCAGAGCAATACGTAAGTCAAAGGTTATCACTTTGTTCAATGTCGAGACAAAGAAAAAAATGCAGAGAAGGGTGATTCGGTGGATATATAAGCAATAGTTCCTTCACCTTAAAAATTTTACAAGCAAAACACAGTAAACAAATTTATGAGGCGAAGACTGCCATTTACGTAACTGTTATCAATACTTGAGGAAAATTGTTTCGGTGATTTGATCACATGCTATTTGTATATCATTTATAAAAAAATACAGTATACAAAATAACCACAAAAACGCCGACATTTATATGCCTTGTGTATATAATTTTGAATGCATCTAAATTAATTTTAATTGATAAAAATATGAAATCAAGCGGTAAAACCTATAGTAAACAAAATATGAAAGTTCTGCTGTTGAGTATTTACACCTTCTTCGATATATATATATATACATATTATCATTTATTGTTCTCCTGAAGAAGACGCCAGGGAGCGCCGAAAATTTGAGTGTAAAAATAAAATTGGCCACAATGCATTACAAACGCGTTTAGCAGTTTTCTTTCAATTTATATATGTATATATATATATATATATATATATACATATGTATATATATATATATATATGTATGTATACCTTACGGGTACATTAGCAGGACATGCAACAATACAGTTTATTCCGTCATAATAGCGCCCCCTACATTAGGAGGACATTTCGAACGTTAAGCGGACATTTGAACAAAGAAAAAGAACAAAAAATGTCCTTCTAATGTACCTGATAGAGTAATATATATATATTTATATATATATATATATATATATACAGGACGTCCCCGAAAAAAAAATCGACATTTATCGATGTTTAATCATATTTTAATCACAACTATGATTAGTAAATGACACATATTTGTAAAGCTTGGATCCTCTTCTTTCATTTGGAGCCACTCATATGATACATACTTCACGCATGCGTGAATAAAGACAATATGGAGCAGGGCTACCGAAAAGTCGTTTGGCCAACGATATCTGAATTTCAAAGAGATAACCACAATTCTAGAAAGTATATTTTCTGCGCTTTCATATGACACCGCAATCGGGAAAAATGAGCCAGGGGTGACAAAGCTGTGTTGGTGTAAATTGATGCTTACATTTTCATGATTAATTAAAGGCTCCAAGATCGTCCCCATTCTGTTACCAGAAATACTCATTGCTCTGTTGATAACTGGACGGTCAACTAGGTTAATGAAAACGTACCTCACTATCAATAAGCTTTTATCATTTTGTACTCACCACTCCATTTTGTTGACAATCAGCCATGCATGAAAGTATTTTGTCGGTACACTGTCGCTTGGTCTACCACCACTTGGTCTAATTATCAGTTCGTCGAACGCCACGTGGTCTAACTTCATTTTGTACATTAAACAGTTAAATGATTCTTTGAGGTTTTTAAGGAAAAATAACCCCTCTGAATATTGGACTCTTCTGAAAAGGGGTGAGAAAAAAGCTTCTTTTACTAATAAAGTCCTATTAAGTGCCTCTGTTGAACATTTTAGAAATCTTGGTAATGTAGACAATGTTACAGATGTGGGAGTAGTATACCAAAAGTTGAAAATTTTAAAATACATTCGTCGTTGGAAAGTTCTAACGATCGAGTCTGATATTTTTAATGCTCCAATAACAATTGATGAGACATTGCTGGTTATCAAACGTTTAAAAATGGCAAGGCTTCTGGTATAGACTTGATGAGAAACGATTTTTTGAAAAATTGCCCAATTAGTATTTTAAATTTAATAGTTACCTTTTTTAATGTTGTGCTAGATAATGATATTATTCCAACTGACTGGTGTGTAGGGATTATCGTCCCAATTTTTAAAAATAAAGGCGATGACACAAACCCAGATAATTATAGGGGTATTACACTTCTTAGCTGTTTAGGTAAGCTGTTTACTTACATTTTAAACTATAGAATATCAAATTTTGTGGATTGTAATAAGATTTTAGGCGAAGAACATGCTGGATTCAGGTCAGGATATTCAACAACTGATCATAGTTTTGTACTGAAATGTATTATTGATATCTTTTTGCAAAGGAAGAAAAGGATGTATTGTGCATTTATTGATTATAAAAAGGCCTTTCATTTCATTGATAGATCAGCTTTATGGTTGAAAATTTGGCTTTGGAGTTAAGGGAAAAGTTTTTGTAGTTATAAATAATATCTATAAACATGCCAAATCATGCGTTAACTTAAATGGTCATTTATCAGAATATTTTATGTGTAATGTAGGTTTAGGACAAGATGAAAACCTGTCATCGTTGTTGTTTGCTATGTTTCTGAATGTCATATAAGTATATTTTATGAGGGCCTTTCTATGCTGGATGATGTTTATAGTGATAGTTTGTCAGATGAAGATATTCAACTTTTTTCAGGCTTTATTGTTTGTTATATGCTGATGATACTCTTATATTTGCTGAAAATCCGAATGAGCTTCAGAAAGCATTAATTGCTGTGGAGGAGTACTGCGAGAAATGGTATCTTCAAGTATTATACGAGTAAGATGAAAATTGTTATTTTTTCAAGAGGAAAGGTGAGGAAAGTACCTAGATTTATGTTTAATGGTGATGATTATGAAGTAGTAGATGACTTTAATTATTTAGGAGTTAAATTTAATTATAATGACAGTTTTAAGAAGGCAATAGCCAAACAGGTGACTCAAGCTAGGAAAGCTTTGTTCAGTATGTTGGTAAAAGCTAAACGATTGCAGTTATCTCTTGATACTCATTGTGAGTTGTTTGATCCTATGGTGCTACCTATTTGTTATATGGTAGTGAAGTCTGGGGCTTTGAGAATTTAAATCAAATAGAAGTTTTTTTCAAAGGAAATTTTAAGAACGATCTTGCAAGTAGACGGTGTACTATGGTATATGGTGAAACTGGTCGTTGTGTAATACTTAAGTATGTTAAATGTAGAATGATTGGTTTTTGGTTAAGAATAGTCAAGGGCGAACAGTCCAAATATGCTTTTTATTATACAGACTAATAAGAAGATTACATGAAAATGAGGTGATAGATTTTGTATCAATTTGGCTTACATGCATTGAAAACATATTGAATAATGCAGGATTCACTAATGTCTGGCTTTCTCAGGGCAATGGATTTAATACCGATTGGATTGACTGTTGAATGTATATACACATAATAGTACATGCAAAATTATATAATATAATATGAATTGCTGTTCCTTACTCTAACTACCACATAGTATACAGTGTATATTATATTATATAATTTTGCATGTACTATTATGTGTATATACATTCAACAGTCAATCGTTGTAGAATCCTTACCATGTTCATTGACTGCATTTTACACCAAGGATCTTTTTGTATCATATTAACTTAAGAAATATACTCTTTTATCTCAGAATAACCAAACAAGTCTATACCCGGTGTAAGCTATTGTAATCACTCTACTCTATTGTGTACTGTGCCAAACAATAATCCACTGTTCCATTGACTCCAAATGCCATAATCCTTCTCCCCCAGCTCACCAGGCCAATTATTCCATATCCTTCATGCTATCACAACTCATTCTTCTATCTTTCATCTACCGGCAAACTATCCGTCCATTGAATAGATCTCCTAACTTTAACAACAGAGATTTGAAAGACTTGTAAAATGTTTGTAACTTCTGCTTGTACGATATATAAACGCATGTAACTAACAGGTTAATCATTCCACCTGAAGAATTAAACGAAAGCGCTTGTGGAAGCAAACCTACGGATATCTACTATGTCTTTATTCTCGGAGTGAACTTTATCTTACTTTAAATTATTTTTTCTGTACGTTCTCCCATCTACATTTCTTTACAACTATAACTTGTGGACGTAAAGCACGAAGAGCATAAGACATGGAGAAAACCACACTGGAAGCAATCGACACCATCATTGCCAACATTAAATCTGAACTAAGGAACATACGCGAGAAACTAGCAAAATCGGAAGATTCGACAGAGTGTCTGAATAACATTGAGAAGGAATGCGACAATCTTGGCAACAAAATAAAGGACCGTGAAAACAACTCTGTCAAAACCAACACTACACCCCAAAAGTCACACGCAAGTCAATCATTTCAACCGTTCCCCCCAAGTTACATTCTGGAATGGACAAAACTCGTTACGCAGAGATATAAAAAAAATTTGTCCATGACACGGAACGAAGGACTTGCAAGACTATACACACAATGGAGTGAATACCCAATCCCCAAAATTCCGCGAAAATTCAAAAAGCCATATATGTATAATGGCACAACTCAAGAAAACACTGTTTACCAATGCCCCGCTCCCGACAAATTAAAAATGCGCCCAATCATAGCTGGACCAGTATGTCCAACACACCGTTTAAGTAATTTTATTGATATTTTGCTCAAACCGCTAGTCAATAAAGTAAAAAGCTTTGTTAGGGATGATTTTGATTTTTTAACACACTTACCCAAAGAATTGCCATTTGAATCAACCTTTGTTACATATGATGTTGTACACGGACATACCCCATAGTGACGGTCTTAAAGGTATACAACATTGGATTAATAAATATCCGAAAGAAATTGATTCTCGTTTTTCTTCACAATTCATATTAGACGCGGTCAATTTTATATTGAATAATAACACCTTCCATTTTGATGGAAATAATTATGTACAGGAACGTGGAACTGCAATGGGAGCAAAAATGGTCCCGACTTATGCTACTCTCTTCATGGGATACTTAGAGGAGAAACTCTATGAGCGCGTCCAAACACATTATAATGTTGAAGTTAAAAGGTATTTAAAAAAAAAAAATTGGTTTAGATACTTAGATGATTGTTTTATTGTTTGGAAAACTGAATTTGGAGATATTAATAATTTACATAAGATACTAAGTGAATTGCACCCAGCAATTGGTTTTAAATGGAATGTTAATTGTAGCTCAATACATTTCTTAGATATTAAAATAATAAAGGAAGATAATTTGTTAAAGACAGACATATTCTATAAAGGCACAGACACTCACCAATATTTTCATTTTAAATATTGCCACCCTAGCAGTGTAAAAATAATGTCCCGTATAATTTAGCTAGGAGAATATGTACAATTGTATCCGATGAAGAAACTAGAAAGAAACGGTTGGAAGAACTAAAGCATATGCTGTTGATTAGACATTATCCTAAGGAAATTATTACAACCGGTATTTCTAAGGCAAATGCACTCAGTAAGCTAGAGTTGATGTCTAAAAAGGAAAGAAATGAACAGGAGATAGTTCCATTTGTCCAAACATTCAACCCAAATAACCCAAACATGTTTCAAATTATTCATGATTCGTTGCCTCTCATCAAGACCGATGAAACTCTGAAAGCAGTATTTCAAAATGTAAAATTTGTATCAAGCAAACGACAAAGCCCTAATCTGAAACAAATATTAACCAGAGCCAGATTTTCCCGAAACAACAATACAAAAGGTGGGGTGAAAAGATGCGGCGACAAAAGATGCAAAACCTACCCCCATTTGGATGTGACAAATAGAATCAACATTGGAATAAACAACACAGAGTTTTTAATTAAATTTCCATTTACATGTCCAACAAAAAACTTGATTTATTGCATAACGTGCCAAGGATGTAAAGAACAATATATTGGTGAAACAGGAGATGTTCTTCGTAACAGAGTAAGGGTTCATCGTCAGCAAATAAGACAGAAAGAATACAGGCAACTAAAATTGAGTGAACATATAGAAAGGTGTGCTCGTTCCATAGAACCCAATTTCTTAATTACACCTTTTTATAAAATGAATGATGATGACAAAACTAAACGTTGCCTAAAAGAAGAACATTTCATTAATAAATTTAAACCTTCACTGAACGCTATATGAATTGCTGTTCCTTACTCTAACTACCACATAGTATACAGTGTATATTATATTATATAATTTTGCATGTACTATTATGTGTATATACATTCAACAGTCAATCGTTGTAGAATCCTTACCATGTTCATTGACTGCATTTTACACCAAGGATCTTTTTGTATCATATTAACTTAAGAAATGCGTCAGACTATTTAATTTCGAAGTCTACATACTCTTTTATCTCAGAATAACCAAACAAGTCTATACCCGGTGTAAGCTATTGTAATCACTCTACTCTATTGTGTACTGTGCCAAACAATAATCCACTGTTCCATTGACTCCAAATGCCATAATCCTTCTTCCCCAGCTCACCAGGCCAATTATTCCATATCCTCCATGTTATCACAACTCATTCTTCTATCTTTCATCTACCAGCAAACTATCCGTCCATTGAATAGATCTCCTAACTTTAACAACGGAGATTTGAAAGACTTGTAAAATGTTTGTAACTTCTACTTGTACGATATATAAACGCATGTAACTAACAGGTTAATCATTCCACCTGAAGAATTAAACGAAAGCGCTTGTGGAAGCAAACCTACGGATATCTACTATGTCTTTATTCTCGGAGTGAACTTTATCTTACTTTAAATTATTTTTTCTATACGTTCTCCCATCTACATTTCTTTACAACTATAACTTGTGGACGTATAGCACGAAGAGCATAAGACATTGAGAAAACCACACTGGAAGCAATCGACACCATCATTGCCAACATTAAATCTGAATTAAGGAACATACGCGAGAAACTAGCAAAATCGGAAGATTCGACAGAGTGTCGGAATAACATTGAGAAGGAATGCGACAATCTTGGCAACAAAATAAAGGAACGTGAAAACAACTCTGTCAAAACCAACACTACACCCAAAAAGTCACACGCACGTCAATCATTTCAACCGTTCCCGCCAAGCTACATTCCGGAATGGGCCTAGCCTTTTGACAAGGCCTCGTGACTTGGCTATTTTCCTCGTCATGCTGTGCCTGAGATGAGACTAGCCGGCTGTCTGAGTATTCTTTTTGTCACTGAAGACGATCATGAATCATCTTCGGTGACACCTCATTAATGTCCAGGCACCGCCTTGCTGCCTCCACAACTAATCTTATTCTATTGGAATGTGTCGTTTCATTACCTAAATTGTTAACAATGAAAGTTATAAAGGCTAGAAAATCTAGTCTAGCGTTTTCTGTCGAAGCCAGAATAACAGGATCAGACTCCTCTGGTTCGGAGCGTGTTTCTTTGAACAATGAGCTCATCTTGCTCATCAGTTTGAATCGATTTATCAACAGTTTCTGTTTGTGTTGACGTGGTTGCTTTTTTGGCATTGTCATTGTTTTTGGATCACCAGGGTTTAATTCGGAAATATCCGATCGATGTGGCTTTTCATTTACCTTTATTCCTTTGACAGTTTCCCTGTTGATTATATGAGGTTCTTTTAAATTATTTTCTTCTCCTTTTTCCTGATGGTATTTTTTGGTTGCTTGTGCATAGGTTACATTGTTTTGGAAACTGACGCTCTGAATTTTCTTTGCTTCTTTATAGTAAACACAACCTTGATAGGCGGCCGAGTGGCTGAGATTACATCTTAAACACTTCGGCTGTTCTTTATTGGGACACATGTTATATGTGTGACCCTTCTCCACATCGGACACATCGCTCCCGTCCTTTGCAATTTTTTTGTATATGCCCAAATTGTTGGCATTTATGGCATCTAAATACGGGGGGAACGTATTCCTCAACAATGTACTTTTGATATAAGAAAGATACTTCTCTGGGGAGAGGTCCTTTTAATACTAGTAAGACCGAAGGGGTTAAAGATAATTCCCCATCTATTCTTTTATTAAACTTCTTAACATATGTCACACTCTGGTTTTTTAGTAGCTCAGTGAGCTCTTCATCAGTAATCAGCTTGTCAACTTTATGAATTACCCCACGTTTTTGCGTTGGAGTGGGATGGTATTTTGTTACTTTGACAGCGGTTCGAACTAGTGTTCCGTCATTGATAATATCATTTCCATTTGTTTTTCATTTTTGCAAGTTACTTTCAAGTTTCCCTTTTCTTTCCTTATTTTACTGACCTTTCCGTACCTCTCACGTAATTCTTTATCTAATTTTGCTGGGCTGATTTGTCCTATACTTTTATCACCGACACCACTTATTAATACCACCAGGGTGGGCATCAGTGTAATGGGGGTTTCCTTTCCATTTTCAACTCTATCCTTTTCCCCTCCTCTTATACCTTCTGGTTGTAGTTCCTCCTTGTTTTCTACACTCCCTTTCCTAACTCTCTTCTCGTCTTCATACTTTGTTCTTGGACTCGCTTTTCTCTTTTTCCTCTCCATTTTGTGCCACTCTCTTTAACTGTCCACTCCTTCCGTCGAACTCTCTCTCTGTTATTTCTTCTAAATGAATGAGACTGGAATACTGGATTTCTAGAACTAGTAGAAGTGTACATTATATTATTTGCAGCCTGGTGGTAGGCTTCTTCTCCAGATGATCTATCTCACTCATCTGTCTCCATTACCCCTAATTTGAAAGTTTGATTATCATAAGTGTAACCGTTAGTTGTTAGTCTGTTGGTTAGTTTGCTATATATGCTCTCTAAATTTGAAAGACCTAAAATGTAAATCTTAAGTGAGACTTACAATAATCTAAGTCTTTAAGACTTATTTTCCACGTTCTTTGATTAAATTTTTCTCTCGAGACCGTGAACAAAGTCTCCTGTTTAAATCTTTTATGGAGATTTAAGCTTTAAGCCAATCAGATTTACGATGATGCAACACGTGATCGAACATTCAAGCCAAGCGCGCGATCGACGACATCTTTCTTTTTGCGGTTGTGTGAATCTTGCACATAACTACAACACAACAGTGAGAGCCAGATGACACTATGAACACGATGCCAATGTTACGCAAGGTAGCTCCTTGGTTGTACAATATATTGTTGTGTGCGTATCAGCTCAGCTCAGCTCATCAGTTAATTATGCTGCATGCATAATTAAACACGCAAGCTAGTTAATTCAATTTAATGCAATCTTTTATATGCACCTTATAGTTTTTTATTCTTTTTGCTACTAAATCGGGCAACCCCAAACCATACGCTTTCTAAAAATTCATGAATATTCATATAAGTGTTTTCCCACATATTTGGTAATTTAACAGGGTAACTTGTTAAAATATGAGAAAATGTTTTTTAACGGTGTTTTTTATCGGGCGATTGAAAATGAATGCTGATTTCCGGTAAAGCATCAAACTTGTTGTTGTTGTTTTACAGGAAAAAGCCTGTAAAATTGAAATGACGGCAACAACTTGTAATTTCAAGGGCCAGGAAACCTGTAGTTTTTACAGTTATTTTTTACAGTGTAAGTGTTGTACTGAAATGTATTATTGATATCTTTTTGCAAAGGAAAAAAAGGATATATTGTGCATTTATTGATTATAAAAAGGCCTTTGATTTGAAGATAGGCCAATGTCCCCCCCCCCCCCCCACACACACACACACACACACACCTTTTTGAAGAACATTTTTTTTTTGCTTGTCAGAGAATTTGGGAGGAAAAGTAGACCGAACAAAATTTCATAACGTTTTTTTTTTTTTTTTGTGGTTGTCGAAAAAATTCAGACAATTCGGACAGTTAAAACATGCGGTGTCCCCCACCCCCCCCCCCCCCAATTTCGAAATGGATTTGCGCCACTGCCAGTTTAGCTAACCCCATTCAGTCTAAAACCCATTTGGGCTAATTTTCACTTTGTCTATTTCCAAATAGTCTAACAGTCATTTTGTCTACAAGCCACATAGTCTATTATCCATTTGGGCTACACCTACTTTGGCTAATACCATAAGGTCTACATACCATTGGGTCCAATTCTATTTAGTCTAATAACCAGATGGGCTAAGTTTATTTATTTATTTATTTATTTATTCTTTTTCCGTTTCACATAAACAAAATATAAAGAAACATGACATAATAAATATAATACAGCAAAGTTGTTCGAACATGTGTCATATAGAATACATGAAAATATCATAATTCTTGAAAAAGGATCAGCAACATAACAACACTTTAGCTTATAATAAGTGTAAAACGGAGGGACTTGCCAGAAAGAAGCAAAGCTTGTACAAGAGGCAAGCCCCTGAACTTAGTTTCAATACGTTTTAATCCAGGGGAAAAATGAAAAAAATGTATAATGAACACATAATATATACAAGATATAAGAAGTTATAAAAGTATAACTAATAACAAATATAATAACAGGGGGCAGAAAGAGAAGGTGCAGGTAATTATGAAAAGACAGACTGCAGAGGTACGTGTATGGAACGTCAGGTCGTTAGGCATGCTTATATGATTTCAGTTTTTAAGAAAATGTTATACGAAGGTATAATATAGGTATGGATATGTTATAGTTAATTGTGTATTGACTTGACCTGTTACTGTGAGTATTGACAGATTAACATTTTTTAAGCATACGTTTAAAAGCGTTAATACTAGGGGATTCTTTAAAATCATGAGGCAGAGAATTCCAGTATGCAGATCCAGAGTAAACAAATGAGTTCTTTGCAAATAAAGTTCTTGTTAATGGTAGATGATAGTAGTTTCGTTGTCTAGTTGGGTAGTAATGTATAGAAGTATTCTTGCGGAACATATTAGAAAAAATTGCGGGGAGATTGTCTTTACTTAATTTATACATGAATTGGCCGAGTTGGAAAAGATATATGTCATTTACTTTCAGAATATTGTTTTCAAAGAATAATATATCGGTATGTGATCTAAATTGCGTCTGAAATATTATTCTTAGAGCCTTTTTCTGCAAAAGTAATATCCGGTTTAATTGTGTTTTTATTGCACATCCCCAAGCTATAATTCCATAATTAATATATGGAAAGATCAATGTGAAATAAAGTGTCAGCAATGTTCGAGAAGGAAGAAAATGTTTGAGTTTATTAATGATTCCGATATTTCTAGAAATTGTTTGGCATGTGCTGTCGATATGAGGTTTCCATGATAATTTGTTGTCAATAAGAACTCCTAAAAATCTTGTTATAGAAACATTATCAAGAACATGGTTATCAAAATGTATACTGCCCGGTAAACTATTGATTTTATTACTAAATAACATGTAATTTGTTTTCAGGAGATTAAGTGAAAGTTTGTTTGACTTGATCCAATCGGTCACATATGTCAGTTCAGAATTTACAATTGTAATAAGTTGATTAACATCAGCATGAGAAAAGAAAAATATTTGAGTCATCAGCGAAGAGTATGAATGACAGTAAATTATAAGATTTTTGTATATCGTTAATGTACGTAATGAAAAGTAGAGGGCCAAGTAGGCTACCCTGCGGCACGCCACAAGTAATTGGAAGAGTAGAAGAATTGCAATTGTTAACCGATACAAATTGAGTCCTATTAGTGAGGTAACTCCTGAACCACTCCAAGGCCTTCCCTCTAACTCCATAATGACAAAGTTTATGTAGAAGAATATCATGGTTTATGGTATCGAAGGCCTTGGAGAAGTCCAGGAAGATACCAACAGTGTGACAACCTTTATCAATAGAAGTGGTGACTTTATCAATAAATGACAAAATTGCATGAGAGGTACTATGGTTTTCCCGAAACCCAAATTGGGAGTTTGAGAAAATGTTGTGTTGTTTGAAAAAATGTGTTGTTCTTGTATGGACAATTTTTTCAAGAATCTTAGATAGCGAGGTTACCCTGATAGCAGAAAGTGGTAAAAATTACGTGATATTTACGTCGTGGTTTTCGTCTTTTTTACGTCCTGTAATTACGTCAATAAGACGACAACTTGCACCAACGCAAGACGTCAAGAGGACGTCTTATTTTGACGTCATCTGTACACTGCAAAAACTGAAGTGCTGAGCACTTTTTGAGGGCATGCATAGGGACTGCACTCAGCGTGCTATTTCAGCACTTTCACGGGAGCTGGACCGGCTCCTTAAACTGCTAAACATTCATAAAAAAAATTATTTGGGCGAGCTTCGAACCAGGGTCCGCTGATCGAGAATTGCTGGCATTACCGCTAGACTAACTCACATTGTACGATTTAGAGCAGATCATATTGTTACATAGTGAATTTACGACACCACATAGTTCATTTTATCTACTTGACTCCCATGACTAAACTGAATTGCAAGAAGCATTTGTTAGTCCATCGGTAACGTCAGCGCCTCTCAATCAGCGGAACCTGGTTCGAGGCTCGCCACGGTCAAATTTTTTTTTTGCTGGTAAATTAGCACACTACAAGTGCTATAAACAGGATTTCAGGTGCAGTCACTATAGTTTTTACGGTGTACAAGACGTAGAGATGACGTCAAAATAAGACGTCCTCTTGACGTCTTGCGTTGGTGTAAGTTGTCGTCTTATGGACGTAATTACAGGACGTAAAAAAGACGAAAACCGCGACGTAAATATCACGTCATTTTTAACACTTTCTGCTATCAGGGAAGAGGAATGAAGACGTAGAGATGACGTCAAAATAAGACGTTCTCTTGACGTCTTGCGTTGGTGCAAGTTGTCGTCTTATTGACGTAATTACAGGACGTAAAAAAGACGAAAACCACGACGTAACTATCACGTCATTTTTTAACACTTTCTGCTATCAGGGTAGTAGGGATATTGGACGATAGTTAGAAACAAGTTGACTGTCACCTTTTTTGAAAAGAGGAATAACTTTTGCAATTTTCATTTTATTAGGGACCCGTCCTGTGTTAAGAGAAATATTAAAGATGTGCACTAAGGGATCAACGATAGCTATGATAATTTTCTTTAAAAGGAAATTAGGAATGCCGTCAAACCCATGACTTTTCTTATTCTGCAGATTGCTGACAATATTGATGATTTCACTCGTATTTGTAGGATTGAAAAACATGGAATTAGGGTTAGGGTTGTCAAGGAAATCATTGAAAGATTTATTAGCTTGCGGCACTTCCTTCGCCAGATTGTTACCAACTTGTGAAAAATATGAATTAAACTTTCCTGCGATAATGTTATTGTCATCGGTTAAGGTATTGCTTGTTTTTATTTTTGTGATTGAAGAACTCTTTTTCTTTTTATTCAATGCACCATTAATAATTTTCCATGTGTTCTTGGTATCATTTTTGTACATATTAAGTTGAGAAGTGTAGTATTCCTTTTTTGCAATACGCAACAAAGAGGTGAGGGTGTTTTTATAAGAGGTGTATTTAGAACGAGAGACATCACATGGTTTGGAGATATATCTATAATAAAGATTGTTCTTTCTGTTGATAGATCTCAAAAGCGATTTTGTAATCCAAGGGTGAATTGGAATCTTTCTATAATTTGATTTCCGGTTGGTGATAAGGGGAATATGTGTATCTAAAGAAAAGGTAAATTTGGCGACAAAAGAGTCATAAGCTTCATCAACATCTGAGGAGTCGAAAAAAGTCGACCAATCTGTACTCCCCAAATCATTGATTAGATGGGTAATGTTTTCGTCATTTATTTTACGATATGGAGTATTAAACGTTTCTTTACTAACAAGTTTGTTTGTACGAAACTTAACAAAAATTGGAAAGTGATCAGAAAGGTCAATAAGGATAACACCAGCTTTTGGGGTCGGAGAAGTTATATTACTGAAAATATTATCAATAATAGTGGCAGAGTTATCTGTTACTCTCGTTGGTTTAGTGATAAGTGGTAAGAAAGAATTAGATAAAAATATTTCAAGAAACTCTTGCGAAGTATTGTTACAATTAGCTAAGTTAAAGTTGAAATCCCCCATAAAAAAACAATCTTTATTTTAGGAAATTTTGAGTATTCGATTGTGGAGGTCGGTACAAAACACCCAGTATCAAGTTTTTTCCTTTGGGGTTTCTGATTTCGACAAAAAGGGATTCCAAAATATCGTTGGATATAGTCATGTTACCTATAAGAGTATATTCATATTGTTGCGGTATGTAAAGCGCAACACCGCCACCCGGTCTACGAGTTCTGTTATTAACAATCAAATTGAAACCAGTGAGTAAAAAAAGGGAACATGGGTTTTCCGAAAACCACGTTTCTGTTAAAGCAATAATTGAAGATTTCGGAAACATGTTGTTATCCAGGAATAATTTGAGTTTATCGAAATTTTTATTGGCACTTCTAATGTTTAGATGAAGAAGAAAAATGTCATCTTCAGAATTGCTAGATTCAATGAAAGATTTAAAATTTTGTTCTGTAAAATATTGTGAAGTGATGAGCTGCCCACATGGGTCATTTGGATCAAAGTTAAAATTTAGATCGGCAGTGTTATCGTTAAAGTAATTCTTTATATATGAATCATAATGGGAATTTTCTCGCATAAAGGTAGCTGCATGCTGTGATGAGAGAGACAACAGGTCGTCATGATTGAGCGAGCTGAAAGGAAACTCAGATAAATCGGCCATAGGAGGAGGAGGAAATAAAATTGTAACGCCTAACGAGAATACACGATACCATGTTCCTGCTCATGTGCCTGCGCAAGAGAAGAAAATAGATTACAGGAGAAAGACAGAAGTGATAAAGGGGAAAATAAAAAAAGGCAGACATTATTAAAGAAAAAAAAATCAGTGCAAGAAAATAAACAAACACACAGCCCCCAAAAATCAAAAGGGGGAAGGGTCAGGAAATTATACAAACTAAATTAAATAGGATAGAAAGATTAGAAATAAACTAACAAATCAATTAAGGATTGGTAATAATACTTATTTAAAAAAATGACAAAAAAGTAAAAAATAGAAAATAGGTATACAAAGATTTTTTTTTTTTTACAAACAAGAATCCATTATGTATCCGTCTCTCCTGATTTGTATTTTTTTTTTTTTTACATCAAAAGGTACACAAAATGAGGATATGGAATATGGATGTTACTCGGATGACGGACAGAAAAAAAAAAAAAAAACCCGTGACATGTGCATTATTCAATGGACCAAAGCTAAACAGGTGCCGTAACCAAGATCCCCATAATTATGGTCTAATATCCAATCGTCTAATAACCAGTTAGGCTACTTATCATTTGGTCTAATTTTCATATAGTCTAATGACCATTTCGTCTAATTACTATTTATTCTTCTGGCCATTGAGTAGCAAGTTGAGAAAGGACAGGGAAATGAAACTTAAAAAAAATGAAACGTCAAAGAAGTCATCTACGTAAATGTGCATTAAAAGAGCCATTCACCTTCCTGCTGCTTATATCAAGATCAATCAATATCCCTACATTTTATATATTAATTATTTAATGTATTCAAATCAATTATTTAGTATTATTTTTTAGTAATTAAAACATTCATAGGTCTCCCCGTCCTTTTATGACTTAAGTAGAAGAACCTGATTTTGTATTGCACTTCAAATTATGTTTGTTGGGTTGATAATCTGTTATTCATGTTTCTTATTTGATATCCGATGTACAAATGTTTGTTCAAGTAGTCAGTAAATGGTAGGGGCGGTGCCAGGGTATTTTCATAGGAGGGGCAAGACGACCCACAGACTTGGGGTTTCAACGCACTAGGTACCTTTTTTGGAAAAGGGGGAACTTAATTATACAGGGTGAAGACAAGAATGGAAAATGGCGTTTTGATACGTTGCTGTACCCCTACATTGTATTTAACACACATTAAATTTTAAGGATACTTGCAAGCGAGCGACCAAAAAAATACTATACTTATTGAAGGTCATGCATGGTGCTTGCATTATACAGTGATTTCATAACGAAGATGCCGCAAAAGCGTTTAATTTCAAGCACAATCTCTCGAAAAAAGAGATAGATAAAACTTTATGTTACTGCCATGAGTTACAATAAGTGAGTGTGAGCGAGTGTAGCGTGCAAGCCTTAATTGCAGCAATATTATAAAACTTTTGGGCACTCGCTAAGTTCCTGCTCAAAGGTGTCATATTGTTGTCATATCAGCATCTAAATATTCTGCCATTAAGCTTCTCTGATTCTTTTGAGCTATGCAAACTGCTATTTTCAGGGGAGGCGCCACAGGAAGGGGGGGGGGGGCAGGGGCGGTTGCCCTATGATTTTTCAAGTGACCAAAAAGAGAGAGAGAGGGACAGAGGAAAAACGAAAAAAGAAGGAGAAGAAGAAAGAAAAACAAGTATGCAACCATTATTATGATGATCATTATTATGATTGTTATTATTATTATGATTATTATTATTATAACTCCAACTGCGACTTAGGGCAAAATCTTTTATCTCATTCTTTTGTTACGTTTCGCCCTAACCCACACTCGTTTCGCCCGAACGTCGAATTTCTATTGTGACAGAATAAACCTATTGTTAGGTTTCGCCTTAAGTCGCAGTTAGGTAAATTATCATTATTATTATTATTTGTTCATCTACAACGTAAATTAACTCGCTCACCTTTCCAAGCACCCAAAAAAATGTCTCCTGCTACCCACAAAAATGCCGCCCTTGGCAAACAGTGAATTTGCGCCCCCTCCCCGAGTCTTCCTGCATCCTTCCTTTTAACAACTGGCATGACTGGGATAGTTAAATGCCGGGAAAAATAGCACATAGCTCAGTAAGGAGTCAAATATTTAAGGAGTTCCAGCCGGTCGCAAAATAGCGAACGGACGGCAACATAGGACCCACCAAGATGGCGGATATCACGTGATCCCGTACAACCGGTGGCTATACTTTAGAGCCCGCATGAGCTTTCTACGTCTTAGTTCTGTGCTAGATTCGTGCGGCGCACGGAAATGAAATTGGCAACCAACTGCGCTATTCTATTTTTTTCAAGAATTCTTTTATTCTTTCCATTAAAAATCAATATTCTGTACGGAAAAATAAGGCACAGATTACAGAAAAATTAAATATTTAGAGTCTAGCAAAAAATACAAGTTATACACAACCCCGGTATACAAGACATGTTACAGATATCGGTATTATTTTGTTTTTCGAGTCAGGACAGCAACCCCCCCCCCCCCCCCCCCTCCGGGCTCCCTAGGCCCTTTCAAAAAGCTCTGGCCACAACCTGTCCAGGGATGGCCTACAGAATGAAGCATAGTATTGTTGGTAGGTGCGTAGACGAAAAGGGAATAGCCAAACAGGGCAATTAGCCTTAGTGATAATTAGACAAAGTGATGTTTAGAGAAATTGGAATTTAGACCAACTGACAATAAGAATAAATAGACCATATAAATGCCATGTAAACCAAATGGATACTAAACCAAGTGGATTTTAGACGAAATGCATGTAGACCAACTAGTTTTAGACTGCCTGGGAATTAGACAAACTGACATTAGACGAACTGGTAGCAAACCAAGTGACAACAAAATAAAGTAGACGAAATGGTAATTAGACGAAGTGATAATTAGCCCAAGTGGTCATTAGACCTTCTGGTTATTAGACCAAGTGCAAATCAGACCAAATGAAGAGTGGACCAAAAGGGTTTAGCCCGAATGAAGGTAGCCCATCTGGAAATTAGACCAAGTGGTTTTAGCCCAAACGTGCATAAACCATATCCTCTTATTTGTTTATTGGGAGGACATGCAGCCAGTGCAAACGGATTCGTTTAATAAATCATGGAAATGCAAGCATCAGTTTACACCAACAAAGCTTTGTCATCCCGGGCTCATTTTTCCCGATTAATGTGTCATATGAAAGGTCAGAAAACGAACTTTCTAGAAATGTGATTATCTTTTTGAAATTCAGATATCGGCGAAACGACTTTTTTGTAGCCCTGTTTCATATTGTCTTTATTCAATCATGCGTGACGTACGTATCATATGAGTGGCATCAAATGAGAGAAGAGGATTCAAGCTTTACAAATATGTGTCATTTACTAATCATATTCGTAATTAAAATATGATTAAACATAGAGAAGTAATGCATTTTCAAGTCCAACAGTGATGATTATTAGTACATCAAATTTTCTACGCATGCTCACGCCTTCTTCAGGGTTTACACGGATTACAGTGCATTACTTATCTATTGATTGATCTTTTCTGCATCGCTGCCTACACGCGGACTTCAAATATCATTATACGTATATATTCTGCTTTTTTTGGATATAGCATGTTGTTGTCCACATTTTGTTTTTTGACTTCTCTATTAGTTGTCTGCACGATGAGATAAGGAGAAGATATGATTAATATTTCAATATTTGGAATATCAAAGGGGTTAAACTCAGTGGCGTATCTAGGTATTCTGGAGCCCGTGGCAAACTTTCTAATCTGCCTTCCCCCCCCCCCCTTTCATTTCAAACCCTATAAAACACCATTTCTTACGCAATTTGTCCTTGACTGGGGCGCAAATAACCATCAAAGACCATAACATTTCTTGTATTTCTCCTCCTTTTCTTTCTTTCTTCTGCGTTTTTTGCGCCCCCTTCAAGTGCCGCCCGGGCGCGTGTCCCCTGTGCCCCCCCCCCCCGTAGATACGCCACTGGGTTAAACATTAGTAACATGGGTACTTTACGAGAAAATAAGCCACTTTATGGCCCTTTTTACGTCAGTTTTCATATTGTTAAGGGTTTTATAATAAGACCAAAATTATATTTACAATGATATCTCTATATACCATATCCTAAGTAAGTATACCCGTTTTAGAAATTAAAAAAAAACAATCCATAATGGACTCTTTCTCTTTTAGAATTATAAAACGTATTTTACCTGCGGTAATACGATATCCCCAAAATAGGAAATATTAATACCCTGTCGCAGTTATAATCCTTTGGAGAAACTAACCTTTTAGATAATTAATCTTTGGAATTATAAACCTTCTAAGTAAGGACAAGCATGTTAGGATATACGCCCCATATTTAGTTTTCAGAGTATTACGGACCTCCTTGCATCATGTGCATTGGACAACTGAGGGTTCCACAATAAAAATAAGAATAAATAAAACTAGAATTGCAATCGTATCAGAACGATGTGCATGGATTGACGTCTGTATTTTGCATGTCATTGAACAGTAAAATAAAAAGCATCTCTTAAACTATCTATAGCAATTTGTTTGAAGTCTGTAGCATCTAGAATAGTGCAGATAGGCAAAATCGAACAAAAGGTACGAAACACGGACAAAATGGTGCCTGGACGGTCATGCATGAGTGATTCCGGAAAATGAAGAATTCAGTGCATTACATGGCATGCCAAGGAACATGCATACGAAATTTGAATCGAAATGGACAAGGGGAAAGGACCTAGACAGTGATCACAACCACTGCATGCAAAACAAATTGGCCACAATGGAAATCTGGCCCGGATGGCATGCCATAGTTCTGTAGGTAGTGGCATCTATGCAGGATATAAAATTGCGATTAAAACGAAGCGCTTGATAGATATTAAAAATCTGGCTTCGAGAGTCTCTTCATTTTGCCTCGAAGCATGTATCTGCAAAATTTCAAGAAAAATAAAAATCGTTCAGGGGGCCAAACGCGGGAAACCGATTTGCCCCATAGACAATACGTGTAATACATGTGCAGGATCCGTATAATGACCTGACTTCAGTCGCGATTTACTCAAAATATTCTGTGATACCATATATCTTTTTTTGCATCCCTGACGAGGGAATTGCGCTGCGGTCATTGCGAGCCAACTGCAACTAGCACGCCATTTAAAATAAGCATATTATGGAATATTATGTAATACATAGTAAATTAAGGTTTTTGCGTAATATCTTCGCGATGACGTCATTGATTTCAACCAAATTTGGTTAACAGTTGTCAAATACACAAATACACATACCCACCAAATTTCAAAGACGTACGTTGACGGTTCACAAAATTAGAGCAAGTTGTCTTTATTTCGGCATTTATGCAAATATTGTGATTTTCAAGTGCAATTTTCTCAAAGTCGGTCAGTGATGGGGTATATATTTTTTTTATTTGGCTGAAAAGGGTATATCTTGAAGTATCTAAATAAAAAAAAGGGTACGGGTTTACCCAGGCATGACGGAGATACAGCCACACGAAGAGAGCCGTTTTGAAAACATTAGAGGGCGCTGTTTATATAATGCGTAATCAGAAATGCATGAAATCTGGCAGAAATGTGTGCAACGCCAAGACCAAGACATGGTAAAAGTTTGAGACAGAAATCAATTCATATGACAAAGTTATAGGAATTTTTAATATTCGGGAGTGAAAATTTCAAGAAATTTAGCGTTTTTCAATATGGCCGATTTCGGACTTAAATTTACAGTGTGAAGATGGCATTTTTCGTATTATTTTTTTTATTAGGAAGCTTACGAAACGGGACGGGAGAGCAACAAGACGGGGAGAGTTAACCACCGTGACGGTCCTCGCACTCTCCTGTCTGTTTTTCTATCAAGTTACGAAAAAGTAGACGGCGACGCATTGCAGTGTTCACGCCCACAATAGCTTCCCGTCCCGAAGGACGCAAAAACGAGCTTACGATTTCAGGACGGGAGCCTTTGAAGACGGGCGAAAAATCGGTGTGCGCCTGCGCCAGTTCGAGTATCTCTCCGTCCTGTTTAATTTCAGGACGGTTCTCTTGCGAAATAACGTCCGGTCTACAGAGGGGACGGGAAGCCGTATTGTTGTTGTATAACTGACGATTAAGGGCGTGAACACTGTGCAGTGCGTTGCCGTCCACTTTTACGTAATGATTTGAAAACAAGATTCTCCCGTCCTGTTAATCTCCCGTCCCGTTTCGTAAGCTCCCTATTAACCCGTTGAAGACGGTAAAGCCCAGTGCAATTCCCCCGCTGGGAACGGTAAAAATCCTGACAAGCTCAACGAAGCATGGTTGTCAAGGAGGGGGTGTGGTCTACTGCGTTCATAGCCAATCAGCGCCTTGATCGCTTTTGCCGCTGGCTTACTGAATATTCATAGTGTTCGGTGCACGAAACTGCGCGATACCTCATGCATTATTAATTTTCTTGTTTCCTTATTGGCTAGTGCCGACGGAAGTAATGAATAATTTATGAGGTTCCGCTGTCAACACGAATGTTTTTTGGCGCCGGTTGTATTTCCCCCCCCCCCCCTCCCCCTCTCTCTCTCTCTTTAGAAAGAGGGATACGTGGTTGGTGAATTTATACGACATATCATTTCCACCCCATTTTGTTTCCTCCATCTCCATGAAATTCATCTGTTTCATCCTAATTTCCTGCCTGTATTCTCTTTCCGAGAGTAAATACTTTTACTTCCATTCGTCTTATTTAATTTATTGATTGTATTTCTTGTCTTCCCCATCCCCCTTCCCTTTGACCCCCTATTTTTTTTTTTTTTTTTTATCAATTCTGAATTCTCGTTGTAGCTTCCTATATCTCACTTATTCACATGATTCATGTCTGCTTTTTTTCGTAAATTTTATTTTGTTCTTCTTTTTTCGTCGTTTATCCTTTGGCTATTCTTTTATTTTCCCACATTTTTGTTCATTTATCATAATTATAGTTATTCCTTTATCTTATCCTTCCGTTTTGTCTCCCTTGATTTGTTTCCTTCTTTCTTCGTCTACCACATTCTATCAGGGCCAGCCGGACGTTTTTGAGATTGGTGGGGCCCAAATATGGGAACCATGCAGGGAATGTTACTATTGTGCTACAAAAATGGGCCCAGTCACCGCCGTCGTCGTCGACATTCCCGACAAAAATTGTTGACAACCCAAAAAAAGTTGTCGCCGTTGTAACAAAAAAAAAAAAAAAAAAAAAAAAAATGGTTCAAAGGACATCGCCAATAGTCGATGTATTCATCACACACATGGGGGGGGGGGGGGGGGGGGGGAGGGGGGTCCAAATTTTTGTAACACATTTTATATGTCCGATGCAAAAATATTGGGGGCCCCCCGGTTCCGCCGGCCATACATATTATCCTCACAATTCTTTTTTTTTTAATGTATTATTCATTTATTTTCATAAGACATTATTGCGACAATAACTCATAAACGTGTTTGCATATCATATTTTCTATTTATTGCTTTATATGTATTTAAATAATTCGTCTTATACTTATTCAAGCTGATTTAACAATGAATGAATAAAGTCATTTACTTTCATTCTTATTTTCCAGTCTTATCCTTCATATTTCCTTTCAAACAATATTTCATTAGTAGTCATTATTATACCATCATGATGGGTTGCTGTTATAGGAATTTATTATTTTAGCGAGACTATACGCTTCTCCGAATCATTCTGTATTTTCCAATTTTGTCGCCTTTTCAAGTTATTCAATTTTGTTGATGTATATGTAAAATGATGATTATATTATAAGAAATTAATATTGATAACTTTAGCAGCTTCGTAGTAAGAAAAGGACTACCATTTTCACAGTGCTAATGTGGTTTTTTTTTGCAAAAAACAAAAAATAAAAACAAAACAAAACGATTTTTCTCTTATTATAATCATCTTCACAGAATCGTTTCGTGTGGATTCTCGCGTTTTGTGGTTTTATTTTTGTCGCAGATTATAAGCTCTCATGAAGTGGTCGGAAGACTAATGAATTCACAGAGTTTAAACCTTATAAATCGGTTCGACTTTCGCTAACTTCTAAAGTCTAAATAGGGGAAATGTTCAATAATAATTCCTCTATTATAAGTGGTACACTGGTACAAGTTTAAATACATATATATATTCGGTATTATTCTTTTCTACAGCCACCAACTTTGATCCGCCTTTGGAAAAGAAAGTAATCGATGAGTGTTTTATTATGTTAGATCCTCTCGCCCCCTGGATTGGAGCTCCATTGACAAAATGGGGGATTATCTGGCGTGGCCTTGGCAACCTTCGTTCGTATTTCCTTTGTTCTCATCTGCGATGAAAAGACAGGAAATCCATTCATGCTTTTGAAACCGTTAGAACCCAAGCTCGACTCGGTTTATTGTTTGTAAAGTACGGCGACTAACTGAATATACTGTATGTAGTTCAATAAAATGTGAATAACGCTACTCCTTTATACAGAAAACAATTCAGCAGAGGAAGCAATAATGAAAGTATGATGCTGCATGATGACGAGAAATCGTGAACTCCATAATAAACTTATGAATGTAAAACAAAAAGTAGAAGAAATGTCCCCAAAAGATTTTCATGTATTTATTTCTAACCTTTTGCTTTTATTTCATTATGCACTTGACATTTTTTTTTTTTTTGCCTCATGAGTTTTGATGAGTTTTGATCGTACTCTTTGTTTCCACCTTTCCTCTTGGTGTTTTTTTTTCTGTTCTGTTCTAAACGAATAGACGAGCACAGAAGACGAAATTGTTGTTGAAGAGGGTGAGAGAAATATAAAATAGAGTGTTTATAATGGAGAACAAGAGACGGTAATAAAGAAGGTCAGAAATGAAGACAGAACAATTGATGAGAAAAGTGTAACAAAAATCCGATCAATGATAAAATAAACTTCCGTGGAAAATATATTCAAAAAAGTTTCTTTATGAAAATCAATCCGGTGGCATGCAAAGCTGGAGAAAAAGAACTCGGCACGCGAGGCGAAGTGGTCGATCGATTTAATTTGCATAAACTATGCAAATAAGGCAGAGATCGAGGGTAAACGTAATTCATATGGAAATGAATAGAGCGTGTGCGCACAAGCCTATTTTGATTGGTCGGTTCTCGGCAGTGAGCCAGAGCGTTGCTATGCGAGTTCGAGTTCAAGAGTTCAAGAGGAAATAAGGTTTTGAAACTGTGTTTTCTACCCCAAATCGTTATCTTTTCAAAGTAAAACAAAGCAAACCACTATGTCAAATGTATAATCATTCGAATCAGTAAGGATTTATGTTTATTCATGTAGTAATGAGTGAAATAAATGGTGTAAAAGTGAGCTCGTCTCTTCGATTTTCTCAGACCGCATATATGCGGGCTCAGTCCACGAGCGGGGAAAAGTCTTCAACGGGTTAAAATGTACAGAGCAACTCTTGGACTATCTACGGGAATTTGTTAGAAGTCTGTAGGATGTAGGATAGAATGAGAACAAAAGGCATGAAAATGGCCCCAAAACGGACAAAATGGCGCCTGGACGGTCATGCATGAGTGAGTTCGAAAAACGAAGAGTTCAGTGACCTAGAAGGGATGCCAATGAACATGCATACGAAATTTGAAATGATATGGACAAGGGAAAAGGACCTAGACAGAGCTCACAAACACCCTGTGCAAAACGAATGGGGTCTGAGGCTAAAGAAGAAGAAGAAGAAGAAGAACACAGAAGAAGAATAAGAATGCAGAACATGAACAAGAATAGAAGATTGACTTACGTCAATCTAATTACCAACCTTCAGAATGACGAACATCCCCCATACGAAGGACATCTGCAGTATCACTTCCTGCACGCCTGACAACTCCAACGTTGCTTCCTGTGGCATCAACATGTTTGCGAGGTCTGCTAGGGTCTTTTCCTTTTCCCGACCCGTGTCCACCTTTATTAATGAAATACGATCAAAAGTTTTGAATGCCATGAGTTACAATAAGTGAGTGCGAGCGAGTGTAGCGTGCAAGCCTTAATTACAGCAATATTATTAAACTTTTGGGCACTCGCTAAGTTCCTGCTCAAAGGTGTCACATTGTTGTCATATCAACATCTAAATATTCTGCCATTAAGCTTCTCTGATTCTTTTGAGCTATGCAAACTGCTATTTTCAGGGGCGGCGCCACAGGGAGGGGGGGGGGGAGGGGCGGTTGCCCTATGATTTTTCAAGTGACCAAAAAGAGAGAGAGGGACAGAGGAAAAACGAAAAAAGAAGGAGAAGAAGAAAGAAAAAAAAGTATGCAACTATTATTATGATGATTATTATTATGATTATTATTATAATTATGATTATTATTATTATAACTCTAACTGCGACTTAGGGCAAAATCTTTCATCTCATTCTTTTGTTACGTTTCGCCCTAACCCACACTCGTTTCACCCGAACGTCGAATTTCTATTGTGACAGAATAAACCTATTGTTAGGTTTCGCCTTAAGTCGGAGTTAGGTAAATTATCATTATTATTATTATTTGTTCATCTAAAACGTAAATTAACTCGCTCACCTTTCCCAGCACCCCAAAAAATGTCTCCTGCTACCCATAAAAATGCCGCCCTTGGCAAACAGTGAATTTGCGCCCCCTCCCCGAGTCTTCCTGCATCCTTCCTTTTAACAACTGGCCGTCAGACCCAACTCCGTAATACCGAGCACAGGTTTATACTCCGAAAACGGCGTATAGAACAAGATGAATATAGAGCCCTCATCGTTCAGTTCGAGGCAGTGTGTACAAAAGGCAAGGGGAAAATCGTGCAGTGTCGACCTGATGTTGATAATATATTTTTGAAAAATAATGCTGCAGATATATTTATTTAAAATGTTTGTTATTTGAGATTCACTTCATATGACGAATCATTCAAGGATTTTGAAGATAATTGACACGCAGCATTATTTTTAAGAATATGTATATCGTTGGCAGATTGGCTTTGCAAGATTATCCACATGCCTTTTGTACACACTGTCTCATACTGAACGATGAGGGCTCTATATTCATCTTGTTCTATACGCAGTTTTCGGAGTATATACCTGTGCTCGGTATTACGGAGTTGGGTCTGACTGACTGGGAGAGTTAAATGCCGGGGGAAAAAAAGAGGTTAAACTCAGTGGCGTATCTAGGTATTCTGGCGCCCGTGGCAAACTTTCTAATCTGCCCCCCCCCCCTTTCATTTCAAACCCTATAAAACACCATTTCTTACGCAATTTGTCCTTGACTGGGGCGCAAATAACCATCAAAGACCATAAAATTTCTTGTATTTCTCCTCCTTTTCTTTCTTTCTTCCGCCCCCTTCCGCCCGGGGTGTGTGTCCCCTCTGCCCCCCCCCCCCCCCTCGTAGATACGCCACTGGGTTAAACATTAGTAACATGGGTACTTTACGAGAAAATAAGCCACTTTATGGCCCTTTTTACGTCAGTTTTCATATTGTTAAGGGTTTTATAATACGACCAAAATTATCTTTACAATGATATCTCTATATACCATATCCTAAGTAAGTATACCCGTTTTAGAAATAAAAAAAAAACAATCCATAATGGACTCTTTCTCTTTTAGAATTATAAAACCTATTTTACCTGCGGTAATACGATATCCCCAAAATAGGAAATATTAATACCCTGTCGCAGTTATAATCCGTTGGAGAAACTAACCTTTTAGATAATTAATCTTTGGAATTATAAACCTTCTAAGTAAGGACAAGCATGTTAGGATATACGCCCATATTGAGGGTTCCAGAATAAAAACATTCGGAATTACCAACCTTAGGGTGAAGTGCATTAGTTTAGTGGGGGTGAGGGGGTGGGGGGGGGGGTGGGTTAAACGCGAAAGACGGGACGGACGAGAAAATGTTAAGTATCGAGAAGGGGCGATAAGGAGATGAAATAAAAAACGGAGGGTGGAGGAAAAAGGTCCATAGAGGTCGGTGTTAGGGGAGATAGAGGTATGGGAGGGCCATGGAGGAGGGGATGAGGAGTGTATGAGGAGAGAAGAGAGGGGTGAAAATTTTGGATTAATTAGGGAGCTGCGTTAAAGAGATTGACGTGGAGGAAAGAGAGAAGCGAAAGTGGAAGTAGGGGCTGTGGAAAGTGAATGAAAATCGTGGCATCCTGATGATTGGGGTGAAAAAAATCGGGGGTGGGGGCGTGATGGGTAAGGGTGTGTACAAAATTGAGGGAGAAGAGAGGGAAGAGGAAGGAGAGGAGCTATAGAAGGGAATGATTACATAAAACTCGCAGGGATGGGAGAGGAGATGAAAATCTCTTTACAAAACAAATATTTAAGAGAAGGGAACTTTGAGAAGAGAAATGGAGAAAGATGTGATAATATTTAATTGGTTAAAACAAAGAAGAAACAATTTTGTTAGACCATGTCATTCGAAAAGTTCGTACTCTGTTTTGAGTTATTTTCAGTTTGGGAGGCCCAGAGGGGAACCAATGTGGCACGCGTACCATAAATCAAACTAGCCTAGCCAACTACACAGACAGGAGTTTCTGTTTATTCAAAATAATAGGTAGCAAGATTTATTTCAATTAATTTCCATATGAAACTAGAACTATTTTTTGTTAATACATGCCCAAATAGTATGCAAGATGACGGATGAAGAATATGTAATCATGTCCTCACCAGATGACCTCTTTGAAGTTGGCGTCGACAGTATTAATTACAAGGACCTCAAACTACATTTCATAGAATAATGTATCACTCCACCTCCCCGTGTGGAGGCTCTTTAAAGCGTCCTTAAAATGAGTAATACATATCTTTAAATGACCCCAAATTCATTCGATACTGTTCTTAAATTTGATTAGACGAATTCCTTAAAGTTTTGAAAAAATTTTGAAGCTTTTAAAATATTGTTTGAGGATTGTATTCATACTAAATTTGATGCTATTGGTATGTCTGAGGTATGGAATGTGACCAACAAGTCAATATTCCAGCAAAAATAATTAAAGATAGTGCTTGAGAGGTGATCCAGGTAACTATAGACCCATATCGGTTCTACCTGTCTTAGGTAAAATATTTGAAAAATTAATAAAATATCAGATTAATACAATTTTTTAGAAACAAATGATGCTTTCTATTACCATCAGTACGGAAGAAATATAGGACCAAATTGTCACTAATCAATTTGAAGTCTATAGATGAGGGGAAAGTTCCCTTAGTGTTTTTATTGATTTTAAGAAAGCTTTCGACACCAGTAATCATGATATACTTTTAGGTAAACTCTCCAATTACGGCATTCGAGGGTTACCACTTGAATTGTTAGAAAACTATCTTGGTAACAGATTTCAGTTTGTTCAATGTGGACAAACATTATCCAAAAAGAAAAAGATAAAATGTGGTGTTCCACAAGGATCAGTACTAGGGCCAACTTTATTTTTGATCTACATAAACGATTTGCCTTCAGTAACTGAGTATTTCAATTTTCGGTTGTTTGCCGATGATTCGAACCTTTTTCATACTTTTCCATCTGACAAGGTCGAAATTGATGCAGCTGAAGTGAATGACAACATACAGAAGATACGAAACTGGTGCATAGCCAATAAACTTGCAAAAAACACAATGAAAACTAATTTCATGCTAATAAGTAGCGGGAGGAAAATAAATAGGTATGAATGGTAAATTGAAAATGGCTGGTCAGGAAATCAAAGAAGTTGATGTTGCCACTTTTATTGGAATCAACATCGATAAACATCTGTCTTGGAATAATCACATTCGTTTTGTAAATCAGTGCATAAGAAAGAAAGTTGGAGTGATATATCCAGGGAGCGACATTTTGTACCCAGGCGCACTTTAATACTGCTATATAAAGCGTTTATACAACCACACATTACCTACGGATTAGAAGTGTGGGGAAGCACTTATAAGACTAGCCTAAGAAGCATATTGTATTCATATAAAATGGCGGTCCGTGCTATAACATTCAGTGAATGGAGAACTCATACGACTCCTTTGTTCCAAAGTTTGCGAATCCTTAATGTATATGATTTGCATGATTTATCAATTTCTACTTTCATGTTTGATTTGTATAATAACAACTTGCCTCATATTTTAGTAAATTAGTGTGACACTATACAGCATAGGTACTCCACAAGGCAAAAGGAAAGTGGACTATTGCATCTACCAAAATTCAAGGTCAATTTTCATTGTCTTTCATTGGTAGTGAATTTTGGAATAGATTACCTTTTAAAATAAGATTACAGGGTCTAGAAGTACGTTTCGGAATTCTGTTACGACACACTTGCTGAGTAAACCATAAATGAAAACGTTCATGTAAATAGTCTGTATATGTACAAGAAATGTATTTAACATCATTACTTTCTACTTTGTGTACTTCATTGTTATCTATTAGTATTTTTAATTTGGGTAATCATTGAACTTTAACAAAATACTTGTTTGTTTTGGGGTTTTTTTTTTTGGGGGGGGGGGGGGTCAGGCTCGAATAGCACATGTGCTATTATCTGGCCCCTTTTACCAACCAAAAATGTATTGTAATTAAATGTTGGTGGTGGTAATAAATAAATCAATCTTATCAATCATAAATTGCTGAAAATTACAGGAAGGCTATTAATGATATTTAGCATAATGTTTAACTGGGCTGTAATGGACCAAGATAAATTATGGTCACAAACAATACAAGCCGTTTGCATGATATAATTATATGAATCACACATCATAGGCCGATTCCACGGAAAAAAAGTGGTTGGCTTCCATTCAAAAACATACTTTACCTACACATACAAGAATATGCATACGCACACTTTTCTTATTTTTCGTTAAATGGAAACAAATTCGTGTCTCCTTTTAAAGGGAAATTAACCTCAGCGTATGAATTAGCTTATTTTGAATGGTGTAGTATATGCCTCTTATTTGATACATGCAATTTCATGTAAAAACACAGGATATAGATATAAATCACTATTTTCCAGCCAAGTTATCGTCTGCTAGCAATAATAAGGGGGCTGCCATTACTTTATGTGTACACGAACATATTTTTTATCCCAAGTAAAATTTCCTTCATCGTTAACTTGTAATTGATTTTTAGAGGACAAATATATATTAGATAAAGTCACATATTCTGAAATGTAAGTTTAGTTTTATATATTTTTTAAAAGGTCTTAATTTGTTCATAAAAAATATACTTCATAAAAAATATACGTCAAGGACGGAGAATTGACGTCAAGGACGGAGACAATCGTAACAATACCAAAACAAAGCGAGGAATCTGCTTTACAGGATGGCTATTAGAACTCATGGGTCGTCAATTATCTAGGCCCATGGCCAATAACAATCGTAATACAATCAGAACAAAGCGACGTATCTGTTGTAAAGGTAGGCTATTATCAATGCATATGGTACCTAATGATCCGTGTCATGCACAAAATGGCAGCCTCCATGGAAAGACGTAGCAGACAATAGGTGCATCTAGAATATCACGTGGGGTTAATTGTCCTTTAAAGACTAGCGCGCTCTGCTAATCAAGATCCTTGTTTCGACGTTAACAACGAGGTCAGTTAATAAAAAGATAAATGAATTCGATGGAACATGTACAAAATCCAAATCTCAATTTGTTATTAGACGAACTGATCCCTCTTATTCTAATCCAAAATGATTTTCATATCACAAGCATGAATTAGGCCACTGTTTCTTCTCTTTATAAATTCTGTATAATTACTTCCTCGCGTAACCTCTAGTCTGTAAGCACAAACCCTTGTCAATCGGGTTTATAGCCATTTCGAATCGTCATATGGTCTTACATCATTCCGTCTAATATCAGTTGGTCCAATATACACATGGTCTAATCAACATATCGTCCAATCAATGTTTCGTCCGATAACCAATAGGGTTTGGTCGAATAACTGTTTGGTCTTATTATCATTGTGCTAAAAGCTATAAAGTATTGTACAAGAATATGGGGGAAAAAATAAAATGACACTTTTAAATAATAATTAGTATATAAATTTTGAACAAAAAGTTTGAATGGAACATTTCAAAAACTGTTCCAAAAAAATGTTCATATCTTTCGCCTTTACAAAGTGCAAACTTCAGTTGCATGTAAGTTTTAGCTTATTAGTCGTCATTAAAAAGTGCCATACATTTTGTTTTTGTTACAACTAGAAATTGAAGTACATGTAGCTGCGTACATGAAGAAGATGAGTGCTACTTTTGCAGATCTTTTTAAATTCAGAATTGAGCTGTTGGTATAGCAATGCAAAATTGTGTATTTTAATTGACACAAATGGCCAAATATGGAATTCTAAAGATTGTTAGGGCTAGATGTTTTAAGTATCATAACACATCTTTACATATGGTACTTCATTGGTTTAAACATTGGTTTAAACATTGCTTTAGAATGATTTAAACATAGCCCTCTCGTATCTTCAATTATATCATGGAACCAGTTGGAAAAATTACTAAAAATGGCAAGCTCTGTGAACACATCTAAATATATGTTCAAAAGATCTTGCAATATCTGTTCGCAATAAGAATGGCAAGAGGAATTTTATTCAGTTTCTTAGCTGAAGTTTTACTCTCATTCCTTATCGCATTTCTACGCATTCTCTTGTGAAAACAAACGATTGGTTTGATTCGTTTACATAACAGCATGGTAAATGAGTCATATTGATTCTTATTGCTAGAAAATTTCACTTGATGCTATTGTAGGGTTGTGAAATTATGTTTTTATTGTAAATTTGTAAAATCAGCACTGATTTTCTTATTTACTATATAAATCTATATACCTACCTATTATGCCAGTAGTCTTGACTACGGGACCCCTTCGAGAATTTAACACAAATGAGTCACAATATTGTGCGCACCCCCCGTAATCCTATTGTCCCCTTCGCCACTCACGCGCGTCAACACGCCACGGCCATCTTCCTCTTTTGCGAGCAACCCCAAGTAGAAACATGTTGCTTGCAAGGAGAGGGGAAGGAGGGAGGGTCATAGGTAGGTATATAGATTTATATAGTAAATAAGAAAATCAGTGCTGATTTTACAAATTTACTGCAATAAATCATATATACCTACCTATTATGCCAGACCAGCGCCAACTCAAAGACCGGGAGGCATGTTTCAAGCAGAAGGGAATAGGATTACACCGAAGATTACAAAGAAGACACAGCGGCCTTCAAGGTGGCTGACGCAAACATAGCCTCACCTGCGGGAACATCCCTAAGGTAGCAAGAAATGAAGGAATTGGGCGAACGCCAATAAGCAGCCTTCAAAATATCATCAAGCGCCACACCTTGAAACAGAGCCCAAGAAGTGCTGACACTACGAGTGTCATGAGCATGAGGCTTACTGTCAGATAAAAGAGCCTCTGTGCCAGCAGCCCTAAAAGCCTCGACAATCCATCTAGAAATGGAATCAAGAGAAGCAGGAGAAAAAGGCTCTCTAGTGATCAGGAACAACTGATCATCCTTACGATAAGACTTAGACTTATCAATATACCATTTGAGAGCCCTAACAGGACACCAAACTTTGTCCTCGCGCACTGACGAAAACCCAGAAAGCGGACAAAGAAAAATCTCAACAGGGCCAGAGGAAGCCGTTTGATTCTTGGCAATGAAAGAAGCCTTAGGAATCAATCTAACACCTTTTCTCTCCCAGCGAACATGACCGGGAGTAAGACAGAGGGCATGAAGAGTACTGCGCCTCTGCCCAGAGGCAATGGCTACCAAAAAGAGCGTCTTAACCGTAAGATGGTGAAGCGAAGCTTCACCTAACGGCTCAAAAGGAGGCTTCGCCAGGGCTTCTAAGACCTTAGGCAGGCTCCAAGACGGTACTAACTTAGAACGCGGAGGACGTTTCAGAAAGAACGACCGAATCAAACCACTCAACAGAGGGGAATTAGAAATCCCCGAACCATCTGAGAAACCCGAGTGAATGGCCCCGATCGCCGATCGGTAGCCTCGGATAGTAGAGATGGATCTCCCTTTGTCAAATAGCGAGATTAGAAAATCCGCAATTGAACCAATAGGAGCCTTAGACGGGGTTTGATTTCGCTCTTTACACCAAAGGAAAAAGACCGAAAGACGGGAATTATAAATTTCCCTAGTAGAAACTCTACGACTGGACATTAAAAATTCCGCGGCTCTATCACAGAGACCCGACTGTCTTGCAGATTCCCCGACAGGGGCCAAGCAGTCAAATGAAGGGACTCTGGATTGTGGTGAAGAATCCCCGAGAGGGGCTGCAACACCAGATCCGCTCTTAACGGAAGAAGGAACGGTTGAGCCGCCAGAAGGCTCATTAGCTCCGGAAACCAACTCCTCCTGGGCCAAAAGGGAGCTATCACAAGCACCCGAGCCCGATCTTCCCTGATCTTCCGCAAGACTCGCGGAATCCTCGAAGATTCTCCCAACTGAGAGAGAAAGCATCGAGAGCCCAAGCTCCCCGATCGCGCGCACGGGAGCAATATATCGGAAGTTGGTGGTTTAGAACCGACGCAAAAAGATCCACTTCCAGTGGACCCAGGCAACTGCGAATGCGGCGAAAGACCTCTGGATGGAGCATCCATTCCGATGGAAGACACCTGCCCCGAGACAGAAAATCCGCAATGAGGTTTTCCTGACCGGGGATGAAAGAGGCCACGGGTGTGATCGCCATGCGACGACACCACCTCCACAGCTGTGCTGCTAGGGCATTCAGGATAGCAGAACGAGTGCCTCCCTGCCGATTGATATAAGCCGCCACAGTGACATTGTCCGTGAGGATCAGAACTGAACGACTGAAAAGTCGACTTCTGAAATGAAGCAGGGTTAAAAGAACTGCCATAAACTCCAGGACATTGATATGGGGAAGAGTCCCAAGATGAGACCAATCCCCCGCGACCGTGCTGCCATTGCAATGTCCTCCCCACCCCAACCGAGAGGCGTCCGTCGAAACCGAGATCGACGGAAGGGGGGGGGGGGGTACGGAAGGACTTGCCTCGCGCAAGAAACTCCTCGTTCGTCCAACGAGAGAGAAGAGACTTGATTCCTATTGGTACTGGAACCCAGACCAACAGAGAATCCTTGCCCGGCTTGTAAAACTTGAGGAGATGTCTCTGAAACGGTCTCATAAAGAGCCGGCAATCCTCCAGAACATCGACTAGACTGGCTAGATACCCCAAGAACTGAAGCCACTGTCTGGCCTTGACCTTTCTGGCCAGCATGAGCTTGCGAGCCGCCGAGACAATGGTGAGAATCCTGTCTCGACTGGGCCGAGCCAACTGATTCCGAATGTCCAACACAGCCCCCAGAAAAACTGGGCTGCGAGTAGGAACTAACTCTGACTTTTCCCAATTTATTAGGAAACCCAAGTCTTGAGTAAGATTGACGAGCAAACGAGTCTCGTCCAACAAACGATCGCGCGACTCCGCTAGGAGAAGCCAATCGTCCAGGTAGCAAAATAGCCGAAGGCCGCGTCGCCTCAGTGAGGCTGCCAGCACGGCTACGACCTGAGTAAAAACCCGAGGGGCTGGGCGCAGCCCGAAGGGAAGAGCGCAAAAGCGAAAAGTCTCTGAGAGGAAGGAAAACCCTAGAAGATCGCGCGAAGCGCGATGAATGGGAATATGGAAATACGCATCTTTGAGATCTATCGAGATTGCGTAGTCCTTCCTCTTGATCAACGGGAGAATGGAGACGAGAGTCTCCATCCGAAAATGTACCGAAGGAATGAATTATTTATTATTTATTCTTTTCAAATTCAGTATCAAACAAAGTTTTCCCGAGCGCTTGGGAATGACAAAGATTGGAGAAAGGGAAAGAGACGGCCGGTCTCTTACCCTTTCTATAGCCCTCTTTTGCAACAAAGACTCGATCTCTTTTGAAGCATGAGATCGAGCCAGGGCAGACATGGGAGGTGAACGAGTTCTTATAGCCCCTCCGGGGAGCGAAGCGGATAGATCTATGAAGAATCCGTCTCGCACGACGGAGAGCACAAATGCGTCCCCGGAAATGGCCTCCCAAACGGGGAGAAAGAAACAAAGTCGGCCACCTACCATGTCGGAAAGAACAAGCGCTCGGGGAAGACCATCAAAGCCTAGGCTTGGCCTTATGCGAAGCCGTCGCCTTGCCACGAGAAAACTCTCGAAGAGCCTCTGCCACGTCCACCTCTCCAGCGAGGAGGAGCTGGCTGAGACTCAGTAGGCGGGACCCCAAAAACAATCGCTTCCACCCCGCACAGGGCGAGCGATTGAGGCTCCGCCTGCCCAAGCGATTCAGAAACCGAAGCTCGAGAGGCCGCCTCTAACTCTGGTTCCGCCCGAGTGGAATGGAACAAAGGACCGCCAACAAAGGACGCAGCAGGCGGACCCTCCCATGGTTCAACATAAGTCTCCTCGCCCGGCGGAGCCCCGAGGGCCGCGGGAATAGAAGGCGCATGCGAACCCGACTCAGACAAAGAAGACTCAATCACAAAAGGTTGATTAGTCTCAAAGTCAGACCCCGGAATAGGGGCAGAAGCAAGGGTTGAAGTACCCGGTACAAGGGACCAACCCTGATTCTGAGCGAAAGCCCGCATCATGCTGAACGCTACCGTGCGGGAAACAGCCACCCCCCCCCCCCCCCCCTGCTTCTGGTCTTGACGACCGGGGATTGGATTCGAGATATCCAAACCACCTGAACCTGACGGCAGTAGTGGGACGGGTCTCCCCTAACGGATTTAAAGATCACATTGCAAGAAAATTCCATCAAAATAAATATTGGCTTACTTATTTATTATTGCATAGATGGCATAAATTATACAAGGTTATCCAAATTCAACGCTTGGAAACATTTGAATTAATGATTATTATCAATTTTAAAACGGTAAAATACAGCCCCCGATATAGCAGCTGAAGAGCTCCTTGAACGCTGCTGAGATGTGTGACGACACACGAAGGACCAGTCCTGTCTAAGCAGACGATGTCCCATAACATCTTACACATTTTTCAGTGCCTGTTTTGTCATCTCCTCTTCACTTATTTCTCTTACTTGACTAGTCAGTCTTAATGTTAGTCTGTTGCCTCACTCTTAACTTCGTGTATGGTATTATTTTGATGAAAAATGCAGCGTTAACAAAATAAAGGAATCAGTCACTTGTAAACAAAATAAGACGCCATTGTATTTTCAGCTGCTTGCACCGGGGCATGTTCGGCGTTTCAAGAGGGAACGAATACAATCTGTGATATTATTCGGAGGGCTTTTCAATTTGAAAATGGGGTTTATTTCATTGATCATTGACCCTTCTCCTGTGTATTTACAATCAAACGGTTTTAGTTATCAGAATCAGTTTCACTTTCCCTTTTAGAATGGTGTGAAATAAGGTCATGTGAAATATACCAAACTCTTTATAATTTGATAAATAATTGCATTGCAATTACGTTCATTCATTATAGGACGTCGTCTGCTTAAACAGGACCGATCCCTAGTGTGACGACATCAAAACATCGCTATATTTCCGGCGAATCCTCGGATATTCCAGATGCTTAGAAGAGCTTTTATTTATGTTGTTTTTATAATCATCAGATACGCAGTTGACATAAAACTTATACGATTGCCATCTGTAAGCTTCCCAGTTTCTAGTGATACATTAATTGCCATATTTGTGATTTTCTTGCAATGTGATCTTTAAGCGAGTGAACGCTACCGTGCGGGAAACGGCCGCCCCCCCCCCCCCCCTGGTCTTAACGACCGGGGGTTGGATTCGAGATATCCAAACCACTAGAGCCTGACGCCACCCACCCCGAAGCCACGGGCCTCGGAGTTGACGTTCCAGGAACAGTTAACGCCACCCACTGGCAAACTCTGCAGGGAAACACCACTAGGGAAACACCACTAGGCAACTTACCTGCAGTCCCTCCCCCATGTACCGAAGTACTCGGGAGAGTTCTGGAGGGCCGAGTCGTCTTGCTAGACGACTCTTCGAATTCATAACACTGCAATAAAACAGACAATAAAGTAAACCAAAATATGAAATACTTTAACTGAGTGCAGATAATAATATCAACAATTTGGGAGATACACACAACAAATTTTCACAGCAAAAAAACGTAAGAACAAACACCGAACCCAAAGGCTCGATGCCAAACGGAAACACCCTCAAGCACACGGATATAGCTACGTGGGGCTAACCGTAAAAATGAAAACTAATTGCCAAGAAAAGGAATCAAAATCCCTTGCAATCGGCAAAAGTGACTAACAAAACACAAGAGTACTATAATCTTAGACAAATATAAGTACGGAAAAGTGCTTTAACGATGCGAAAAAGCGCGCTGAAAAGATACAAAAAGACCCGATTTCAGGAGCGCCGTAAGTCGACATCCTAACTCATCGGGGGCGAGCAAGAAAGAGGAAGATGGCCGTGGCGTTTTGACGCGCGTGAGTGGCGAAGGGGACAATAGGATTACGGGGGGTGCGCACAATATTGTGACTCATTTGTGTTAAATTCTCGAAGGGGTCCCGTAGTCAAGACTACTGGCACAATAGGTAGGTATATATGATTTATTGTAGTAAATCAACATTCTCAAACGTATAACAGCAACTCGGGCATCAAACATAACGGGAACTCAGGAGACAACGAAAAATAAAGAGATGTAAACTTGGTGAAGTGTGGTAGTGCTCTCTCTGATCTATCCGTCTGACTGACTGACTTTCTCTTTTTAATCATGCTCTAATATTACAGGGCTGCCTGGCCCACATCAACTTGGTCACTAAGACAACATAACATTATAAATATTCAAACATACTTTAACCAATGAACATAAAGAAAATGGAACTATTTAACTAAACATATTCAATACAAGAACCAATCGGAAATAACTAGGATGAAGATGGGTCAATGTCTGGGGTGATTATGTAATGAGGAATGTTCAAAAAAAGAACCAGATGTGAGGATGGAGGGAATGCGCACATCTGAATAGGAAAGGAATGAAGGTGACAAGAGAAGTAGGACAGTCTCTGATGAGATTCATGACAACAAAACACCTATTGAAAGCTAACCTGAACTGAACTAAATTCCAGAACAGAAGAGTAAACAAAGTCAAATACAAATGACAAAATAGGCATCCTACACTATTTTATATTTGTCTTCATCAGAAATATGTCATTTTTAATGTCCTGATTTGCAAAATATGTTTGATAGTTTGATTCTTTGCCCAAAAATGTACGATGACATAATGCTTTTCAAAATGTATGAATGATTTCATATCATTTAAAATCAATAATAGATAATTTGTATTTTATTGTTTCATAAGAGACACTGTACATTTGATTGCTATACTATATTACATGCAATCATTGTGTAATCTGTGAATAAGTACACTACCCTATAATATGTTTTGTAAATATGCCATAACAATTTTGTTTCTATACTCAGCTAAAGTAGTCTTTATACTTCTTGTATGTACTTTAAAAACTATTCAATGCCATTTCAAAATAACTCATATATAAATGTGACCCGGCAGCCCGGCACCACAAAACCGCCAATAAGTCGCAAAAAAGAATTTTATCATATTTGGATAGAACAAAGTCTCAGCTTTAAAATGATATATGACTCATTATAATTGAAACTTTCTAACCCCTTTAATTCAGCGAATAAAAGGAGCTTGTAAGAGATGTTTACTGTTATTAAATAGGGAGGAAATGAGCTTTAAAGTTGGGGCCTATTCAAGCGTGCGGAGTAAGAAAACGAGAGAAAGTCGATAGTGAGAGAATCAAAAGGCCATAGCACCCACGATGAATGAATTGTCGGATTAGGTTGATATATGGTAGGAGTGTTAAACACAGTTTATTCATTCTATTGCCAAAACTTCAAATTGTGAACTTGAGTCATTCGAAAGTTATTATTATGATGCAAATGAGAGTGTTCTAATGGGAGATTAAGCGCACCTCCGTGGTCTGACATGTGCACAAGACAATGCCTATTCACTCCATTGGGGTGTCTTTCTTTGTTCCCTGTTACGTAATACTGATTTGTTACCTGTGTAGTCCTTCAGTTATCAAGCACTGGACTTGTAATTTAGCCTTTAGTTAATTTAAATAGAACCTACTCTTTTTGTTGTTCACATTGATTAACCTATATGCAATTTGTTTTACGTACAACTTAGATACTCTTTCCTTGCTCACATGAATAAACTTGATCGTTCGTTAGCAACGGAATCCTTTTTCAGACTCTGTTTCGTCATCGAAATGGAACTTAAAACTGCTCTGTAATTTGCTTTCGCGGCTATTGCAGACATGCCAACTAGTACGGATTCCTCACCCAGTTTCGCTCCTATTACACTTGATAAGGGGGTACCAACATCTATGGATGTCTGGAATTAATTTGGAACACAACATTACCATAATGCATCGCACCTGTCTACTCGAACAACCTTTTGTTATCCACTGGCATTAACTATTTATGGCTATGGGTTACAAGAACTGTTCTAAATTTTTGCCTGTGATACACAATGCCATACCCCCTTATCAACCGTAAAAGGTGAGGAATACGATTTTAGGTTGGCAGCACTGCTATTGATGAACTGTAATATCAGTATGATGAGATTGCTGAGAATTTATTCTTTCTATGGGTATGAAAATCATTAGGAAAAAGGTAATTTAAGGCCCGTGAGATTGCAGTGATTTTACGAGGGTGAGCGGTACCGATTTTAAAAAATCATACGGGAAGGCGAAGAATTAGGAAGAAACCGAAGCTGTGAGAAAAAAACTGGTCTAGGAAAACTGTTAAAAAATCATCTTCTACTGTGTTTTAAGCTTCCAGATTTTGATATAAGGTACAGAAAGAACGATCTTTCAGAAAAACCAAAAGTCTAAAAATAAAATTTTCCAACCCAAATTTCTATTTCAGCTGTTTACACAAAATCACGGGTTGCGGCTTTTTGGTGGTTTTGTGGTGCCGGGTCACAAATGGTTATTTTCAAACAGATTTTAGAAATATCACCGTCTATACATTATGAATTAAGATGATAGGAATGTGCAACAATTTCAACATTTTCGTAAAAACCAATGTTGATTACGAGGATACCATATTCTTTGTATATACATGTATGTATATATATATATATATATATATATATATATATATATATATATATATATAATTTAAAGTAAGATAAAGTTCACTCCGAGAATAAAGACATAGTAGATATCCGTAGGTTTGCTTCCACAAGCGCTTTCGTTTAATTCTTCAGGTGGAATGATTAACCTTTGAACTTTTATTTCATTAATGGTGCCTCAGCTGCTAGGGCTATTTGCACCAAACCTTACATTATAAAAGAAAATTAAATCACACTGATCTGCGCAAAGTTTTATCAAATTCTTAGAAGTTATCAAAAAAAAAAAAAAAAAAAATTAAAAATTAAAAATACCTTACAACTAAAACATTTTCTTCTCATACAATACAAATTTATACCACACATGCGACTCACAATTTCATCACCCACCACAACCTCCCAGCATTACCCGGTATAGGCCCGGTGACCTCATGCCGCTCCGTTTACCAACAATTTAAGGGGCTAGCCCAGTCGGCTATCAACTCACAGGAGCTCTAGCAATCGAGGCCACCAGGCCCAAACACGAGCAGCCAATGAGGCAAGGGGGCAATTTCAATGCGAATCCACACAGCAGCAACTATAAATCAACTTTACACTCCTCAACAAACTCCATCACCTCTTTAAAGGGGGCCTTTCCCCCAAGCAAAGAACGAAGATTACATTAACTTATTCCTATAGAATTCAGTTTTGTTTGTAGTTTTATTCTCTGAATTCGATATTTTTTGCATTCTAATAAAAAGTGACCAACTGTATCGGGCTTTAAACATACCTCACATAAACCATTGTGGTGTTTTTTAATCTGGTATTGAAAGAATTTCAAGGATTTACCTGAACCCATACGAAGACGATGGAAAATTACCTCACTTTTCCTATTACCACCCAATTTGCTTTGTTTAAACTTTACATTGGGTTCTATGTCTTTCAGAGTATTTCGTTTATATTTATTCCAGTGTTGTTGCCATTCAGCTTTTAGTTTCAATTTAGTGGCATGTTTTATTTCATTTAGATTCAACTTAATGTGCAAATCAACACGACTTTTATTAGCAGCTTGTTTAGCAATACTATCAGCATTCTCATTACCAGCTACACCACAATGGCTTGGAACCCAGTCAAAATGAACATCAATTCCCTGATTACCAATAGAACAGAGGATAAGTTTAATGTCACAGATAATAGGATTATTCGTCTGATTATGTGATAATGCTTTTAACGCACTCATTGAATCACTAAAAATACATACAGCAGTAGGTTCCACCTCCGAAACCCAAATTAAAGCCATATAAATAGCTGCTAATTCAGCCGAAAAAATAGAAGTCTGTGGAAGTAACTTATAACCACGGGAATACTTATACAGTGGAACACAGAAACCACAGCCAACTTTTCCATGGACAGGGTCAACCGAACCATCTGTATATATATGAAGATAAGAAAACCATTTCTCATTAATATTCTGAATAGCATTGTTTCTATTAATATACTCGTTCTGCACACCAACAACCAATGGCTTGATGGAAAAGTGAACATTACTTTTAAAATAATACCAATATGGAAAAACAGAACGGACACGATCAGTGAGATCAAGATCAGAAACATTACCACGAAAACCAAAGGGAATGCGGCCTTTCTTATTCCACTTTTCTTCAAAGTAATGCTTCTGCCAGCAATCTTCAAGTAAAATATGACATGGATGATCTGTATTACTTCTAATCAATTCTGAATAAATATTGCACAAGTATTTGCGGGTTAACTGAAGCGGGGGTTCTCCACACTCTATTTGTAATTTCGTTAGTGATGTCAGACATAACGCCCCGGTACAAATCTTAAGAGCTTTATACTGAATTCCATTTAACATATTCTTAACAGAATCAGAGGCAGAGTCAAATGCTTCACAACCATACTCAAGAACTGGTCGTATTAAAGCTCTATATATGTTAAGGAGGGAAGTACAGTTCGCACCCCATTTACAACCAGCAATACAACGCAAAAGATTGATTTTTACTTTACATCGATCTAAAATATACTTAATATGGGTACTCCATGTTAATCTGGAATCAAAAATCAAACCAAGAAATTTAGCAGACTTTTTAAATTCTATATCTTTATCGGATATTCTTACAGACATTTTATTTAACTGACCCTTCAAAGAAAACATTACTGCAACTGATTTTTTAGCAGAAAGTTTAAATCCCCATTGCCTACACCACTTGGAGATACAATCAAGGTCTGATTGGAGATGTTTATTCAATAAATTAGTATTTCTATGAGTTTTCCATAGTGCAATATCGTCAGCAAATTGACATATTTTAGCATGAGATATATGTTTATATAAATCATGTACAGATATATTAAATAATATTGGACTAATGACACTACCTTGTGGCACTCCGTTTTCTACAATTTTAGTATTTGATAATGTACCATGAACCTTGACTCTAATAGTCCTATCTGACAGGAAATCATTAATCCATTTAATTATACGCCCGCCTAAACCAAACTCTTGTAATTTTATCAACACCCCTTTTCTCCATACCATATCATAAGCCTTCTCTAGATCGAGAAATATAGCCAAGGTACTTTCCCTATTGGCGAAACCAGTTTGGATCGAAGATTCCAAGTGTACTAAATGATCTATCGTTCTACGACCTTTACGAAAGCCACTTTGATTACCATTAATAAAACCATTAATTTCAAGGAACCAGTCTAACCTGCTTGTTATCATACGTTCCATAACTTTGCACAAAGTGGCCGTTAATGAAATTGGCCTATATGAAATGGGATCAAAGGGATCCCTACCTGGCTTAAAAATGGGTATCAAAACGGCTTCCTTCCACTGACTAGGACATTCACCTCTTTTCCATATTTCATTTAGTATAACTAGTAAAATTTGACGAGTGGTATGTGGAAGCTCTTTCAGAATATTAGCCCCAATACCATCAGCGCCCGGAGTAGTACATTTAGCTGTAGAAATGGCATCATCAAGTTCTGTTATTGTAAAATAATCATTAATTGGCGTATCATTTCCTTTATTGCTAATAATGAAATCATCTTCAGCTATCCTTTTAACTTGCTGAAAAACCTCCTCGTAATTGTTTGTACTACTTGTATTACTAAAAGTATCCACCAGCATATTTGCCTTTTCTTCATTTGAAACTGCAATATTTGTGCCCTTAGTTAAACAAGGGATAGACTTAAAAGAACGTGAATGCGAAATACTCTTAACCCTATCCCAAATACATTTAGTAGATGTTTGTGGATTAATAGTAGCACAAAAATCCTGCCAACTTGTACGCTTAGTTTGATTAACTACACGACGACAAACTGCTTTTTTATTCTTATATTCAATATAATCTTTTGGAAGTCTTGTTCGTCGAACAGTTCTAAGGGCGTGTCTCTTTTCCTTTACTGCTTGTTCACATGCAGCATTCCACCAGATTACAGGATGTTTCTTTTTAATAGAGGGCTTAGTTTTTGGAATAGAGTTATTTAAAGCAATATTAAGCTGATCAATACAATTTATATATATAGTATCAATTGACTGATCCAGTTCTGGATATGAAATATTATCACATTCTGCATGAAATGTTCCCCAATCAGCCCGTTTTATTGACCATTTTGGTGTGAATGGGAGGTATGTCTGTGGAAACTGAACGCCACAATCAATTATAATCGGAAAATGATCACTACCCCAATTATTTTCTAAAACTTCCCAAATACATTTAGCAGCTATATTATTTGATGTCCATGTTAAATCCAAGCATGAAGTATTACCACTGTGTTCGTCTAATCTTGTACCAGACCCCGTATTAAGGCACACAAGGTTGCCATTTTCCATAGCCTTTTCTATATTAAGACCATTCGAATCAGTTTTGGAACTCCCCCATAACGTATTATGGCCATTAAAGTCACCACATATAAAAACAGAGCTGCCAACGACAGAAAACACATGATCTAAAAAATTATCCTCAAGTTTTAAGCACGGATTATAGATATTAACAACTGAAATCCAATTCGTGTTATTGATGTAGACATCAATGGCTAATATCTCAATCTCAGATTTAGGTAAATCAATAACTTTATAAGACAACCCTTTTTTAATTAGTGTCAGGCAACCGCCACCCTGTCTTTTATTATCAGATTTCCTGTCTTTTCTTATCGTTTCATAATCATATAAATTAAAATAATTCTTATCCTTCAACCAAGATTCCTGAATACAAATGATATCCGGTTTGGGGTTAATGTCATTTGTTATAGCTACCTTAAATTCAGCCCCCTGTCTAACTATTGATTTAGCGTTCCATTGGAGGAAACGCATAAGAAAGCATAGTAGCAGAAAAGAAAAATAAAACTTATTCATTTCACGGTTTATGATTCTTCCTATGAGAGTTTTTTTTATTTTTACGTCTTGAAGACGATTGACAATATTCACCATCTGATGTAATCTTATCGGAAGATTTACCAGGATCTGACAAATTTATTTTAACATTACTTTTCTTGGAATCATTACCAGTTTCATTTTTAATTGTGTTACCAACTTTCCTTTGCTGAGAGTTTTCATTACATGTCTTTCCAGATAAATCCTTATGAAAGGCCTGTTTGAAGAGATTCTTCATTGCGTATTGAATGTCATCCTTACTTTTAATTTTATCACTGCGACTTATTTGAATGGTTCCAATCATAAGCATTGCCAGTGCTGGCCCTATTTCTACCATACTATTATCATCTGTTTGGGTACTTTCCGTCACTTCAGTTTGTGTGGTTGCATCTACATATACACCTTTATTTGTGGTTGCACTTTGAGGCTTGCTAACAATAATAGGAGGATCTAAATTACACTTATCTTCACTAAATTCCTCAACTACCTTAGATTCATTATTAACAGAGTTGTTCTGCGACTGAGATTTAACTTTCTTAGTTGCATCAGCATAAGATATGTTAAGAGTAATTCTGGTTTGATGAATTTGCTTTTGTATTTTAACATCCTCACATCCAAGGTAAGCTGCAGAGTGAGTACCTCCACATCTACAACATTTAGGGTTTTCCTTACTTTTACAATCCTTAAACTCATGTTGGCCACCACATCTAACACATCTCTGAAAGCTTTTACAACTACTGGCAATGTGTCCAAGCCTTTGACATTTGAAACATCGAATAACTGGCGGAATATATGGTCTAACTTTATATATTTGATAACCAACACTTAAAGGGAAATTAACCTCAGCGTATGAATTAGCTTATTTTGAATGGTGTAGTATATGCCTCTTATTTGATACATGCAATTTCATGTAAAAACACAGGATATAGATATAAATCACTATTTTCCAGCCAAGTTATCGTCTGCTAGCAATAATAAGGGGGCTGCCATTACTTTATGTGTACACGAACATTTTTTTTCATCCCAAGTAAAATTTCCTTCATCGTTAACTTGTAATTGATTTTTAGAGGACAAATATATATTAGATAAAGTCACATATTCTGAAATGTAAGTTTAGTTTTATATATTTTTTAAAAGGTCTTAATTTGTTCATAAAAAATATACTTCATAAAAAATATACGTCAAGGACGGAGAATTGACGTCAAGGACGGAGACAATCGTAACAATACCAAAACAAAGCGAGGAATCTGCTTTACAGGATGGCTATTAGAACTCATGGGTCGTCAATTATCTAGGCCCATGGCCAATAACAATCGTAATCCAATCAGAACAAAGCGACGTATCTGTTGTAAAGGTAGGCTATTATCAATGCATATGGTACCTAATGATCCGTGTCATGCACAAAATGGCAGCCTCCATGGAAAGACGTAGCAGACAATAGGTGCATCTAGAATATCACGTGGGGTTAATTGTCCTTTAAATCATCAGGAATATTCTTCCTCATAAATGTAATACATACCGCCAAGGATGGTTCAACCTTGCCATTTTGTTTTCTCGTTAATCTCTTAGCCTCCACTACCCCGTCCTTCTTACATGCCTGCACCAACTCTTCTACATCTACATCAAGTGGAATACCAGAAATCGCACCTCTACATTTAATTTCACTACTAGGATATTCTGTGGATACAGTCCACTTACCCAACTGCGTTATTTGTTTAAGTCTCTCTGCTTGAGAGGCACTGTAACATTGTACTGTAATACCACCATTAACTTTATTGACTGTTTTTACAAAACTTTGCCCAATCACATTCAAACATTTAGCAATATGGAGTGGGTTTACCTGTGCAAGATTGACATCACTTGATTTAATAATGATATTCTTTATGCCAGTTGTACTAGTAGTCGTATCCTTAGGAATGACCGTACTTTTCTTTCTTTTGTGGGTAACAACCTTGAAAGTATCGCTATCACTACCCAAATCGGAATCATCATTACTCGTATTAGACAAGTCCCGTTTACGATTAATGTTACTAATATTACTATTACCTCCATTATCATCTTTACTTTGAGCTTGACTAATAAGTCGAGACAAAGTAGATCTTTCCTTAGCTACAGGCTGAGAAGCAAGAAGCTTATCACTATTAAGATTCAAAAAATCCATTAGATCATCCTCAGCATTGTACCCGAGTTCACGGGACATGCTGCTTAGAAATACGATACTATAATACAAAAGTGTACTGATCTAAGTATTAAATAGATAAACTAAAACTATGCACAGAGCAAATTCCTGCTTACCAAACTACTCGATATACAGCAATACCAAGCCAAAAAGCACCCTTTAGCCACAGCGTCGGGTTCACCCGTGAAACGTTATCACTCTCCTCAAGAACTCCACTTCTCTCCTCTCGCACCTCTATCAAAGAACCAACACGTGAAAAACTATCCCTCGTGCACGTTTTACTCGAACTCTCACTAGTCAACTCGGCTCTCTCTCTCTCTCTCAAACTCTCATTCCTGGGCAATGGCAATGATAAACCTGTTAGTTACATGCGTTTATATATCGTACAAGTAGAAGTTACAAACATTTTACAAGTCTTTCAAATCTCCGTTGTTAAAGTTAGGAGATCTATTCAATGGAGGGATAGTTGCTGGTAGATGAAAGATAGAAGAATGAGTTGTGATAGCATGGAGGATGTGGAATAATTGACCTGGTGAACAGGGGAAGAAGGATTATGGCATTTGGAGTCCATGGAACAGTGGATTATTGTTTGGCACAGTACACAATAGAGTAGAGTGATTACAATAGGTTAAAGCGGGTATAGACTCGTTTGTTATTCTGAGATAAAAGAGTATGTAGACATCGAAATTAAATAGTCTGACGCATTTCTTAAAGATCACATTGCAAGAAAATTCCATCAAAATAAATATTGGCTTAATACTTATTATTGCATAGGTGGCATAAATTATACAAGGTTATCCAAATTCAACGCTTGGAAACATTTGAATTAATGATTATTATCAATTATAAAACGGTAAATACAGCCCCCGATATAGCAGCTGAAGAGCTCCTTGAACGCTGCTGAGATGTGTGACGACACACGAAGGACCAGTCCTGTCTAAGCAGACGATGTCCCATAACATCTTACACATTTTTCAGTGCCTGTTTTGTCATCTCCTCTTCACTTATTTCTCTTACTTGACTAGCGTCAGTCTTAATGTTAGTCTGTTGCCTCACTCTTAACTTCGTGTATGGTATTAATTTGATGAAAAATGCAGCGTTAAAAAAATAAAGGAATCAGTCACTTGTAAACAAAATAAGACGCCATTGTATTTTCAGCTGCTTGCACCGGGGCATGTTCGGCGTTTCGAGAGGGAACGAATACAATCTGTGATATTATTCGGAGGGCTTTTCAATTTGAAAATGGGGTTTATTTCATTGATCATTGACCCTTCTCCTGTGTATTTACAATCAAACGGTTTTAGTTATCAGAATCAGTTTCACTTTCCCTTTTAGCATGGTGTGAAATAAGGTCATGTTAAATATACCAAACTCTTTATAATTTGATAAATAATTGCATTGCAATTACGTTCATTCATTATAAGACGTCGTCTGCTTAAGCAGGATCGATCCCTAGTGTGACGACATCAAAACATCGCTATATTTCTGGCGAATCCTCGGATATTCCAGATGCTTAGAAGATCTTTTATTTATGTTGTTTTTATAATCATCAGATACGCAGTTGACATAAAACTTATACGATTGCCATCTGTAAGCTTCCCAGTTTCTAGTGATACATTAATTGCCATATTTGTGATTTTCTTGCAATGTGATCTTTAAGCGAGTGAACGCTACCGTGCGGGAAACGGCCGCCCCCCACCCCCCCTGGTCTTAACGACCGGGGGTTGGATTCGAGATATCCAAACCACTAGAGCCTGACGCCACCCACCCCGAAGCCACGGGCCTCGGAGTTGACGTTCCAGGAACGGTGTAAAATGCAGTCAATGAACATGGTAAGGATTCTACAACGATTGACTGTTGAATGTATATACACATAATAGTACATGCAACATTATATAATATAATATACACTGTATACTATGTGGTAGTTAGAGAAAGGAACAGCAATTCATATAGCGTTCAGTGAAGGTTTAAATTTATTAATGAAATGTTCTTCTTTTAGGCAACGTTTAGTTTTGTCATCATCATTCATTTTATAAAGAGGTGTAATTAAGAAATAGGGTTCTATGGAATGAGCACACCTTTCTATATGTTCACTTAATTTTAGTTGTCTATATTCTTTCTGTCTTATTTGTTGACGATGAACCCTTACTCTGTTACGAAGAACATCTCCTGTTTCACCAATATATTGTTCTTTACATCCTTGGCACGTTATACAATAAATCAAGTTTTTTGTTTGACATGTAAATGGAAATTTAATTAAAAACTCTGTGTTGTTTATTCCAATGTTGATTCTATTTGTCACATCCAAATGGGGGCAGGTTTTGCATCTTTTGTCGCCGCATCTTTTCACCCCACCTTTTGTATTGTTGTTTCGGGAAAATCTGGCTCTGGTTAATATTTGTTTCAGATTAGGGCTTTGTCGTTTGCTTGATATAACTTTTACATTTTCAAATACTGCTTTCAGAGTTTCATCGGTCTTGATGAGAGGCAACGAATCATGAATAATTTGAAACATGTTTGGGTTATTTGGTTGAATGTGTGGACAAATGGAACTATCTCCTGTTCATTTCTTTCTTTTTTTAGACATCAACTCTTGCTTACTGAGTGCATTTGCCTTAGAAATACCGGTTGTAATAATTTCCTGAGGGTAATGTCTAATCAAAAGCATATGCTTTAGTTCTTCCAACCGTTTCTTTTTAGTTTCTTCATCGGATACAATTGTACATATTCTCCTAGCTAAATTATACGGGACATTATTTTTACACTGCTTAGGGTGACAAGATTTAAAATGCAAATATTGGTGGGTGTCTGTGACTTTATAGAATATGTCCGTCTTTAATAAATTATCTTCCTTTATTATTTTAATATCTAAGAAATTTATTGAGCTACAATTAACATTCCATTTAAAACCAATTGCTGGGTGTAATTCACTTAGTATCTTATGTAAATCATTAATATCTCCAAATTCAGTTTTCCAAACAATAAAACAATCATCTAAGTATCTAAACCAATTTTTGTTAAATACCTTTTAACTTCAACATTATAATGTGTTTCGACGCGCTCATAGAGTTTCTTCTCTAAGTATCCCATGAAGAGAGTAGCATAAGTCGGGGCCATTTTTGTACCCATATATATATATATATATATATATATGTATGTTCTTATTTATTGTTGTTATGAGTTTATTTTCATGATTATGTTGGCTATTATTGTTATTTATTATTGCTATCAGGGCCTCATGGAAGACCACCAATATTAGTGATAATGAGTCACCCTGTATAAATATCATAAATAAATAAATAAATAAATAAATTGGGTAATGACTGCGCCTAGATGGCAGAATAAGCAAGAGAGAATCTGCTCAAACAACATTGAAGAATTACATTTTAAAATTTGTTATGACAATTTAATATTTTATATGGAGATATAAAATATTTCAGAATAACATCCCTACTTACCAGATGAGTTGGTGGAGTGTGCATCTAGACAAAGGTTACCAATCTCCAAGTTTTTTTTTTTTTAATTATTATTATAGTAACTTGTTAAATTAAGATTACTTATTTACCTCATATGACAACCTAGAGTGTACTGGATGATTTTTGTCACCACTACTTTTTGGATGCAGATAAAAACATTGAGCAATCCTGATAACACTTGAAATTATATAAGTACAGGACAGGTGCATGTGTATACTTTCAAAATAACTATCTTGCACTATGTGATAACTTTTGATACATAATTAGAATTCTGTATATTATTGAGAATTATAATTATTATACATACTAAGAATCTTGCTGTTATCCCCATCAATCGATCCGAGAAGAAAAGTTCGTGACCTTGACGGAATAGTACTTATGTATTTCGCTGACGATCTCTTCAGTCTATTATAGAATCACAATGCGTTATCAATATTTAGGGTACGCGCGAAATGAAAGTGCGTGACCTTTACGAATAGCTCCATAAGCGTACTAAAATAAGCTTAAAGGGTACCCGAGGCCTGAAGAAATAATTTGTGTATAGTTAGCTTACACAAAATCAACCCAAGATAATTTAACACGACATTCAACGGAGACAGCATACAGGAGATATTGTTTTTTGAAATAAAATACCCCCAAATTAATATAAATAAGACTTGAACAAAGACTAGTCGATTGATCACGATTGCTCACGATAGATTAGGAGACGTGGCATCGTCACAAAAACAAGCAATAATTACATTAATAGCTAAAGATGGGAAAGATCCATTTTCATGAAAAAATTATATACCTATATCCCTTCTTAATGTGGATTATAAGATTCTAATAAAATTTTTGGCAAAAAGGATTAAGGAAGTATTGAATGAAATTATTATGGGAGATCAAGTAGGTTATATGAAGGGGAGAAATATTGGAGAAGCCATACGTATTATAGATGATATTATTTTTCATACATCCCATTATAATTTGCCTGGTTTTCTGTTAGCCATAGATTTCGAAAAAGCTTTCGACTCGGTTTCACATCAATTTCTTCAAAACGTTTTATCTTTCGGATTCGGTCCATGTTTTCAAAAGTGGGTCAACATTTTGTACACAAATACGTTAAGTTGTGTTTGAACGAAGGAGGTTCCACTGGTTATTTTGAAGTGGAGAGGGGCGTTAGGCAAGGTGATCCTCTGTCGTCTTATTTATTTATTTTATGCATTGAAATAATGGCACATAAACTAAGAACAGACAAATCGGTGGAAGGAATTAATTTTGGAGATAAGGAAATGAAATTAGTTCTTTATGCGGATGATATGACTATTTTTGTACGAAATGTAAAATCAATAAATAGGCTGAATGTGTTATTTGCGGACTTTGAAAAACTTTCGGGACTAAAAATAAATAGGGATAAGACTAAAATATTAAGATTAGGTCTGTGTCAATGTTTGGAATTTAAATTTGCTTTTGGTGAAATAGTTGACTTTGTAAAGATTCTACAGGTGTTTTTCTCCCAAGATGAACATATGAAAGAAAAAACGAATTACAAGGAAATATTGAGTAAAATAAATCACTTTTAATTTTTTGGAAGCAAAGAGATTTAACGTTAATGGAAAAGATTGAACTACTTAAAGTGCACATATATTCTAAAGTTATATACCGAGCGTCACGCTCTCCATTTCCAAGAAGGGTTTATGATTCGTTAGATAAATTAGTTTTTGATGTTGATTTAATCTGGATATACTGCAGAAGAAAAAAAAGTTTTAAAAAGGGAGTACATTTTTTTGTTTTGAATAGTACATGCACTCGTTTTTGTGCTAGCAGCGCCCTCAAGTGGCGGAAAAGGTCAAATACTCGCAGAAATAACTCTACTCTACATTCAAAAATCCATGTCAGATTCGTAAATTATCCAGAACTGTACAGAATTATATACTTCAGAAGAAAAAAGTTTTAAAAAGAGAGTCCATGTACTCGTCTTTGTGCTAGCAGCACCCTCAAGCGGCGGAAAAGGTCAAAAACTCGGAGAAAGGAGAAAGTTTAAGAATGTTGGTCCATGCACTCATTTTTGCAAAACTCGCAAAAACTGCACGTGGCTGGCTGGGAAACTGTCTGAGAAAGGGATGGGTTCAAAATAACTCAACTGTACATTCAAAATCCATGTCACATTTGTAGAGAATTATATAATGCAGAAGGAGAAAATTTAAAAGGGGGGGGGGGGTCCATACACACGTTTTTGTGTTAGCAAAACTGCACATCGCTGGCTGGAAACTTGTCCTTAAAACTTGTTCTTAAAACTCCACTGTACATTCAAAATTCGTAAATTTTTCCAGATTTTTAGAGAACAATCTACTGCAGAAGGAGAAAATTTAAGAAAGGTTGGTCCATGCACTCATTTTGGCAAAACTCGCAAAAACTAGGCCTATGCATGGATGGCTGCGAACCTGTCTAGGAACGGGATGGGTTCGAAATAACGTAACTGTACATTCAAAATCCATGTCACATTATTTTGTAGAGAATTATATACTGCAGAAGGAGAGAGTTTAGAAAGGGGTAGCGCTTGATTCTGTGCTACAGCGTTCCCAGGTAGCGGAAAAGGTCAAAAACTCGCAAGAACTCGCAAGAACTCGCAAGAACTCGCAAAAACTGCCCATGGATGGCTGGGAACCTGTCTGGGAATGGGATGGGTTCTAAATAACTCTACTCTATATTCAAAATCCATGTCAGATTCGTAATTTTTTCCAGATTTGTAGAGAAATATATACTGCAGAAGAAGAAAGTGTAAGAAAGTTGGTCCATGCACTCATTTTTGCAAAACTCGCAAAAAATGCACATGGCTGGCTGGAAACCTGTGTAGGAATGGGATGGGTTCGAAATATCTCTACTATACATTCAAAATCCATGTCAAATTTGAAACATTTTCCAGATTTGTAGAAAATAATATACTGCAGACGGAAAAATGTTTAAGAAAGGTTGGTCCATGCACTCATTTTTCAGTGCCGGTTTCAGTGTCGGTTTCAGTTGGGTATCAACATGGCGTATATTCCTTTGTTATGTAAGCTTGCAACAAAGGAATATGCGCCATGTTGTTACCCAACTGGAGCCGAGTTGGCCAGACTATCTATATACGGCACTGTCATTTTCGTGTTAGCAGCGCCCTCAGGTGGCGGAAAAGGTCAAAAACTAGCAAAACTCGCAAAAACTGCACATGGCTGCAAATGTGACCGTGGCGAGCCTCGAACCAGGTTCCGCTGATTGAGAGGCGCTGACGTTACCGATAGACTAACGAATGCTTCTTGCAATCCAGTTTAGTCATGGGAGTCAAGTAGATAACATGAACTATGTGGAGTCGTAAATTCACTATGTAACAATATGATCTGCTCTAAATCGTATGATGTGAGTTAGTCTAGCGCTAATGCCAGCAATTCTGGACCCTGGTTCGAGGCTCGCCAAAATCACGATTTTTTTTAAATGAATGTTTAGCAGTTTAAGGAGCCGGTCCAGCTCCCGTGAAAGTGCTGAAATAGCATGCTGTGTGCATTACAATAGCACTCTGAGTGCAGTCCCTATGCATGCCCTCAAACTGCTATATACAGCACTTCAGTTTTTACAGTGTAGGATCGAAAGCTCAGGCAACTTTTGACTCCATTTTACTCCATTGGCTCGCTATTATTGGACAAGCAGTTTTCAGCAGTTTGTTTTCCATGTTTTCTATGAGATGAAAAAGTTAGTTTCATCATTTTCTAAAAGAATACCCCACATTGTGAGAGCACTACCAATTTAATCAAGGTCAGATAGATGAATCAGTCAGTTATGTGATCTGTGACGATATCCAAAAAATAGATTCACATTGTAAAAAATTTGTTGAAATTATATAATTATTGAAAAGAAAACCATTGCAAGAATTGTCATAATTCATTAAGCATATCAAAAAGCTTGGATTCAATTCAGTTAAATACTTACCACCTGAACAACGTAGATCAAGAGAAGAAGTAAAGAGATTGAAAACACTATTAGCATTAAATATGTCGATTTTTCTTCTTTCTCCAGTTTTACCCTTTAAGATTTGACAAATTTATACGTAGTTTTCTTTTATTTTAATTATTTTATTACTAGTTGCTGTGTGCATTACAATAGCACTCTGAGTGCAGTCCCTATGCATGCCCTCAAACTGCTATATACAGCACTTCAGTTTTTACAGTGTAGGATCGAAAGCTCAGGCAACTTTTGACTCCATTTTACTCCATTGGCTCGCTATTATTGGACAAGCAGTTTTCAGCAGTTTGTTTTCCATGTTTTCTATGAGATGAAAAAGTTAGTTTCATCATTTTCTAAAAGAATACCCCACATTGTGAGAGCACTACCAATTTAATCAAGGTCAGATAGATGAATCAGTCAGTTATGTGATCTGTGACGATATCCAAAAAATAGATTCACATTGTAAAAAATTTGTTGAAATTATATAATTATTGAAAAGAAAACCATTGCAAGAATTGTCATAATTCATTAAGCATATCAAAAAGCTTGGATTCAATTCAGTTAAATACTTACCACCTGAACAACGTAGATCAAGAGAAGAAGTAAAGAGATTGAAAACACTATTAGCATTAAATATGTCGATTTTTCTTCTTTCTCCAGTTTTACCCTTTAAGATTTGACAAATTTATACGTAGTTTTCTTTTATTTTAATTATTTTATTACTAGTTGCTGTGTGCATTACAATAGCACTCTGAGTGCAGTCCCTATGCATGCCCTCAAAGTGCTATATACAGCACTTCAGTTTTTACATTGTAGGATCGAAAGCTCAGGCAACTTTTGACTCCATTTTACTCCATTGGCTCGCTATTATTGGACAAGCAGTTTGTTTTCCATGTTTTCTATGAGATGAAAAAGTTAGTTTCATCATTTTCTCAAAGAATACCCCATATTGTGAAAGCACTACCAATTTAATCAAGGTCAGATAGATGAATCAATCAGTTATGTAATCTGTGACAATATCCAAAAAATAGATTCACATTGTAAAAATTTGTTTGAAATTATATAATTATGGAAAAGAAAACAATTGCAAGAATTGTTATAATTCATTAAGCATATCAAAAAGCTTGGATTCAATTCAGTTAAAACACCTGAACAACGTAGATCAAGAGAAGGAGTAAAGAGATCGAAAACACTATTAGCATTACATATGTCGATTTGTCTTCTTTCTCCAGTTTTCCCCTTTAAGATTTGTCAACTTCATGCGTATTTTCTTTTATTTTAATGATTTTATTACTAGTTGATTTTATATGTTTTTTCTATGAGATTAAAAAGTTAGTTTCATCATTTTCTCAAAGAATGCCCTATATTGTGAGAGCAGTACCAATTTAATCAAGGTCACATAGGTGAATCAATCAGTTGTGTAATCTGTGACAATTGTCAAAGATACAGATTAAAATTGTAATTCCACGAATACCCCATATTTAGAGAGCACTACCAATTTAATCAAGGTCAGATAGATGAATTAATCAGTTATGTCATCTGTGACAATATCAACGATATAGATTAAAATTGTAGAAAAGTTGATTGAAATTATATAAAGAAAACCATTGCAAGAATATTTCATTGAGCATATCAAAAAGCCTGGATTCAGTTCAGTTAAATACTTACCACCTGAACAACGTAGATCAAGAGAAAGAGTAAAGAGATCGAAAACACTATTAGCATTAAATAATAATGTCGATTTCTCTCCTTTCTCCAGTTTTACCATTTGAGATATTTCAACTTTATACGTAGTTTTCTTTTATTTTAATGATCTTATTACAAGTTGAAATGTTATATGCTTTCTATGAGATTAAAAAGTTAGTTTCATCATTTTTTCAAAGCATGCCCCATATTGTGACATATGAAGAATGGTCATATGTGACCAAACGCTACGGTTTCAGGCGTAAGTCGCAAAATTGCAAATGTCAGTTTTCAAGTGTTCTAGAATCTCTGGTTAATAACTTTTAAAATGATGTTTAACATGGATATATTACTAAAACAGAAGTCATTGTAAAAAGTGATTTAAGACATGAAAACGCTCCGCCAAGGAATTTAAAAAACGGAGAAAACGGTGCTCAAAGTTTCGGTGCGAAACGAAAGCAAGCTGCCCGTTGCTCGTTATGGTCCGTTGAGCACTTCCCTAGCAACGTCTCCCTTGAACTCGACCACGTGCCAAGGTCTTGTGCGGCGTGCAAAAATCCGTCATTATGCAAATTGTATGTAAATTACGTTAGGTAACAATGAGCGTACACCAGCCAGCGTGGGCGTGAATTGTCACCCGCATGACGCGAATTTCGCTTAGAATTCGGTCCCCGTTTGTGAATGCATGCTTTAATATCAGAATACTGAAAGTTATGCTTTTGTTCTATAGGCGGATAACGGGGAGGTAAGGGGTATTGAACGGCGGTATTGATGGCCCTTTCTCTGCCGTTTTAGCTTTTACGAAGAAAACACTGAACCTGAAGCATTTTATTATTGAAATTCTTTTCACGTGGTCCAGCCCCGCTCCATTGAGACCTTTACAAACACAATCGCCCAATCCCGGATTTTAGATCACCTTTTTTCTCCTTGCCTCGTATTTTCAAAAAGCAAAATATATGGAATCTCTTGCCAGATATAAATTATGCTAACAAGGACAAGACCCCATGCAATGATTCATTTACATCATTAATCAATTTATCAATTCATTCATTTATTTATTAATTTCTTGGGGCAATTTTATTTGGAATCTTTGACAATTTAAATAGCTTATGAAAAAAGAGAAAAAAGAGAGCACTGAATACCAAGACAGTCTCGAAATTCTAAGTTATTTTTTTTTATCACAATAACTTTTCTTCCATCAAACCACTAGCAAGATTCAATAATTTTACTGCCATGTTTCTTTCATCACATGCTAGGTATTACCAATTGCATCGTCACTTTGTAAGGTTATTTTGAATTAATACTTGAGGTTAAGTTAGAACGATTAGCAGGCCTTTTTTATTTTGGTAACCAGTCATAATTTCTACCCAGAAAACAGTGCGCTTGGAAATGCCCGTTTTAATTAGGGCCTAAAAGATTTTTTATTATCATTACTATATTGTTGTTGTTGTCATTATCATCATTTTGAATTACTTGGGGTTAAGTTAGAACGATTTTTATATTAGCAGGACTTTTTGATTTTGGTAGCCTTGATTTCTACACAGAAAAAAGTGCACTTGGAAATGCTCGTTTAAATTTGGACCTAAAAAGATTTTTTAATTAGCATTAATATTATTATTATCATTATTGTTATTAGTAGTATTATAAAGACAACATCCCTTTCGCCCTCCCTCTCTCTTAGTCCGACCTTTCTGTCGTTATCTCTATCGTTCCTTCAAGAAACCTTAGACAACGACCATCTAGGTTCGGATTATAAATTGTTTAAAAATAATGAAGATTGCAGTCCCTCAATTCCCCCAAAAGATACAGAATAGCAAGCAGTTTTGTTCTCTGAAAAATCCGGCGTCCCTGATTTCCGATTTTGAATAATCAAATTCTCCCTTACCCGCGTTCCAGATAATCATCAGTTTTCATGGGGAATTTTACACCATAGGCCGATTTACCCAGCAACAAGCGTTATGAGTTTTATGACCAATTGACCTTATGTAATGCTCTGTATACTGGCATAAGTCTTTCAATTGTACACCAGACTGGCTGAGCCCTGAAAATATCAGCTACAATAAGTTTCCCCAGGGCTTTTCAAAAGTTTTGGAATCAACCAAGATTTCCGACGACCCCCCCCCCCCCGACTTAAGTTAATTTTATTTTCAACCCATAAACGCCGTTCTTGTTTGTGAGATCATGCACGCTTTGATGTTTATTTATTTCGTATTTCCTGCTTATCCTTGATGATCCAGGCTTATTCATCGGCTTGATCCTCACCAGTTATAATGTACACCAGGGCCGGCGGAACCGGTGGGGCCAGGGCCCCCAAATATTTTTGGATCGGACATAGGAAACTGCTTAAAAAAAAAGTGGCCGCCCCAATATTTGCAGGGGCGTAAGTTTTGCTAACTGAATGTATTATAAATGGTTGCTATGATGGTTGCCATGGTTACTTTTTTAAGGCTTGTTAAAAAATATTTAAGCCTGAAATATCGACAATGCCTATGAAAAAGGTATTTTTTCCCCTAAACTTTTTAACCAATATTGTCGCCAAATCTTCCCCCTCATTTGCCCCCCCCCCCCCCCGAATCTGAAAAACGTTCCGCCGGCCCTGTACACTTGCTGAAAGTCTAGTTAACAAAAAATTAAAGGGAATGTGAATTATGTGCAGCATAATCCGTTAAAACAACAGATTTCAAATTATTTTTCTACATAAAAAGGTAAAAACTAATTCTCGTCCGAGTATTTTCAGATTGAATAAAAGGTGTTCGTCATGTAAAATTAATGGAATTATTTTATCTATTTTTTAGAGTTCTATTTATTTTTTAATTTTTTTTATTATGTGTACTCGTGTATGTTCGGTCGTTTCAACATTAAAATGCTCAGACGGGATACAATTGTTAATGTTGAATATTCATGCCGTAACGTTATTTCCCTAGCCCTGCAATTGTTCATGCACTTTTCACACATAAGAAATGATTAATTGTGGCTATGTGTTGCATGTGGATGTAAAATTCTAGTTTTATGTTATTGAGGATTTAACCATTCAGTGGTGTAAAAGTCACCCACGGATCAATACATAGAACAATGGCGCCTTTGTATGGGGTTCTGTTAGAAAGCCAACGCCTACATCTTCAATACTGTTCACGGTCGTACTGGGTCAATAAGCCATTTCGGAGATGCAATCTGAGCATGAGCAGATAAAGGTCATCTGTACCAAATTCTAAAACCCACTGACACTAATATTCGATATGTGCTCATGAATGTCATGTAATCATTATTCAATTATGCCCTAATGGTGCATTCCATGATATCCAGGTGGAAGTATTCTTTTTAAAGGGGGGAAACAAAAGCTATTCATGAGGCACCTCTATCACTCCCAGAGTTATTTTTCTGAAGTGCACATAAAGGGACCCTCCATGTGTAAAATATCTGTGGATATTTGGGGTCATTTGTACCATGCGCTAACCCCGAACTGGCTTATTAAGGGCGGAGGTTCAAACAGTGGGCCGGTGGCCTAGTAACAAAAAACCAACACGTTGAACGACCGTCTCGGACAGTGTATTGTTCTGCATTGTCAAAAAAAATCCCAGCTTATTCATACATAAACAAAGAAACGTGGTTACAATGTATCTCTTTGGTCGAGGGTTTACCCAATGCGACGGAGCTGGTTACGATGCCAAATTGCCAACATACATACAGTCTCTATCAGGCCCGTAACTATAAGACTTTTTTTAAGGGGGGGGGGGGGGGGGGGGGCAGGGGTCATACCATACCAAACGATAATGAAAAACAAAGAATGAAAAAACGAACTGTGTAATGATGCATAAGTTACGCTCGTTTCACGTATCCACTGATGCTTAGTACAAGTACCATTGAATTATTCAATGCAAAAAAAGCCACGATAATAGAATTAATATAGTTAAACAACCCAGATGTCTCTTTCTCTGTTCTTCTTCACTAGCGTAACTGGGGGGGGGGGGGGGGGGGGTGGCAGAGTGTCAGAGTGTTCCCATGACAGTGTCTTTTTTTGTTTGCTCGTTTCAGAAAATTTGTCATGGGAAAGGGATCCTACAAACGGTAATCTGACTTACTTCCTTCCTATGTTTTTTTTTTCTTTCTCGCTGGTCAGGAAATTTTGTCCCTCATCACCAAGTTTGCCAATGCTCTTCCTTTTTCCTTTTCTTCATTTTCTTTTTTCACTATTTGGAAAATCGGGGGAAGGGGGTCGTCGTCGTCGTCCCTCCCACCCCCCCCCCCCCCCCCCCCCGCTCCGTATCCACGCCCCAGACTACGGATAGTGACGTTAATTAAAATAAATTTTACAGCAGTTTTGTTATCAACCACCTCTTACTCGTCTTCTTTTCATTCTTAGCTTCTCTCTCACCGAGTATCTTTTTCATTCTTTCATACTTGTTTCTTATGTTACTTCTTTCCTTTTTCATTCTCTCATAACATTTCATACTTTGTTATTCCATCTTTCCATCTTTTCATAATACGAGTTGTTGATAAAACGATTGTTCGAAAATGAATTGACGTCATCACACATTCTCTGTGCGCTTTTGATGCGTGTGCCAGCACTCGCCCCCGAAGCCATGGCCGCCCCGCAGGTATATGCATATGCATAACAATTATTATGAGTAACCAATCACAGCGCTCAAAGACGGCGAGCCGAGATAACGTTTGGCAACAACACGAGCTTTTAAGAAAAATAAATATGCATTAGGCAATTAGAGCGCCGACCAATCACAGGGTGCGAAGTCGGCGAACTGCCATTATGTCACGTCACTCAGGGCCCTAGTAACAAAAGAGACGTGCGCAAAGCTCGCTGTTGAGGATCTGACGTTTTTGCGAAGATGAAACTCCCGTCGATGCGATTTGGAAGAGGTGATTTAAAACATTATTTTGAGGTACTTAGACATGGTATTTTGGCTTTAAATTTCGGGACGTGGTAGAGGAATAATCAAAGCTTCGGAATATGTAAAAAAAAAAAATTGGTACAAAATGACATTTTCATTAAAACCCTTGTTTCTAGACAAGGACCGATTTCGACTTCCGCCTGATTCCGACCCGTTGGGACACATATTTCATTAAGCATTTCAAATAGCCAGGATTCCATTCCGTTGAATACTTACGTTCTGTACAACGTAGATCAAGAGAAAGAGTAAAGAGATCAAGACCCAATATTAACATTCAGTTTGTCGATTTCTTTTCTCTCTCCAGTTTTACCCTTTAAGACTTGTCAACTGTATCCGTACTTTTTTTTATTTTAATGATATTATTACTAGTTGAAATGTTATGTTTTCTATGAGATAAAAGTTATTTTCGAATTGCATTGTAAATTGAGGTAGGAGCATTAACTTTTTTTCTCTCTCTCTTTCTCTCTCCCTCTCTTACTCTCTCTCTTTCTTATTTTGTCTTTCTCTGTTCTTATCCTTCTTCCTCACCCTCTATTAATTCTTCTCTTCCTTATTTTGTCCCCTTCTTTGTCTTTTGTATTTTTTTTCATTTTTTTCCAAGAATATCCCATATTGTGAGAGCACTACCAATTTAATCAAGGTCAGATAGATGAATCAATTAGTTATGTAATCTGTGACAATATCAAACAAATAGATTCAAGTTGTAAAAAAGTTGTTTCAAATTATATATTGACAAGAAAACCATTGCAAGAATGGTCATATTTCATACAGCATATCAAATAGCCAGGAGTCAATTCCGTTTAATACTTACCCACTGTACAACGTATATCAAAAGAAAGAGTAAAGAGACCAAGAGCAATATTAACATTCTGTATGTCAATTTCTCTTCTTCCTTGAGTTTTACCCATAAGATTTGTCAACTTTATTCGTAGTTTTCTTTTAGTTTAATGATGTTATTACTAGTTGAAATGTTATATGTTTTCTATGAGATAAAAAAGTTAGTTTCATCATTTTCTCAAAGAATACCCCATATTGTGAGAGCACTACCAATTTTAATCAAGGTCAGATAGATGAATCAATCAGTTATGCAATAATGTGACAATATCAAAGATATAGATTCAAATTGTAAAGAAAGTTGTCTGATAAGAGATAGTGATTGAAAAGAAAATCATTGTAAGAATGGTCATATTTCATTAAGCATATCAGATAGCCAGGATTCCATTCCGTTGAATACTTACCCACTGTACAACGTATATCAAAAGAATGAGTAAAGAGATCAAGAGCAATATTAACATTCAGTATGTAAATTTCTCTTCTTCTTCAAGTTTTACCCATAAGATTTGACAACTGTATACGTACCTTTTTTATATTTTAATGATTTTATTACTAGTTGAAATGTTATATGTTTTCCATGAGATAAAACAAGTTATTTTCAAATTGCATTGTAAATTGAGGTAGGAACGTTAACTTCTCTCTCTCTTGCTCTTTCTCTCTACCTCTCTTACTCTCTCTCTTTCTTTGTTCTTCTTATTCTTCTTCCTCATCCCTTTTCCTCTTTCTCTTCCTTATTTTTTCCCCTTCTCTTTGTCTTCTGTTTGTTTTTCTTAATTTTTTTCAAAGAATATCCATATTGTGAGAGCACTACCAATTTAATCAAGGTCAGATAGATGAATCAATCAGTTATGTAACCTGTGACAATATCAACGATATAGATTCAAATTGTAAAAAAGTTGTTTCAAATTATATATATTGAAAAGAAAACCATTGCAAGAATGGTCATATTTCATTAAGCATATCAGATAGCCAGGACTCAATTCCGTTGAATACTTACCCACTGTACAACGTATATCAAGAGAAAGAGTAAAGAGATCAAGACCAATATTAACATTCAGTATGTCGATTTCTCTTCTTTCTCCAGTTTTACCCTTTAAGATCTGTCAACTGTATACGTACCTTTTTTATATTTTAATGATTTTATTACTAGTTGAAATGTTATGTTTTCTATGAGATAAAACAAATTATTTTCAAATTGCATTGTAAATTGAGGTAGGAGCGTTAACTTCTCTCTCTCTTGCTCTTTCTCTCTCCCTCTCTTACTCTCTCGTTCTTATTTTGTCTTTCTTTGCCCTTCTTATTCTTCTTCCTCATCCATTTTCCTCTTTCTCTTCTTATTTTTTCCCCTTCTCTTTGTCTTCTGTTTTTTTTTCTTCATTTTTTCAAAGAATATCCCATATTGTGAGAGCACTACCAATTTAATCAAGGTCAGATAGATGAATCAATCAGTTATGTAACCTGTGACAATATCAACGATATAAATTCAAATTGTAAAAAAGTTGTTTAATTTGTGACCCGCCGCCTCAAAACCTACAATAAGTCGCACGGACCACAACGTAGCAAACAGCCCAAAATAATAAATTTGCTTGGATCAGTCGATTTTCTGTTTTTGATAGAAATGGGTAGTTTCATTATCATTCTATCATGTCTCAAGTTTGTGAGTCGTAATTCGACATAGAAATATGTTTTTGGGGCATTTTAAAATGACTCCTTTTTTTTCAAATGTCGAGCTAATGAATGTTTGGAGAGCTTTTGTAATACATTCATTCAACGCCAAATTACTACTTTACCTCCAAAGGTATTAAATTGATTTTTGGAGTGAGTAATGAATAGGTCCTCCCGGAGCAGCATGCCAAAATTCAGCCTAATCTAATAATCCCTTCATACTGGTTGCTATGGCCATTTGAATACCCAGTTTTACTTGGGCGCACACAGAGAGCGAAGGTTTAGCACTCTTTTGTTCCGAACTTAAATGGCCATTTTCTCTGAATACGAGTTGTTGATTGCTGGTTACATACTGATTCTAAATGTGATATTTAAAGGTGTTATCATTGAGTAAACTAGGCAAGTGATATACCATTGAAAAGCTGAGAATCTCTACTTTCAGAAAATGTATAAAACTAAAAAAAATAATTTTGGCGACTTATTGTAGGTTTTGAGGCGTCGGGTCACAAATTATATATATTGAAAACAAAACCATTGCAAGAATGGGTCATATTTCATACAGCATATCAAATTGCCAGGATTCCATTCCGTTGAATACTTACCCACTGTACAACGTATATCAAGAGAAAGAGTAAAGAGATCAAGAGCAATTTTAACATTCAGTATGACAATTTCTCTTTTTCTTCAAGTTTTACCCATAACATGTGACAACTGTATACGTACTTTTTTTAATTTTAATGATGTTATTACTAGTTGAAATGTTATATGTTTTCTATGAGATAAAAAAGCTAGTTTCATCATTTTTGCAAAGAATACCCCATATTGTGGGAGCACTACCAATTTAATCAAGGTCAGATATATCAATCAACCAGTTATATAATCTGTGACAATATCAAAGATATAGATTCAAATTGTAAAAAAAAAAATGTTTAAAACTGTATAATTATTAAAAAGAAACCCATTGCAAGAATGGCCATATTTCATTAAGCATATCAAAAAGCCTGGATTCAATTCAGTTAAATACTTACCGCCTGAACAACGCAGATCAAGAGAAAGAGTAAAGAGATCAAGAGCAATATTATCATTCAGTATGTCGATGTCGATTTCTCTTCTCTCTCCAGTTTTACCTTTTAAGATTTCTCAACTTCATACATAGTTTTCTATTATTTTACTGATTTTATTACTATTTGAAATGTTATATGTTTTCTACGAGATAAAAAAAGGAAACCATTGTAAAGAAACCATTCTAAGAATGGTCATATTTCATTAAGCATTTCAAATAGCCAGGATTCCATTCCGTTAAATACTTACGTTCTGTACAACGTAGATCAGGAGAAAGAGTAAAGAGATCAAGACCCAATATTAACATTCAGTATGTCGATTTCTCCTCTTTCTCCAGTTTTACCCTTTAAGATTTGTCAACTGTATACGTACCTTTTTTATATTTTAATTATTTAATTACTAGTTGAAATGTAATATGTTTTCTATGAGATAAAACAAGTTATTTTCAAATTGCATTGTAAATTGAGGTAGGAGCGTTAACTTCTCTTTCTCTCTCCCTCTCTTACTCTCTCTTTCTTATTTTGTCTTTCTTTGTTCTTCTTATTCTTCTTCCTCATCCCATTTTCCTTTTTCTCTTCCTTATTTTTTCCCCTTCTCTTTGTCTTCTGTTTTTTTTTTTAATTTTTTCAAAGAATATCCCATATTGTGAGTCCACTACCAATTTAATCAAGGTCAGATAGATGAATCAGTTATGTCATATGTGACAATATCAACGATATAGTTTCAAATTGTAAAAAAGTTGTTTCAAATTATATAGATTGAAAAGAAAACCATTGCAAGAATGGTCATATTTCATTCAGCATATCAAATAGCCAGGATTCCATTCCGTTGAATACTTACCCACTGTACAACGTAGATCAAAAGAAAGAGTAAAGAGATCAAGAGCAATATTAACATTCAGTATGTCAATTTCTCTTCTTCCTCGAGTTTTACCCATAAGATTTGTCAACTTTATACGTAGTTTTCTTTTATTTTAATGATTTTATTACTAATTGAAATGTTATATGTTTTCTATGAGATAAAAAAGTTAGTTTCATCATTTTCTCAAAGAATACCCCATATTGTGAGAGCACTACCAATTTAATCAAGGTCAGATAGATGAATCAATCAGTTATGTAATCTGTGACAATATCAAAGATATAGATTCAAATTGTACAAAAAGTTGTCTGATATGAAATAATGATTGAAAAGAAAATCATTGTAAGAATGGTCATATTTCATTACGCATATCAAATAGCCAGGATTCCGTTCTGTTGAATACTTACCCACTGTACAACGTATATCAAAAGAAAGAGTAAAGAGATCAAGAGCAATATTAACATTCAGTATGTTAATTTCTCTTCTTCTTCGAGTTTTACCCAAAAGATTTGTCGACTGTATACGTACTTTTTTATGATTTTATTACTAGTTGACGTTTTATGTGTTTTTTATGAGATAAAAAGTTAGTTTCATCATTTTTGCAAAAAAATACCCCATATTGTGAGAGCACTACCAATTCAATCAAGGTCAGATATATGAATCAATCAGTTATGTAATCTGTGACAATACCAAAGATACAAATTGTAATTCCACGAATTCCCTATATTTTGAGAGCACTACCAATTTAATCAAGGTTAGATAGATGAATCAATCAGTTATGTAATCTGTGACAATATCTACGATAAAGATTCACATTGTAAAAAAGCTGTTTGAAATTTTATAATTATTGAAAAGAAACCATTGTAAGAATGGTCATATTTCATTCAGCATATCAAATAGCCAGGATTCAATTCCGTTGAATACTTACTAACTGTACAACGTAGATCAAAAGAAAGAGTAATGAGATCAAGAGCAATATTCACTTTCAGTATGGCAATTTCTCTTCTTTCTCCAGTTTTACCGATATGATTTCTCAACTTTATACGTATGTTTTTTTTATTTCAATGATTTTATTACCAGTTGAAATGTTATGTTTTCTATGAGATAAAAAAGTTAGTTTCATAATTTTTCTCAAAGAATACCCCATATTGTGAGAGCACTACACTGTAAAAAAAAAATGTAGATTAACAGGTTTTTTTTTTTGAAAATTGCTAATTTTCCAGCCATTTCACAAGAAAAATACCGTATTAACAGAAAAACGACAAAAACTTGTAATTTTACAAGTCAAAAAACCTGTTAATCTACAGTTATTTTTTACAGTGTACCAATTTAATCAAGGTCAGATAGATGAATCAATCAGTTATGTTATCTGTGACAATATCAAAGATATAGATTCAAATAGTAAAAAAAAAATAAAAATTAATTATTAAAAAGAAACCCATTGCAAGAATGGTCATATTTCATTAAGCATATCAAAAAGCCTGGATTCAATTCAGTTAAATACTTACCGCCTGAACAATGCAGATGAAGAGAAGGAGTAAAGACATCGAAAGCACTATTAGCATAAAGTATGTCGATTTCTCTTCTTTCTCGAGTTTTACCCTTTAAGATTTGTCAACTTTATACCTAGTTTTCTTTTATATTACTGATTTTATTACTAGTTGAAGTGTTATATTTTTTCTATGAGATAAAAAAGTTAGTTTCCCCATTTTTTCAAAGAATATTCCATATTGTGAGAGTACTACCAATTTAATGAAGGTGAGATAGATGAATCAATCAGTTATGAAATCTATGACAACATCAAAGATAAAGATTCAAATTGTAAAAAAGCTGTTAAAAATTAAATAATCATTGAAAAGAAACCATTGTGAGAATGGTCATATCTTATTCCGCATATCAAACAGCCAGGATTCCATTCCGTTGAATACTTACCCACTGTACAACGTATATCAAAAGAAAAAGTCAAGAGATCAAGGGCAATATTAACATTCAGTATGTCAATTTCTCTTCTTCCTCGAGTTTTACTCATTTTTATACGTAGTTTTGTTTTACTTCAATGATTTTATTACTAGTTGAAAATGTTTTATGTTGTCTATGGGATAAAAAAGTTAGTTTCATCATTTTCTCAAAGAATACCCCATATTGTGAGAGCACTACCAATTTTTTTTTTACCCATAAGATTTGACAACTGTATACGTACCTTTTTCATATCTTAATGATTTTATTACTAGTTGAAATGTTATGTTTTCTATGAGATAAAACAAATTATTTTCATCATTTTTGTAAAGAAAACCCCAAATTGCGAGAGCACTACCAATTTAATCAAGGTCAGATAGATGAATCAATCAGTTATGTGATCTGTGACAGTATCAACGATATACATTCAAATTGTACTAAAAGTTATCTGATATGAAATAGTGACTGAAAAGAAAATCATTGTAAGAATAGTCATATTTCATTAAGCATATCAAATAGCCAGGATTCCACTCCGTTGAATACTTACCCACTGCACAACGTATATCAAAAGAAAGAGTAAAGAGGTCAAGAGCAATATTAACATTCAGTATGTTAATTTCTCTTCTTCTTCAAGTTTTACCCATAAGCTTTGTCAACTGTATACGTACATTTTTTTTTAATTTTAATGATTTTATTACTAGTTGAAATTTTATGTTTTTTATGAGATAAAAAAGTTAGTTTCATCATTTTTGCAAAGAATACCCCATATTGTGAGAGCACTACCAATTTAATCAAGGTCAGCTATATGAATCAATCAGTTATGTAATCTGTGACAGTATAAAAAAAAATTGCTTGAAATTATATAATTATTGAAAAGAAAACCATTGCAAGAATTGTCATATTTCATTAAGCATATCAAAAAGCCTGGATTCAATTCAGTTAAATACTTACCGCCTGAATAACGTAGATCAATAGGAGTAAAGAGATCGAAAGCACTATTAGCATTAAATATGTCGATTTCTCTTTTTTCTACAGTTTTACCCTTTATGATTTGTCAACTTTATACGTAATCGTTTTATTTTAATATTACCATTCAGTATGTAAATTTCTCTTCTTCTTCGAGTTTTACCCATAAGCTTTGTCAACTGTATACGTACATTTTTTTTTAATTAATGATTTTATTACTAGTTGAAATTTTATATGTTTTTTATGAGATAAAAAAGGTAGTTTCATCATTTTTGCAAAGAATACCCCGTATTGTGAGAGCACTACCAATTTAATCAAGGTCAGCTATATAAATCAATCAGTTATGTAATCTGTGACAATACCAAAGATACAGATTCAAATTGTAATTCCACGAATACCCCATATTTTGAGAGCACTACCAATTTAATCAAGGTCAGATAGATGAATCAGTTATGTAATCTGTGACAATACCAAAGATACAGATTAAAAATGTAATTCCACGAATACCCCATATTTTGAGAGCACTACCAATTTAATCAAGGTCGGATAGATGAATCAGTTATGTATTCTGTGATAATACCGAAGATAAAAAAATAGATTCACATTGTAATAAAAAATTGTTTGAAATTATATAATTATTGAAAAGAAAACCATTGCAAGAATTGTCATATTTCATTAAGCATATCAAAAAGCCTGGATTCAATTCAGTTAAATACTTGCCACCTGAACAACGTAGATCAAGAGAAGAAGTAAAGAGATCAAGACCCAATATTAACATTCAGTATGTCGATTTCTCTTCCTTCTCCAGTTTTACCCTTTAAGATTTGTCAACTTCATACGTAGTTTTCTTTTATTTTATTGATGTTATTACTAGTTGAAATGTTTTATATGTTTTCTATGAGATAAAAAGTTGTTTCATCATTTTTGCAAAGAAAACCCCAAATTGCGAGAGCACTACCAATAAGATTTGTCAACGTTATACGTAGTTTTTAAATAATCATAATTTGATAGGATTGAAGTAAATTGAATATATCATAATAAAGAAAGTAAATTTGAGAAAATTACTAAATTATACAAGTTATAAATGAAGTATAATTAGAATTCTATTAATAATAAGAAGTACAAGTCGAAGAGGTTAGCGTATCCCAGGTGTTCAGGCAGTGGAATCACGGAAAGAATTTCAAAGAAATTTAAAATTCAAATGAGGCATCGAGCCCGATCACTGTAAAAGGACCCGCTTATCGTGCGGTATTCATTGTTCAAAGTAGATAGCAGGATTGAAAGAAGGAAGAACAAAAATAAATGCTTGTCATCTTCTGTGCTGTATACTATAAAAGGGAGGGAAAACGGAAGGAAAATTATTCCCGATTGTCAAAAAGGGTGGGACCTCTTCGAATTGTACTTCTTATTATTAATAGAATTCTAATTATACTTCATTCATAACTTGTATAATTTGGTAATTCTATTACATAACACTCGTACAAGTCTTCAGAGGTTAGCATCTTCAAAGCAATCACGCACAGAAGATGGCATATATAATGAAAATCACATATTGAAGCACAATTCGTTTACTTCTTGGAGTTTATTTCACGTAGTCTTCAATATATATGTGAAAACACGATAAACTGATTTCGTTGATTACATCATGCATTTAGGAGACCGACTTTAAAAAGGTCAAACGTTGACATGAGATGTCAAACAGACATGAAACGTTATAAACTGAATCTTAAAATAAATTATCAATTTTTTTCTCCTTTCAATTCCTTTCTTCCTTACTCGTTCCTTTTCAAAAGCAAATACACATAAGTAGTAAACAGAACTTATAAAGGAACGAAATCACGTTCACTCTCAAAAATATTTCCTTGCGATTGTTTTCGCATAAAAACAGGAGAAAGCATGTCTATCATCATATAAAATAGACATCATACAAAGAAACCCTTCCTTTAAAAAATCTTTGATAAACAGCAAACTCCTTACGGAGACGCTCGTTTGTATAATAGAGTCTACATAATCATGATAATCTAGCTGTTTGATGCACTGTTCAGAACCGTAACACCAAATGAATTTCTAGTATATGGGAATTTTAGATAAAATTCTGCAAATGTCCTAGCATTAGACCAATCGGCTGTCTTCATAATCTCGTTTAGGGTAACACCTTCAGCAAAAAGCTAATGATGTCGATGCACTACGAAAACTATGAGCAGAAGAAACGTTCGTATCTATGCCAGATGCGGACAGGGTGGCTTTCAACCACCTTGCTAAGGTACATGTAGTAACGGATTTATGCGGCTTTCTTGAGATGAAAAGCTTGTTTTCTTTACTTTCTTCCCTAAGAGGTTCAGTACGTTTGATGTATTCCTGGAGAGTAGACATAACACAAAGTTTAGGATTAGCGGGGTACGCTGGTAATTTTACAACTTGCTTGTTGATACCCTTTTGGGGTGTTGAAGTATTAAGTAGATCTTTGACATGAAAAACTGCAAAGCTCTCGGACATCTGCATTGAACTAATATCTAGATACATAAGAGTCTGCGTCCGCTGGGCAGAAACGAGAGCCGTTAAGGCTAGTAACTTTTGACTCAAACTAAGTAAGGACAAGTTCATATTTTCTGGGAGTGAAAACAGATAATCTAACACATTAGATACATTCCAAGTATAATTATACTTTGGCTTAGGGGGGTCTTTATTAAATACCCCTTTTAACAGACGAACTAGAGGAGGTTTCCCAACAGGAAAACCATCGATCGCCGTTAAAATAGACGAAAGTGCAGAACGATAAGAGTTAAGGATTGAATATGTTTTCCCTATTAATGTTGATTCGCAAGGAAATTAAAGCTATCTACAGACGGGTTGTACATATTAGTCGACCGTTCACTACACCAATTACACCATATCTGCCATGGAGATTCATATTGTTTGTTTGTTCCTGGCCGCCAAGACAATTCAATGAGCTCGGCAGCTGTTTCGAAATTCCTGTTGAATTCCATTGTTGGCGGAGATAAGCCAGGCGGCTAGTTGAAGTTTGGGCATGTGTTGAGGGCGGGGGTATGATGAGGCTGTCCTCTGGAAGCAGAATGGGGGTTGCAACTAGGAGGTCGAGGAGTAATGGAAACCAGACTTGCGCTTTCCATACAGGTGCAGTCAGGATTGCCAATTGTGTATTGTCCATTCTCACCTTGTTGAGAACTCTGCATAGAAGACAAAAGGGGGGGGGGGGGACATGTAAGGAAATAAATTTTCCCATGACAAAGAGAAGGCATCGATAGCTATTGCCTCCGAGTGTTGTTTCCATGAAACGTATTTGGGTAGCTGATTATTGAATCTTGATGCAAACAAATCTACATCTGGCATAAGTTAAATCTGTCTAATAATAATTTGAAAACAAAAGGAGAAAGGGACAATTTTTTATTAACGTCCCTACGGGATAGTACATCAGCAGTACAATTATCAGTACCAGATATGTGAGATGCAGAAAGCCAATTGTTTGATTCAAAACACCAAAACCAAATTTGTGCGGAAATAGAATTTAAACTCGATACACTCCCGCCTAAATTATTGACATAGGAGACAGCAGTATACCATTATCTGATTTAACATGAATGTGTTGGTTCACACATGTGCCACACAGGGAAAGCAGTGCATTCTGTACTGCCAGCAATCCTAACCCGTTGATATGCAAATCCTGATGCTTTGGGGGCCAAGTGCCTTGCATGAATGAATCATCTTCATGTGAAAATGCACCCCATCCCGATTTACTCGCATCGGGAGATATTGTTATGCTAATAGGGGGAGGCTGAATAGAAGATTGAAATTTCCTCCGGTGCTTTAGAAAGCCACCACTGAATTTCTGCGCGAACACAGGGTTCGAACACAAAATACGCATCAAAATTATAATTTGATTTTTGCAAGGCGTCTGTTTCCGCAAACTCAAGAACACGAAAATACAATTTGCCTGGCGGAAAGACGTCAAAGAATGAAACAATTAAGCCAATAAACTTTGCGAGATCTCTAATTTTGATTTCTTGGCTACTAAGAATCGCTTTTCCAAGCGACTGAAAATTCTCTATTTTTTCAATTGGTACACTGACCCACATCAGCAAGCAATGGTCATATTGACCATTAGGATCATATACATGTGTGTATACTGGGTATTGGGGATACAGATGTAATTTTGTTTGAAATAGAGGTTTTTGTGGGCAAACTGATACTTAAAGGAGAATTACGCTCAAAAATAAAGACGATAGTGTTCAAAGGTGTTATTTATTCCTACTTGTTAGACTATATGGCTTCGCGTCAAAATATACGAGATCGATACAAATCAAGATTTTCTGAGCAAAATTTACCATCTGCTAGCAATATGTATCGTCTGCTAGCAGCACATGGGGGCTGCCATTTTGTTTATGTGTACAAGAAGATTTTCTTAATCCAAATGCTCAATTGCCTTTTTAAAAATTAAAAACCCATTTGAGATTAAAAATATAGAATAGATATGTCAATTTATTTTTAAACTGAAGATTTCCTTATATATTTCTGTTGAAAATCGATATTCGCTTAATAGAAATCTATTTTCTCGATACTGGACGTATGGGACGGAGCAAATTAATTCAAATTTTATGGATGCTTCTTCCCTGAGCATCTATAGCGGCAAACTATGCATTCACCTGCTTTCCGATAATGGACTTGAAAAGTCGGAATGCATGCTGCATATATTATGTTCTGCTCTGTTTGCAAACCCAAGAAAATAGATTTTTGTTAAGCAAAACCAGACAATTTAAAAGTATCATTATAAAGATTTAATTTTTATAATACATGTAAACACCCACTTTATATTTTTCGTCACATATGGGATTTTAGGTAATGAAGAAAATCAATTTAGGATTTGGATTCAAAATATCTTCCTGACTGGAACATTTCTCAATGGTTCATGTACAACTCCAAATCAGCAAGAAAATGGCAGCCCCCATGTAAATGAGTAGGAAACGATACCGGGTGTTGGAATACCTTTATTTATACCCCTTTTCTGATATCTTATTAGAAAATGATTTAGGCCAATAAGTAGGAATATATTACACCTTCCAATATAAGTAAATTTGTAATCAGGGGCTAACTGACCTGGAAGTATCACTCTTTAGAGTTTACGTTATAAGTTCGTTAAGATACAAAATGTAGAAAGTTATAAAAACTTACATTTACAGCCTTGTTTTTCGTACTTGTTACCCACACCTCCATACGGATGACGACTGCTCTCAATATGTTGCGCACTAGTGAGGCCGCTCTACATGGTTACGCACCATAGATACGTACGCAGAATGTTACGCACTTCACTACGAGCGCTGAGGGCTCCCTTCATCATAATCGTGAAAAATACAAAATGGATGCTGACGGGACAGTCTCGATAGGAGTTATCGACAAAAAGTACCCAAAATTTCAGGAAACCCTCTTCAAAGGTCACAAAATAAACTGGTAAGTTTTAATCATCTATTATTCAACATAAGTATTTAGATTTAAGTAAACTGCAATATATGAGTTTCACTTAAATATAGCCAAAAATGCACAGTGATGCAGTTTAGGGATGGGATGTGTGTTGGCTGCATTCCTACACAGTCGGCAATGGCGTGTACCTATGAGTGCACTGACCGTCATCTGCATTGAATTGACGATAAACCCAAGAAAGGTGATGGTAGTTTGGGGCATCAAACTTGATTTGGCATAATTAATGGTAAAGCCTAATGATTCTAACAAATTATGACGTGTTAGCTAAACTTTCCTGTCTAGAACGAGCAAAAATTAAAAAGTCATCTAAATAAATCATTGCTCGTATGCCTCTTTCTCGAACTGAGGCAATGACGGGTTTCATAATTTTGGTGAATACCCGAGGAGCCGAGGTCAATCCAAAAGGAAGACATTGAAAACAGAAAAACTTTTCGTCCCATGAGAAAGAAAGGTAGCCGTGATGGCTAGGATCAATAGGGACGGAAAATATGCGTCTTTAAGATCAATCGTAGTTAAAAAATCATTATAAATAATCAAATCTTTGACCAATTTGAAATGCTCCATTTTGAATGGATTTATTCAAGTTTTTCAAAATCGGTCTCAGACCCCCAGATTTCTTAGAAACGGTAAATATTGTCGACAAATACATGCAATTTCTCTGATAGCTTGTTTTGTGAGAAGATCGGCAATTTCTTTGTCGATTGTGACTTTTTCCTCCTGAGTAAATGAAATATTACCCGGATGATAAAATTGGAAAGGAGCAGATAAGAAATCTATTTTGTAACCCGAAAATGGATCTTAGGATCCATGGGTCGGAAGTGATCTGAGACCAGGCATCTTTGAAAAACTTAAGTCTACCCGCAATAATTGGGGTACTCACTACTTTTTTGCCTGTCCATGGTTGGAAAAGCTCCGACGATACTGAGCCGCTGGAAAGCGTGGGGTGATGGCGGTGGTCGAGACATCGTTGCTGGAGCTCGAGAGCGGCTCCACTGGAACGATCGTTGTCCCGTGAAGTCACGGCGATGCTGAGTGAAAAACTTGGCTTGCTTCCACTGGGTGTGGCGACGTGGGGCCTTCCCATGATGCGACACTTTTTGCCCCACATTGTACGCTTCAGCCACATTCTTGAGGGCACTTTGTATGTCTTTCCCAAACAACTTCTCATCCAAGGGGGTACTTCGGCTACACAAACCCTTGTATTTGGGGTTGACATAAGGCTTCATCTCCGCCCTCCGATACATGCTTAACTCATAAGCATGCCCGCTTAACGTGAGCCCGTCAAGGGAAAACTCCTTAATGCGTTCAGTGTTGACTGGCCTTTTCTCAGACGTAGCTGCGTGTAATTCTTCCAAAATTTCCCCGTAGGGGAGAAGACCCTGCACAACATTGTTTTGCAGTTTCTGGATGCGAGCATCGATAGTGCGAGCTCTACCCGAAATGGTTTGCCAAACCTCCGGCACAACGCGTGGCGTACAAGCTTCAGGGGCATTGCTGGGAGTAAGATAACGCGATGAAATCTTCTCCAAACTCTCTTTCTTGGGCGGAAGAGTAACCACTTTCGTAAGCCTTTCGGCCAGCTTATCGAATTTGGCAGGGCCAACATTGATGCCAGTGTCATATAAATCTGCATCTTCCTTGATGTCCAACTCCTCGGGCTCCAAATCGACGTTTGTGTCGTAGTGGGAGACTGGGGTCACTGTAGATCCAGCCTCTGATATAACATCCAGCTCGCTGGGCCCCGCAAGGAGGCTTAGGAGGTCATCGTTACCCCGAGGGGGATGCTGCTGCACAGCGTGCCGGGCACGTCTGTCGAAACGCTCACAAGGAGCTGAACCTTCACGGTCCATATACCGAGACAACGTCTCAGTAAGCCGCTTAATGTCAGCAGCCTGAGAAGTCAGGCGTTGGTTAACATCCTACCCTTAGGGAAGAGCGGCTCTGGTCGCTCCGGCTGTGCTTCGTTGGTCATGGAGATGAGATATATAATGGAATCTTTACTTGTAGACTGGTATAGAACTAACATCACTGCCTGCACACAAGGAAAAGATGAATACCGCACGAAAAGCTTGTCCTTTTATAGTGATTGGGGCTCAAAGTAAATTACTCTGAAATTCTTTGTGTGATTCCACTGCCTGAACACCTGGGATATGCTAACCTCTGAAGACTTGTACGAGTGTTATGTAATAGAATTACAATGCCCCGAGCGGGATTCGAACCCGGGACCCTGGATTACATGACCAGTGATCTACCAACTGAGCTATCCGGGCTCCCGTCGAAGCAAAGTAACAATCTCACATATAGCCCCTCTCTTTCCATCGAGCGTAGGGGGTACATCCATACCAATTCCATGCGTACGCTATATAATGGCCTACCAATGAGACAGGTCTTCCCTCTAAAGTCGGGTAAATCCATGCCAACGAATTTCTATAGAGGACAATTTGAATCCGTAATTAAATATCATAATTGATAGGATTGAAGAAAATTGAATATATCATAAAGAAAGTAAATGTGAGAAAATTACAATGCCTACCAATGCCTACCATTGAGCAGTCATGTAGCGTACGCATGGAATTGTTATGGATGTACCCCATACGCCTATGTGAGATTGTTACTTTGCTTCGACGGGAGCCCGGATAGCTCAGTTGGTAGAGCACTGGTCATGTAATCCAGGGTCCTGGGTTCGAATCCCGCTCGGGGCATTGCAATTTTCTCACATTTACTTTCCTTATGATGATATATTCAATACGTAGTTTTCTTTTATTTTAATGATGTTATTACTACGTGAAATGTTATATGTTTTCTATGAGATAAAAAATGTTAGTGTGATCATTTTCTCAAAGAATACCCCATGTTGTGAGAGCACTACCAATTTAATCCAGATCAGATACATGAATCAATCAGATGTGTAATCTGTGACAATACCAAAGATACAGATTGAAATTGTAAAAAAGTTGTTTGAAATTATATAATTATTGAAAAGAAAACCATTGCAAGAATTGTCATATTTCATTAAGCATATAAAAAGCTTGGATTCAATTCAGTTAAATACTTACCGCCTGAACAACGTAGATCAAGATAAGGAGTAAAAAGATCGAAAGCACTATTAGCATTAAATATGTCGATTTCTCTTCTTTCTCCAGTCTTACCCTTTAAGATTTGTCAACTTCATACGTAGTTTTTTTTTATTTTAATGATTTTATTACTAGTTGAAATGTCATTTATCCCCAAGTTGATTACGATCCTTCTGGTTTATGTCTGGTTTCTATAGCTTCTGACCACACGAGCATTGAAAACTATGGGGTTTCTGGGACGAACACGTACTGGGGTATTCCATAGCTCAGTCGGTAGAGCGCCGGTCTAGCAATCCGGAGGTCTCGGGTTCAAGTCCCGCTGGAATCCCGTTTTCTTTGCTCATTTTTCACTTCATTATATATTTCTGGTCAGTTTCCCTTACTCGAATTTATTAAATATTTATTAAATATACAAAAAGCTGCATCACCTAACCGTGATCCCACGCATTTATCCCCAAGTTGATTACGATCCTTCGGGTTTATGTCTGGTTTCTATAGCTTCTGACCACACGAGCATTGAAAACTATGGGGTTTCTGGGACGAACACGTACTGGGGTATTCCATAGCTCAGTCGGTAGAGCGCCGGTCTAGCAATCCGGAGGTCTCGGGTTCAAGTCCCGCTGGAATCCCGTTTTCTTTGCTCATTTTTCACTTCATTATATATTTCTGGTCAGTTTCCCTTACTCGAATTTTTTATATGAGATAAAAAAAAGTAAAAAAAAAATTATTCAAGGTCAGATAGATGAATCAATCAGTTATGTATTCTGTGTCAATACCAAAGATACAGATTAAAATTGTAATTCCACGAATACCCCATATTTTGAGAGCACTACCAATTTAATCAAGGTCAGATAGATGAATCAAACAGTTATGTAAGCTGTGACGATATCAACGATAAAGATTCAAATTGTAAAAAAGTTGTTTGAAATTATATAATCATTGAAAGGAAACCATTGTAAGAATAGTCATATTTCATTCAGCATTTCAAATAGCCAGGATCATTGAGAGGAAACCATTGTAAGAATAGTCATATTTCATTCTGCATTTCAAATAGCCAAGATTCCTTTTCGTTGAATACTTACGTTCTGTACAACGTAGATCAAGAGAAAGAGTAAAGAGATCAAGAGCAATATTCACATTCAATATGGCAATTTCTCTTCTTCCTCGAGTTTTACCTATAAGATTTGTCAACTTTATACGTAGTTTTTAAATATCAAAATTGGTAGGATTGAAGTATATTGAAAATATTATAATAAAGAAAGTAAATGTGAGAAAATTACAATGCCTACCAATGCCTACCAATGAGCCATTATATAGCGTACGCATGGAATTGGTATGGATGTACCCCCTACGCTCGATGGAAAGAGAGGGGCTATATGTGAGATTGTTACTTTGCTTCGACGGGAGCCCGGATAGCTCAGTTGGTAGAGCACTACTCATGTAATCCAGGGTCCCGGGTTCGAATCCCGCTCTGGGCATTGTAATTTTCTCACATTTACTTTCTTTATGATATATTCAATACGTAGTTTTCTTTTATTTTAATGATGATATTACTAGGTGAAATGTTATATGTTTTTTTATGAGATAAAAAAGTTAGTTTCATCATTTTCTCAAAGAATACCCCATATTGTGAGGGCACTACCAATTTAATCAAGGTCAGATAAATGAATCAATCAGTTATGTAATCTGTGACAATATCAAAAAAATAGATTCACATTGTAAAAAAATTGAAATTATATAATTATTGAAAAGAAAACCATTGCAAGAATTGTCATATTTCATTAAGCATATAAAAAGCTTGGATTCAATTCAATTAAATACTTACCGCCTGAACAACGTAGATCAAGATAAGGAGTAAAGAGATCGAAAGCACTATTAGCATTAAATATGTCGATTTCTCTTCTTTCTCCAGTTCTAACCCTTTAAGATTTGTCAACTTTATACGTAGGTTTTCTTTAATTTTAATGATTTTATTACAAGCTGAAATGTTATATGTTTTCTATGAGATGAAAAATTTAGTTTCATCATTTTTGCAAAGAATACGCAATATTGTGAGAGCACTACCAATTTAATCCAGATCAGATACATGAATCAATCAGATGTGTAATCTGTGACAATACCAAAGATACAGATTGAAATTGTAAAAAAGTTGTTTGAAATTATATAATTATTGAAAAGAAAATCATTGCAAGAATTGTCATATTTCATTAAGCATATCAAAAGCCTGGATTCAATTCAGTTAAATACTTACCACCTGAACCACGTAGATCAAGAGAAGGAGTAAAGAGATCGAAAGCGCTATTAGCATTAAATATGTCGATTTCTCTTCTTTCTCCAGCTTTACCCTTTAAGATTTGTCAACTTTATACGTACTTTTCTTTCTAGTTGAAATGTTATATGTTTTCTATGAGATAAAAAAGTTAGTTTCATCATTTTTTCAAACCATACCCCATATTGTGAGAGCACTACCAATTTAATCAAGGTCAGATAGATGAATCAAATAGTAATCCGTGGCAGTTTCAAAGATGTAGATGTGAATTGTAAAAAGTTTGTTCGAAATTAAATAATTATTGAAAAGAAACCATTGTAAGAATGGTGCAACACCGTGCAAACCACACGGCATTGCCAGCGACCACCAACAAACACACATACACACAGCGTGTATATGCAACACACACTACGCTGCCGCAGCGAATGTAAGACGTCGAAGACCACGACGGGAATTCTCAACAACATACAACATACAACATACATACACCATTGCCCCCATTTTGTTACGGGCCGCTCCCAGCCCGTATCCTAGGTTCACTGTCTTATATTTACGTAGACAGCACAACAGAACATTACTCTGGAAAACCGGTTTAGTCTATGGGCCAACGTAGACCCCCTCCCCCCCCCCCCCCCCCCCCCCCCTCCTTAGGCACAATTTTTTGTGATGTTTTCCTGGTAGCTAGGATCCTCGGCTATCAGAATCTGCCTGTTTGCCACAGAGTTAGTGGTGGGTGTGGCCACAGGGCCGTTACCATGGCAACGCATCAAGGAAATATAGGAATTTAGTAGAATACCTCATATTTCTAATTCAGAAATTTGAAAAATGGCTGGTAAGCATCTAAATATATGTATTTTGACTTTCCTGATTGATGTGACGAGGGACAAGTTGATGTTGGACGAGTGGTAAAATGGACGTCGAAGAGGAAGAATAGAGTTTTTCTAAACCTACGACCACGACTTCGCCTCGTTCTTTTGTACCTTGTTCATCGGCTGGATGATGGTGATGATGGTGTGAGCTGGACCCGTAACAAAATGGGGGAATGTTCGGAATCACTATGAAGGCCTCCGGTGACTAGACAAAGGTGAAACATTAGGTACTTTTGGTCTCCATGAAACGCTAAGGTGATAGCGCGCGCTCGTGTTTCGAGTCATATGCATGCATGCATTGCGTTGTAGTGTACGCTTGTCGTCGAAGCCTAGCCTGTGCGAAGACACCGCGGGGTTTGCGTATGTTGATTGTTGGTGGTCGCTGACCAGGTTGTGCGGTTGCACGGGTTTGCACAGGTTTAATGTGTTTGAACCAGAGTCTTGCTTATTATTTTTCGGTGTTTTACAATTGTTAAAACTTTATGTTGGGCTTTTAGTCTGTGCATGCTGGTGTTCTTGCCTTTTGCTGGTGCTTTATGGTGATAAACGTTGAGACGGGGTATGAGCTCAACGTGGGGTTGTCTCATAGATAGTCAGTTGACGTGTGGTATAGCACGTTGTGTGCAGTGCGGTGTATACGAGAGTGTATCAAAGAGAGTAGAGTCTGAGAAGGAGTCTAGTGAGATAGATGTTGACTTGGGAGATTCTTTCTTTTGTCGTTTGGTTGAGGGTGAGTCCAAATCAAATGAGGATGAGAGTGCACGAGAGACGCATGGTGAAGGAAGTAATCAGAAGTCTGAACCAATTTTGTCTAAGAGAAAGTTGCAAGAGAAGCAACAAAAAGATCCTCAGTTGATTTCTTTGGGTGAGAGAGCTGTTTCTGAGGAGGAGGCATTGACTGTGCCTGTTTGTTATTACAAGAAAGCAGGTGTGCTCATGAGAAAGTGGAAGTCACCAGATGTTCCTGCAGATGAAGTGTGGAAAGAAGTCCACCAGATTGTAGTCCCTTTTACATACAGGCAGGACATAATTAGCCTTGCTCATGAAGCTCCACTTGCAGGTCACTTAGGAGTTCACAAAACTCAGGAGAAAATTCTTTCTCATTTCTTCTGGCCTGGTCTGCAAAACGATGTTGCGCATTTTTGCAGAAGCTGCCATGTGTGTCAGGTTGTAGGCAAACCAAACCAGAAAATACCGGACGCACCGCTGAAGCCAAGACCGGCCTTCGATGAGCCGTTTTCTGGGATTATAGTCGATTGCGTAGGTCCTCTTCCAAGGACAAAGGCAGGCAATGAATACTTATTGACAATCATGTGCGCTGCGACAAGGTATAACGAAGCGATACCACTTAGGCGCATTACAGCGAAACATGTAACCAAGTCATTAGTGAAATTCTTCACTACTGTAGGACTACCAAAGACTGTACAGTCTGATCAAGGATCAAACTTTATGTCTAAGGTGTTCAAACAGGTGTTACAGCAGTTAGGGATTGAGCATGTAACTTCGAGTGCATATCATCCAGAGTCTCAGGGAGCATTGGAGAGGTTTCACCAAACCCTCAAGAACATGCTGAAGACTTATTGTCTTGAGACAGAGAAGGACTGGGATGAGGGAGTCCCATTGTTACTCTTTGCTATGAGGGAGTCTGTTCAAGAGTCTTTAGGTTTCAGCCCTTTTGAGTTAGTGTATGGACATGAAGTCCGTGGACCCCTCAAGTTGTTGAAAGAAAGGTTGTTGTCGGACGATGAGGACATGAATTTGTTGGACTATGTTTCTACTTTCCGCGAAAGATTGAATCGCGCTTGTGAGGTTGCTAGACAGAATCTGTCTGACTCTCAGGAGAGGATGAAGTCCTGGTATGACAGAAAATCCAAGGAAAGGAACTTCAAGGAAGGTGATGAAGTCTTGGTGTTGTTGCCCCTTGGTTGGTCATTCTCTGCAGGCTAGATTTTCTGGACCGTATGTCATTGCTAAGAGAATTGGTGATGTTAACTATGTCGTAAAAACTCCGGATAGGCAGAAGAAAAGGCGTGTATGTCATGTGAATATGCTGAAGCCGTACATTCGGAGAGGTGATGAAGAGAAAGCACAACCAGTGTTGAGTGCTGTAGAATCTAATCCAAAGAGTGAAGAAGAAGAAATGTGCAAGATTGAAAGAGAGGAACCATGTGTGAAATTGAAAAATTCAGAGGTTCTAGCACATATTGATGACAAACTAACCCACTTGTCTGAGAAGGAGAGGAAGGATGTGAAAGAGTTGTTGAATGAGTATCCTCAATTGTTTGCAGATGTCCCCTCTCGAACAGATGCTGTTGAGCATGATGTTGATGTGGGAGATACTACCCCAATCAAACAGGCACCATATGGTCTTCTCCATGTATCCTGGTTCCAAAACCAGATAGATCATATCGTTTCTGTACCGACTACAGAAAAGTCAATGCGTGTACCAAAACAGATTCATTCCCCATTCCGCGCGTAGATGATTGTATTGACCGTATAGGCAAAGCAAAGTATGTGAGCAAATTCGATCTGCTGAAAGGTTATTGGCAGATCCCCTTGACCAAGAGAGCGCAAGAGATTTCCGCATTTGCTACACCGCAAGGCCTATTTCATTACACCGTGATGCCTTTCGGCATGAAAAACGCGCCGGCTACATTCCAAAGACTCGTGAATAGTCTTGTTTCAAGTCTTGAAGGCTGTGAAGCTTATATTGATGACTTAGTTGTGTATTGTGAAGATTGGGATGTTCATGTACAGAGAATCAGAGAGTTGTTCAAAAGGTTGGCTGCTGCCAAAATGACAGTGAATCTGGCAAAGAGTGAGTTTGGAGGTGCTAGTGTTAGTTTCCTGGTCATGTTGTTGGTTCTGGTCACGTTCGACCACTCTCGGCGAAGGTAGAAGCAATTCTGGCTTTCCCGACTCCAACCAACCGGAAGGAACTGATGCGGTTTCTGGGCATGGCAGGCTACTATAGACGGTTCTGCCATAACTTCTCTGAAGACGTGGCTCCGCTAACCAATCTACTACGCAAAGAAGTGAAGTTCGTCTGGTCAGTGACTGTAAGAGTGCTTTCGACCAGGTGAAAGCTCTCTTATCTACCAATCCTGTGTTGATGGCTCCAGACTTCAACCAGCCGTTCAGCCTGATGGTGGATGCTAGTGATGTTGGCGCTGGTGCTGTGCTAACTCAGAAGGACGCAGAAGGAGTCGACAGACCTATATCCTTCTTTTCTAAGAAGTTTTCCCCTAGTCAGAAGAACTATTCGACTGTTGAGAAAGAGACTCTATCAATGATCAAATTGAACTTGATAATCAGAGACTGATTGGACTCAGTGAAGCAATTTTCTTCTTGTGTTTGCTTTTTTCAGAGTTTTTTGATATATTGCATATCTTTATGTATTTCTGAAAGTGAAATGATTAGTATTTTCTGTTGTGAAGAGTTTAACATGCATGACAACATTCTGGTGTTAAATTCCCTTTTCAATTTTACAAAAGAAACAAAAAACAAAAGAGAAAAGTTAGTTCTCGTTTTGGTTATGCATGTGTGTCACTTTCAAAACAGGAAATAAGATTTGATTTTTTTCATGTTTCATTGAAAAAATGTTGTTTGTTGACAATTGTATTATTGGAAGCAAACAAAAAAGGTATTCTCTTGTATTTTGGTCCCTTGAAGATGAAAGATAAATGTCATTGTTATGAAAATGCATAACATTGCATTAACAGTGAAAAATTTTACCACATCGTTATATTTTGAAGATATGTTGTTTCATTTTTGAGACAGATATATTATTGCTGAAAGTTGTTTATTAATTTCATTGGAAGAAAACAAATTTACATATTTCCGAAAGCTATTTTTGTTGACTTGCCAAGAAGCAATTACATGACAGAGATGACTCATTTGATGTATTATAACATGTCAGTGATTTTAACATGTTTTGTTGTTTGTTGAGAAACAATTTCTTAATTAATTTTAAAGAGAAGAAATTGGATAAATACAACTTCTGATTTATGCATACATTAAGTGATAAATGTAAAGGTGCAGGATATTGGAAGAATTTTTGTGTTGAAACTTATGAAAGTTATTATTTTCACCTTACATATGGATGCCATAACCACTAGACAAACTTGAGTTCAGTATACAAGCTGTGATACCATCTGCATGTTGGTACTACCCAGATTTTTGTGAGTTAAATTGTTTTCTCAGAATTCTAACCTTATGTGAGGGTACAGATAGTTTTCATATTTATCAGCATTTGATGATTGGTGTATTTTTGACAGTGTCAGAAAGAAAAGTGACATTGCAGCTAAAAACAGCGCAGCATAGCCAATTGCATAAAATAATTCATGCTTTGTGATGATATATTTTGTTGGACAAAATTCATCCTTTGTCATTTTTGTGAGACACGGATGTACTCCTTTGTGTATAGTATTTACATGTGAAGATGTTTAAGATGTTTGCATCACAGAGAATTATGAGCAATTTACTGCAGTTGCATATCAAATTGATTGCTTGTTTATGTCTCCTTGCAAATGAATATGTTTTTATATTAGTTGCAAGCCAAGAAATTGTGTTTATGCTATGTTTTACAAGAACACAATTCGTGCATTTATAATGAGCTTGTGCTGTTTTAGGTACAAATCGATCGAGACTAAGTGACTTGATACTAGTTTTTCGCAGTATGACAGTATTACTGTATATGTATTATGAAAGAAGGCATTTTATTTTGCATGTACGATATCGATAGGGATGATTTAATTATGCACATACTTCTTTCGTTACACTCATAAGTATGTTTTTATGGAGGGGAGTGTGACGAGGGACGAGTTGATGTTGGACGAGTGGTAAAATGGACGTCGAAGAGGAAGAATAGAGTGTTTCTAAACCTACGACCACGACTTCGCCTCGTTCTTTTGCACCTTGTTCATCGGCTGGATGATGGTGATGATGGTGTGAGCTGGACCCGTAACATTGATTGAAACCAAAATCTAGGTCATTTGAAGTCACGGTCATGTCAAAAAATGGCCGTTACTATTGAAACGGTATCATAAAATGTGTATATTTTGGAAAAAAATATCTAAACTTATCAGTATAACATAGAGAGGTTTCTACACAATCTTAGATTATACTTTTTATATTAGCTAGGACCCTCAGCTATCATAATCTGCCTATTTTCCATAGAGTTCATGGTGGGCATGGCCGCTATGGCCGTTAGCATGGTAACACATAACGAAATACTGGAATTCAAAAAATACCCTCTATTTGTCATTTAACAGCATAAAATATATGGTAAGGCCTCTAATATATGTATTTCAAGCTGCCCCACTGATTCCAACCACAATCTGAGCCATTTGAAGTCGCGGGCGCTATGGAAACGGTCCAACAAAATGCTTATATTTGTGGAAAAATATCTATGATTTATCAATACAAATAGAAAACAACTGTCTGCACAATCTTAAATCATGTTTTTCTGTTAGCTAGGACCCTCATGTCTCATAATCTGCCTGTTTTCCATGGTAACATAACGAAATACTGTAATTTAGAAAATAAAGTATATTTGTCATTTAGCAGCATGAAATATACTTGGTAAGGACTCTAATATGTATTTCAAGCTGCCCCACTGATTCCAACCACAAATGAGTCATTCGAAGTCATGGGCCTGTAAAAATGGCCGTTGCTATGGAAACGGTCCAACAAAATTCTGATATTTGTGGAAAATATCTATGATTTATCAAAATACAAAAGAAACCAACTGTCTGCACAATCTTAAATCATGTTTTTCTGTTAGCTAGGAAACTCAGCTCTCATATTCTTCCTATTTTACATAAAGTTGGTAGTGGGCGTGACCACTAGGTTTGTTACCATGGTAACACAATAAGGAATGGAATTTTAGAAAATAAAATATATCTGTAATTCAACATCACAAAAACAAATTGTAACCATCTAACTAAATGTATTTTGGGGTGGCCGTTTGATTGCAAGTAGAATCAGAGAGACATTGGAAGTCACCGTCATGTCAAAACATCGCGGTTGCTATAGAAACAGTACGATAAAAATTGAATATTTCTGTAACTTATCAACACAAAGCAAAGAACAAGTGTATACACAGCCTAAAATGGTCACCTAAATCTGAGTCATTGGAAGTCACCATCATGTCAAAACATGGTTGTTGCTATAGAAATGTTATGGTGAATTAAGAAATATTAGTGAAAAAATCTGTAACTATCCAATGCACTTTATAAAGTAAGGGTCTCCACAACCTGAAATGATTTTTCCCCCTGTACGTTAGCTAGGACCCTGGATATCATTATAGAAATGATGCACAGGAGGAATTGTGTGCATAAGGTAACTATGGAATGTTTAACCCACGAGGCGCAGCCGAGTGGGTTTAGACTAGTTTCCATAGTTACCGCATGCACACTATTCCTACCGACACACGAAAAAAACATGTGCATCATCTGTTTTATAGAACGGTGGACAAATTTTTGCCAAAAATCCATTTTTTCCAATCATGCGTCCGGTAATTACCGACGCATGGCAAATTTACTTGATGCATGGCTAGCCATGCGTCGGTAATTACCGGACGCATGGCAAAATTACCGGATGCATGATAAGAGAAAAAACCTTATACAAGGCACTGCCTCATGCTTGCACTGGTAAATCATTTCCATGCATCATAATTAGATTTTAGAAATGTAATGACTTCCATAGAGAACTGAAAATCTAGCTAATTAATGTTAAATTTCAGAATTTCATTTTATTTCAGTGTTAGAGTCTTGACCCTAAGGCTAAGCTAACTAGTGTCAACTTTTTTTTATTTTAGAATCTGTCAACAACAAGCCCAAGTTACTCAAATCCATAAATACTCCAACCACATGCTGACGACCAGCAAGGGCCTGAGACACACGGTCATAAAATTTCAACAATGCAATGTCAGTTGAATGTGATTTACGAAACCCATACTGGTCTGGATTGAGCAACCCATGCTTCTCCAAGAATGCGTAGAGCCTATTATAGACAATCCTCTCTAATAATTTTGAAAAGGTTGGCAAAATTGAAATTGCTCTATAATTGCAGATATTCATAACATTATTTTTTTTATGGACAGGAACAACTTTAGCAAGCTTTAAAGAAGAAGGATATACTCCAGTTACCAGAGAGAGATTACAAATGTGTGCCAGGGGAACCAAAATCAGACCAATGACCTGTTTTATGAAGGAAATACTTATCTCAATATGCCCACAGGAGTTACTATTTTTTTCAGTGATAATACAATATCGAGTATTTCCAAAGAATCCACAGGCTTTAAAAAGAGAGATGCTTGGGAGGGATTAACAAGGTATTCCTTGTAATTTGTTCCACAGGTTTCTATTTTCTTTGCTTGATTAAGCCCAATATTAGCAAAATACTCATTAAACATATTGGCAATATCTCTCGGGTCAACAATTTCTTTATCATCTTTTTCAATTTTATGAGGAGCTTCCATTTGGTTGGGCTTACACAGAATATCTTTCACAACTCTCCAGGTGGAGGACATATTGCCACTCGCATTTTCGAATTTCCTTCAGTAAAATAATTTCCGTGATGACCTAATGATTGATATCAACTTATTACGATATTTCTTATACGTTTCAATATTCACCGGTGAGGGTTTCTTTACACTTCTTTTATATAAAACATTTCTCCTTTTAATAGACTGAGGAATTCCTTTCGTACTCCAAGGTTTCCTCCCCTCCTTCCTTCTTATGCGTTCCAATGGTATATGCTTATCAAAATAAAAAGAAAACTTCCTCACAAATAATTCAAAGGTCTTCTCGGTGTTATCACAGACTAACACTTCAACCCATTTTCTAAGTATTATTCAAACTGAGTATGTTAATGTTGTCAAAATTTCGTCTGCTATCATTACATTTCTTCCATGGCCCCTTTTTAACATGGTCATAGAGTATACAGAACACTGGTAAATGGTCAGATATTTCACAATAGAATAAACCTGACTGACTATGACCTTTTTCCGTCTTTACGAAAATATTATCCAACAGTGTTGATGACTGATCATTAATTCTTGTTGGTTTATCAATCAATATTCCAAAGGCATTCGATTCCAAAACAGTTCGGAGACGAAGGGTATTCGGGTAAAACGTAAGACAAGCAAGAGAGAGGGGGGAGGGAGAGAGAGAGGGAGGGGGTGAGAAGATGCCCTAATTAACAATACCACTGCACATAATTACATATCATGGCAAATTATACATGTATACATATTATATAGAATATATACAATCATAATATAATTAAGTACACGCTATGTTCAGGGGAATTAACAATCAACTAATAGAACAAATATCTTAAATAAAATTGTTTGCAATGAGCATGCGCTTGACTGCATTTTTAAAAGAGTAAATTGTAGGCAAACTACGTGTTTCAATCAGTAAAGAATTCCAAACGTCTGGACCAGTATGTCTCACTGATTTATGTGCCAATACTGTGCGTGGATTAAACAAGTGCAAGTTTGCCGCTTGTCTCGTCGGGCTTGTCTCGAATGGGTGGGTTGCGGGAGCGGGATGGGAGCGGGAACGGGCACACCCTTTCGAGACAAGCCCCCCCCCCGGTTATCTCGAATGGACGCGTTCCCAGCGAGAAGTTCAATGAACGCGCCACTTCGAGACAACCGGGGGGGGGGGGGGGCTTTCCTCGAATGGGTGTGTTGAGTAGACTTTTTTAACAGACGTTTTAGAAATTTTTGAAAAATGTACTCTTGCTGTTTTTTTTTTTTTTTCGTTTTTCTTTTGTCTAAGATGTAGAAAATATAATAAAACAGTATCTAAAAAAAATTTTGACAAGGAAAAACATTATTTGTGCAAAATAAATGGGAGAATTGAATAATTATGCATTAAAATACACGGGGACGAAAGGGCAAGTAGCATATACAATATATACATATCATAAACTGCCTGAGTTATTACAGTCATAATCCGAATCACTGAAGGCCATAGTAATGTCAAAACAAGGTTGTTGCCATGGGAGTATTATTATGAAAACTGAGCAATTTAAAAGAAAAGTACAATTTGTGGATTGAACACAAAGAAATAAATTTGGACGTGGGCTGCTTGTTTCCTCCAGGGAAAGTTTGAATAAAAAGTTCGTGTTGTATCTGCTTGAGCTGCACACCATTTGCAAATCGTACAGTGTACCTCCACGGGCTACGGTCGCCAGCGCCGGGTGCGCCCCGGTGGTGAACCCTGGCGATGGCCTTACACCCAATAATATTCCCCTCCGCTCTCTTTTATTCTCACTTATACGTTCCGTTTCTCTATCTTATCTTTCACTCTCTCTCTCTCTCTCATGACCTTGATAATTTATCTCCCTTGTTCTCTCTCTCTCTCTCTCTCTCTCCCTCTCTCCCTCCTCTTTCTCTTCTCTGGCTGATTTCGAAAGAGGGGAATCGATCTTTAAAAACTGGACACTAACTTCGTGAATGGCCATCGTGCAAAGAGTTGACAGAAATTATTTTTAAAATAAGAAATAAAAAGGGGGCCTGATAACAGAATTATAGATTAATCTTAATTTTGTATTGATAAACTTGAGGAAAACTTTACTTGACAGCCCTGATTCTAGCTCGTTCCGTTTCTCTATCTTATCTTTCACTCTCTCTTTCTCTCATGACCTTGATAATTTTTCTCCCTTGTTCTCTCCCTTGTTCTCTCTCTCTCTATTTCCCTCCTGTTTCTCTTCTCTCCTATCTCACTCCATATGCCTTCCTCCACGTATATACATTGTACAGTGGAACCTCCTTATAAAGAGCAATGGTATAACAAACTCATTATAAGACAGTATTTTTGCCAGTCCCACTTTTTTGTATTCTATTGTTTTTTTAGCCCTGGTATAACAAGGTTTCGATATAAAGAGGGAATTTCCTTGGTTCCAAGAAGTTCATTAATGATGCTCCACTGTACAAAAATAAAATGAAATAAAAGGAATGTAGATTACAATACTTCAAAACTTGTGACACGTACACACAATGAAGAGTACTTTTTCATGCTGTCTTCATTTACTTCCTTACATGTTACATGCAGTGCCATTGCAAATGGCAAATCACAAGGAAAAAGAAAAGTAGAAAAGGTGTTCCTGTATGTAATACTTTTAAGTTTCTTTAAAATAATACATGTATAACTTGTAATAAAACTACCCAAGTGAGAGTAAAAATCAACTGAACATTGAAACTATATTGTGAACACTAAAATATATACAAAAATCAGCTCAGTAGTATAAAACTATACTTTCAACAGTATATAGGCATACCATATGGAATAGCAAATGGCATATAAAAAAATAACAGAAATGTCCCTGTATGCATAAAACATACATTTCTTAAAAATTATATAACTTCTGATAAATCTATACAACTAGTATGAGAAGAAATCAACTTCATATTGCAAAATTATTATTGCAACACTAAATGTGCATGTTTCAAGGCAAGTTTGTGGATCTAGAATACATGTATATCAAACTGTAATAAATATAATACAAAAATCAGCTGAGAAGTGTAAAACTATACTTTCAACAGTATACATGTAGGCATACTTCAGGAAAGGTTTGTGGATCTATGCATAAGCAAATTCTAAAACAAACAGTGTAAACAGATCACAATAAAAGTAAATCTTGGAAGGAAAACAACTTCACTATTTAGTGTGATCACATTATCAAAGGCTACCCAACATTCAACTGAAAATGGCAACAGATTTATTTTGGACATACACAACTGTATGTATAGTTTTCATATTGCATTATATTATGGACATTCACTGCTGGCAAGGGTATTTTCATTGAATATTGCAACATTGACATATTGCAGTTTATAATACCATAAATACCTAAATAAAATGATTACAGTCAGGAACACAGATAGGTACAAAAGATATGTTATTAAATGTACGTCACACACAATCACATATACGCTGGCAAGTGGTCTTGTTTGGTTGTAATTACATGCATTGATACAATATATTACAATCGTTTTGATCAACCACTTCTTATGATCACCAAATGGCAAATTCTTATTGAAGTTTATGTAATTCATGTGCATCTCACTTCACACAATGTACATCATGTAGCAAACCCAATGGACTGCTAGTTCAGCTAAAAACAGCATGACAAATCAGACTAAATATTCACCATAAATAGAAAAACATCACAGAAGACATGCATATTCATGGTCATGGAATGTGTTGAAATACACAGGGAAAATAGATTAAAATGAAGTTTATACAATGTCATAACGGAAACCCTCTATCAGATAAGATTTTTGGTTTGTTTCAAATGACATGAATATATTTCCTCTCTGATAAATGTTAACGTAAATATTATGTTAAATGATTACACAAAATGCTTTCTTTTGTACATACATACTACAATCACCAAGAAAAAGGTGAATATAAACAGGAACTATAATAAACAATTTTTTTAAAGAAGGATAACAGTTCTATGTCCAGCAGATCTAAATTTCAGCAATAAAAGGAGACATAAAAAAGATCAAGACCAGTATTGATGTTAGATGGATTTCAATCTTGTACTCCATTGACGAAGCCCTTGTAAGCCCTCGTGGGGAATAGATAGGCATACCTTATCCGCAGTGTAGCACATGATGGAACAACTCTCCTGTTTCCTGCTCCCAAGTACCCATGGTGAATATTAGACCTACTGAATATATATACGTGAATTGTTTGTAGGCATAATGCCGGTACGATTCATTCAACCTCGGAATGTCCCTTGGAAATACATTGTTGCTTGCTGCCATGCATGCAACCCAAGACATTGCCATTTAGAAATGCATCAGTGAAGTATTGAGCAGTCATGACGCAGGTGCGGACATGGCAACACATACACATTCTCTACCTCCTTTGGCATGGGCACATATCTTCCACCACATGTACACCATGATGCAGGCCGGCTGCTCGGTCCAGGCCTTTCTTCAGCAGGTTGGGTAGGCTCTACAGCTGCTACGGCATCCAAGTAAACATCTGTGAATCTGCAGATGAACTGGATGGTGACGCGTTCTAGATCAGCTCTCCCTCGATCCATCACAAAATTCTACATTGAGTAAGAAAAAAGAAAAACAACAGTGAATAAAGTAAGGAAAAATAAATGTAAATAATGTAAAGTACACATTCCACCCTGTTCAAAATTCAAGTATGGAAATACTGTTTTGGTGAAAAAATCATAAAATTATTAAATTTGTAGGGAAAAATATTAATACATGTAGGTTCCATTGTATTGATATATTGTTTGTGAACTGGTACCACTAGGTGTATTTGAATCTTTGGAGTCACAATTAGAATACATACATGTGTGATATACATACATACATGTGTGATATACATACATACATGTGTGTATACATTCAAACATACTGTGACTCTGACTTGCAAAAGCCTGTACTAGACTTCCCCCTTCAAATCAATTTCTGTTGTTTTTTTTACAGGGGGGGGGGGGGGGGGGGAGGGGAGGTACTTCGTCACAGCTCACACAGGTTAATCCAGTTCGCCAATCACCAATTGACATGTCTGGTGTTGATTCTAATTACATCTTGGCATACCTTCATTTATAAATAGATTCCTTCTTCTTCTTCTCCTCATTCTTCCTTCTTCTTTCAGTTTCAATTTGAATGAAGATTCTTACAAACACACTATCTCATTCTCAGACCTGGGCCCTGGCTGTGACATCTCACATTCACACTATAATTTAATTCTATTTCTCTTGAGTCTTAATTTAGTTATTACACAATGACAAATCGCAAGAAAAATGATCGAATTTGTTGCATAGACCTTGGTTCGGATAAATAGGCTGCGATAATGATATACTCACATTTGAACATGTTGAAGTTGATTCATCGTCATCGCCATCGGGTTCCCGGTTGGTGCACGGGCGACATTTCCCCGCAGGAACACTGCAGCGTGCAGGGATGACCGTCACTCTTGCAAGGGCACATCGGTCTGCCTGTTTTGTATTAGCACTGCAGCAGCTACATATAGCTTCCTGAACATTTACAGGCAGTCGGCTCCAAATCTCCCTCCATGTTTAGAATTGAGATATCTGTCGCTAACTCCGAAATACTGAAAGTGTCATCCATAATAAAGATGAAATTGCTTTGTTCTATAGTGTAAATATAATGGCACGGCGTCAGACAGCAGATTGCAGGATACACATAGCGCAAAACATGTATGCGTTCACTATTCAGTAGAACTTACACATATCACAGCGATCTATGCGGATTTTTGCCGAGGAGAAGGGAATTTCGCTGATCCTCAATATACTTTCGACTAGACCTAGTTTCGTATGCGCAAGAACTATTTTGCAGCATCAGCAAACACAGATTGTTCCCCATTGAAACCGGCGACTGACCGCCTTTAATGGATGGATTCACCTCAGTCACAGAACCTAATGTATTCATAAGATGATAAACTTGTCGGTCTGTAGCTAAACCTGTCTACTTAAAATAAATCTGAGGAGATTGGAATAGAATTTAGCATTTTCCCCCTAATCCTACCCATAAGAAATCTGCATGTTCATTAAGGATTAATGTGATCTAAGGTGATCTAGGATATGGACTTCATCAGAAACGGGGCCAAATAATTGAATGTTTGGGTGCCTCATCATAGATCAAGTCCAGGACTAAAGTGCTTATACCTGCCTGGGTTTTTTTTAATATTTGCTAGAAGGTATTCAAAAGAGTCACTGAGAAGGCTTGTGGTGCAACTGCAGCTCAGCATTCTCATGACTTGCATGATTGGGGTACATGTATATTAGCCATGGACTTGATGTGTTGGGGACCATAAGACCTATAAGTTTACACATTGGTTGCCCTTACAGGTAAGCTGCAGTTCTCTTGGCTTTAGAGGAGATATGGCCAATAGTTTGTGAGATGGTTCCTCTAATACTATCTTGCCTTAAGCATGGTTGGATAAAGGATGGGGTATATTTTTAGCAGAGTTTAGTGGCTAAGTCCATAATGTTGTGAAATTAGTGAAGACCAGCGGGTTTGTCTATCTATCTTTTACAGATTTAAGGCGTTCTGCAGCCTTACTTGAACTGAGTATTCTCTTATTAAAAAAGTTGGTTGACATTCTTACAAGTCTGATATGGGGAGGCACTCTTATCTGGCTTGAATCACAGGCTAAGAAGGTCATGGTGAGGAGATTATCCAACCCTCCCCCGGTTTGGTTTGGCAGAATAAAGTCAGAACTCAGGATGGAGATATAGGTGTCATCTATACCTCCACCACTATGTTAGAAGGGAATACATTTTTTGCAATACTTGAGTAATGTCTCTATGGTTAGGATGAAGATGATGAGTGGATCCTAGAGTGAATTCAAATTTACTTAGTATAGTACGGTATGTAATTCTGAAGTCTGCCAATGCCTTATTGTATCTGTTCTTCATGATAACTCTGATTGATGGGTAATTCTCAACCTCATCCAAAGTAGCGGGTGTTGCTGCAAGAGGAATTCTGATGTACCTCTATCCAAAGAATGCTCTCTAACTTCTGATTCCTAATGGCATCCATTTATAGAACTCCTTGCAGGCCAGAAGTGGAATACATGTAGCTCTCACTCATGTCAACTGGGTGTGGACACTTATGTACCTCAGTTATCATTTCACAGATGACCGTAACTCAATACCGACACATTAATTGCAGTTAGCAGTACAGTCAGAAATTAACTTTATAAAAATATATCATCACCAACATTATCTTTCGTGTTGTGAAATCACAGAAATATGCCACTTTTTTCTAAATATAGATTTCTCGATCATAATCTGCCTTAGCAGCGACCATATTTGGATATGATCATTGTCTTAAATGATTAACATTTTCAGTGCAATCATTCAGGCTGCTTGCAATGGAGATATCTAGCATGTCTAGACTGTTATATTGTTTTAAAATAATGTTAAACTAAAACAATGCCACTTTCTGAAATGCCAATATTTTAAAGATGCTTTTGGTGCTTACAGCCACAGTACAACACCTACCAAGCAGTCAAAGTTAATACTGTAATACGACAACACAGTAGATGAGAGTATCTCTAAGTACAGTGGTACCTTTTCAATATGAATTGGCTTATGCAATGAATGTTCTATTTGAACATTTGCATCTTCGATTGTCATAGCAAGTGTCCTACCAGGCATGAACTTGAGGCCTCCAACCTGGAAAATATTCTTGATCTGGATTTGAACCAATAGGACAGTTACAAATTCATGAACTCAGGCACTTGTTTATAATTCATTATTTAGATACATAAATATCCCTTTCTTAAAAATCAATATTAGCTTTCTTATCATTCTTTTCCTTTAGCAACAGCATATTTTTATATGACTGACCTAAATTCATCCAGCTTTTGATTGCAATTAAAGGCGCAGCTTCAATTGTGTATAATTAGATGCCTACATTGTACTTCGTTACATTACAAATACATGGTGGAAGCACTGTGGTATATTGGTGAAGGCCTTTCACTCTAATACGAGAGCTCTTGGATTCGATCCTTGATCGTGCTTACATCCCTGTGCAAGGTGTTTTGCCCACCTTTGTTTTGCTTGACCCAGATGTATGAAATGTGTACAAGGCTATGATAGTATTATTATATTATTCTAAAACTCTGATGTTTTTTCTTGGTGCCTTACCATGGTAGCTACCTTGACAATCTCACCCACAACCAACTTTGTGGCTACTAGGAAGCTTTCGATTATGATAGCTGAGGGTCCTAGCTCGCAGATAAACACCATTTTAGGCTGCACATATAGTTGTTCTTTGCTTTGTGTTGCATAGTTAGAGAAATTATTCAATTTTTATCATACTCTTTCTATAGCAACAGCCATGTTTTGACATGACGGTGACTTCCAATGACTCTGATTCTACTTGCAATCAAACAGGCACCCCAAAATATAGTTAGATGGGTACATTTTGTTTTGTGATGTTGAATTACAGATATATAGTATTTTTTAAAATTCAATTCCTTTGTGTGTTACCATGGTAACAACCCTAGTGGTCACTCCCACTACCAACTTTATGTAAAATAGGAAGAATATGAGAGCTGAAGGTCCTCGCTAACAGAAAAACATGATTTAAGATTGTGCAGACAGTTGTTTCCTATTTTGTATTGATAAAAAATCATAGATATTTTCCACAAATATCAGCATTTTGTGGACCGTTTCCAAAGCAACGGCCCTTTTTTACACGCCCATGACTTCAAATGACTCTGATTGTGGTTGGAATCAGTGGCGCAGCTTGACAGTATATTGGAGGCCTTACCATGTTATGCCGCTATTAATGACAAATATACGGTATTTTCTAAATTCTAGTATTCCGCTATGTGTCACCATGGTAACGGCCCTAGCGGTCACGCCCACCACCACCTTGATTTCAAACAAGCAAATTATGATAGCTGAGGGTCATAACTAATATAAACACATGATCAAAGACTGTGCAGATACCTGTTTCTTTCTATTTTGTAATGGTTATTTATAGATTTTTTTTACAAATAACAGCTTTTTGTTGGACCGTTTCCATAGCAACGGCTTTCTTTTGACATGAATTTAAATGGCTCAGATTGTGATTGCAATCTATCAGGCAGCTTGAAATACACATAATGGGATACTAACCATATGTTTTATAGCTATTGAATTACAAAGATGCAGTATTTTCTAAGAATCCAGTATTTTTGATGTGTTACCATAGTAACGGTCCTACAGGCCACACCCACCACCAACTGTACATGAAATAGGCAGATTATGATAGCTGAGGGTCCTAGCTAATAGAAAAACATACTTTAGGCTTGTGCATACCTTTTTGGCTATTTCATATTTATAAGTTTAGAGAGGTAAACGGCCATTTTTTGATACGCCCATGACTTTAAATGGCTATGATTATGGTTGCAATCGATTGGGCACCTTAAAATACATAAGTTTGTTAGATTCGTGAATTGGAATTATATGACTTTTCCTAAAATTCATTTTTTTCTTGATCCGTTACCATGGTAACGGCCCTGGTGGCCACACCCACCACCAACTTTATGGCAAACAAGCAGATTCTGATAGCTGAGGGTCCTAGCTAACAGAAAAACATCATTTAAAATTGTGCATAAGGGGGGGGGGGGGGGGGGGAGGGGGACCTTTCAGGGACCGAGGAACTGCGGGGGGGGGGGGGGGGGGGGGGGGGGGGGGGGGGGGGGGGGGGGGTGGGGGCTACAGCCCCCTCCCCCACTTTTTTCAGTAAACACGTACAAACGTACGGCAGTGCAAAAAATGTGGTATACACGCAGCGACCCCCCCCCCCCCCCCCACCACTCAGCTTCTCCACTTTCCAAGACGTTCCGCGGCCCCTGCCTTTTCGACTCCATGTTGAATCTCTTCCTGGTCTCGATCGTCACAATCGATCTCGACCTATTGAACTCGCCCTCATCTCATAATAATTTCATTAAGCATATCAAAACGCCTGGATTCAATTCAGTTAAATACTTACCGTCTGAGAAAACGTAGATCAAGAGAAGGAGTAAAGAGATCGAAAGCACTATTAGCATTACGTCGATTTTTCTTCTTTCTCCAGTTTTACCCTTTAAAATTTGTCGTTTTGTTTTATTTTAATGATTTTATTACTGCTTGAAATGGAAGGCTTAGTCCGAAAGGATGGTAGCGGCGCGTCTACAAAATCCTGGATCCGCCCCTGATGACAAACCAGTTGTGTGCCCCCCCCCCCCTTTCTACAAAATCCTGGATCAACCCCTGATTACAAACCTGCATTTCCATGCCCCCCCCCCCCCTTCTACAAAATCCTGCATCCACCCCTGATGACAAACCTGCATTTCCATGAAACCCCCCCCCCTTTCTACAAAATCCTGAATCCGCCCTGATGACAAAGCATTTCTGTGCCCCCCCCCCCCCTTTTGACAAAATCCTGGATCCGCCCCTGACAGGCCTGCATTTCTGTGCCCCCCCCCCCCCTTTCACAAAATTCTGGATCCGCCCCTGATGACAAAGCATTTCTGTGCCCCCCCCCTTTTTTACAAAATCCTGGATCCGCCCCTGACAGACCTGCATTTCTGTGCCCCCCCCCCCCCCCCACTTCCATTACAAAATCCTGGAACCGCTGATAATAATAATAATAATAATAATAATAATAGTAATAATAATAATAATAATACACTGTATTTAAAAAATAAAAAAAAGTCAACGCACCCTTTCGGAAAAACCATTGCAAGAACGGTGATATTTCATTCAGCATATAAACTAGCCAGGATTCCATTCCGTTGAATACTTACCCACTGTACAACGTAGATCAAAAGAAAGAGTAAAGAGATCAAGAGCAAAATTAACATTCAGTATTTCAATTTTCTTCTTTCTCGAGTTTTGATGATGATGATGATGATGATGATGGCTTCTTCTATAGCGCCGGTATCCGCCTCAATTGGGCGCTCATGGCGTTTTGTCCTTTAAGATGAGTTAGTTTTATACGTAGTTTTCTTTTATTTTACTGATTTATTACTTATTGAATCGTTATATGTTTTCTAGGAGGTACAAAAGTTAGTTTCATCATTTTTTTTCAAAGAATACCCCATATTGTGACAGCACTACCAATTTAATCAAGGTCAGATAGATGAATCAATCAGTTATGTAATCTGTGACAATATCAAAGATACAGATTCAAATTGTAATTCCACGAATACCCCATATTTTGAGAGCACTACCAATTTAATCAAGGTCAGATAGATGAATCAATCAGTTATGTAATCTGTGACAATATCAAAGATACAGATTCAAATTGTAATTCCACGAATACCCCATATTTTGAGAGCACTACCAATTTAATCAAGGTCAGATAGATGAATCAATCAGTTATGTAATCTGTGACAATATCAAAGATATAGATTCAAATTGTAAAAAAAGCTGTTTGAAATTAAATAATTATTGAAAAGAAACCATTGTAAGAATGGTCATATTTCATTAAGCATATCAAATAGCCAGGATTCCATTCTGTTGAATACTTACCCACTGTACAACGTAGATCAAAAGAAAGAGTAAAGAGATCAAGAGCAATATTAACATTCCGTATTTTAATTTTCTTCTTTCTCGAGTTTTCCCTTTAAGATGAGTGAGTTTTATCCTTAGTTTTCGTTGATTTTAATGATTTTTGTTACTAATTGAAATGTTATATGTTTTCTATCAGAAAAAAAATAGTTTCATCATTTCAAAGAATACCCCATATTGTGAGAGCACTGCAAATTTAATCAAGGTCTGGTAGATGAATTAAATAGGTATGTAATCCATGACAATTTCAAAGATATGAATGCAAATTGTAAAAAAGTTGTTTGAAATTAAATAATTATTGAAAAGAAAACCATTGCAAGAATGGTCATATTTCATTCAGCATATCAACTAGCCAGGATTCCATTCCGTTGAATACTTACTCACTGTACAACGTAGATCAAAAGAAAGAGTAAAGAGATCACGAGCAATATTAACATTTTATATTTCAATTTTCTTCTTTCTCGAGTTTTGCCCTTTAAGATGAGAGAGTTTTATGCGTAGTTTCCTTGTATTTTACTGATTTATTACTTATTGATATGTATTATGCTTTCTAGGAGGTAGAAAAGTTAGTTTCATCATTTTTCAAAGAATACCCCATATTGTGAGAGCACTACCAATTTAATCCAGGTGAGATAGATGGATCAATCAGTTATGTAATCTGTGAGACTATCAAAGATACAGATTCAAATTGTAATTCCACGAATATCCCATATTGTGAGAGCACTACCAATTTAATCAAGGTCAGATAGATGAATCAATCAGTCATGTAATCTGTAACAATATCAAAGATATAGATTCAAATTGTAAAAAGAAGTTGTCTGAAATTAAATAATGATTGAAAAGAAAATCATCGTAAGAATGGTCATTTTCATTAAGCATACCAGATAGCCTGGATTCAATTCAGTCATATACTTACAGGCTGTACAACGTACATTAAGAGAGGAGTAAGGAGATTAAAAGCAATATTAGCATTCAGTATGTCAATTTTTCTTCTTTCTCGAGTTTTACCGTTTAAGATTTGTGAGCTTTATACTTAGTTTTCGGTGATTTTAATGATTTTTTTAATAATTGAAATGATATATGTTTTCTATCTGAAAAGAAAGTTGTTTGAAATTAAATAATTATTGAAAAGAAACCATTGTGAGAATGGTCATATTTCATTAAGCATATCAAATAGTCAGGATTTCATTCCATTGAATACTTACCAACTGTACAACGCAGATCAAGAGAAAGAGTAAAAAGAGCAAGAGCAATATTAACTTTCAGAATATCAATTTCTCTTCTTTCTCGAGTTTTATCCTTTAAGATGAGTCAACTTGATATGTAGTTTTCTTTTATTTTAATGATTTTATTACTAGTTGACATGGTATATGTTTTCTATGAGATAACAAAAGTTAGTTTCATAATTTTTTTCGAAGAGTATCCCACATTGTGAGAGCACTACCAATTTAATCAAGGTCAGATAGATGAATCAATCAGTTATGTAATCTGTGACAATATCAAAGATAAAGATTCAAATTGTAAAAAAGCTGTTTGAAATTATATAATCATTGAAAAAAACCATTGTAAGAATGGTCATATTTCATTCAGCATATCCAATAGCCACAATTTCATTCCGTTGAATACTTACAAACTGTACAACGTAGATCAAAAGAAAGAGTAAAGAGATCAAGAGCAATATTAACATTCAGTATGTCAATTTCTCTTGTTCCTCGAGTTTAACCCATAAGATTTGTCAACTTTATACGTAGTTTTCTTTTATTTTAATGATTTCATTACTAGTTAAAATGTTATATGTTTTCTATGAGATAAAAAAGTTAGTTTCATCGTTTTTTCAAAGAATACCCCATATTGTGAGAGCACTACCAATTTAATCAAGGTCAGATAAATGAATCAATCAGTTATGTAATCTGTGACAATATCAAAGATACAGATTCAAATTGAAATTCCACGAATATCCCATATTTTGAGAGCACTACCAATTTAATCAGAGTCAGATAGACGAATCAATCAGTTACGTAATCTCGAAAACAAGCTGCTGAAAACTGCTTATCCAATAATAGCGAGCCAATGGAGTAAAATGGAGTCAAAAGGGGCCTGAGCTTTCGATCCTAGCAGAATCTTCGTCAGAGGCAAAATAGTCTATATATATGCTTGTCTTGGTCTTTATGTTCGTCTTTTTGCCTCTGATGAAGATTCTGCTAGGATCAAAAGCTCAGGCCCCTTTTGACTCCAGTTACGTAATCTGTGACAATATCAAAGATAAAGATTGAAATTGTAAAAAAGGTGTTTAAAATTATATAATTATTGACAAGAAAACCATTGTAAGAATGGTCATATTTCATTTAGCATATCAAATAGCCAGGATTCAGTTCCGTTGAATACTTACAAACTGTACAACGTAGATCAAAAGAACGAGTAAAGAGATGAAGAGCAATATTAACATTGAGTATGTCAATTTCTCTTCTTCATAGAGTTTTACCCATACGATTTGTCAACTTTATACGTAGTTTCGTTTTATTTTAATGCTTTTATTACTAATTGAAATGTTATGTTTTCTATGAGATTAAAAAAAAATAGTTTCATCATTTTCTCAAAGGATACCCCATATTGCGAGAGCACTGCCAATTTAATCAAGGTCAGATAGATGAATCAATCAGTTATGTAATCTGTGACAATATCAAAGATATAGATTCAAATTGTACAAAAAGTTGTCTGATATGAAATAAAGATTGAAAAGAAAATCATTGTAAGAATGGTCATATTTCATTAAGCATATCAAATAGCCTGGATTCATTTCAGTAGAATACTTACAGGCTGTACAACGTAGATTAAGAGAAGGAGGAAAGAAATCAAGAGCAATATTAACATTCAGTATTTCAATTTTCTTCTTTCTTGAGTTTTGCCCTTTAAGATGAGTGAGTTTTATACGTAGTTTTCTTTTATTTTACTGATTTTATTTATTGAAATGTAATATGTTTTCTAGGAGGTACAAAAGTTAGTTTCATCATATTTTTCAAAGAATACACCATATTGTGAGAGCACTACCAATTTAATCAAGCTCAGATAAATGAATCAATCAGTTATGTAATCTGTGACAATATCAAAGATACAGATTCAAATTGTAATTCCACGAATACCCCATATTTTGAGAGCACTACCAATTTAATCAAGGTCAGATAGATGAATCAATCAGTTATGTAATCTGTGACAATATCAAAAATATAGATTCAAATTGTAAAAAAAATTGTCTGAAATTAAATAATGATTGAAAAGAAAAATCATTGTAAGAATGGTCATATTTCATTAAGCATATAAACTAGCCAGGATTCCATTCTGTTGAATACTTACCCACTATATAACGTAGATCAAAAGAAAGAGTAAAGAGATCAAGAGCAATATTAACATTCCGTTGAATACTTACAAACTGTACAACGTAGATCACAAGAACGAGTAAAGAGGTCAAGAGCAATATTATCATTGAGTATGTCAATTTCTCTCCTTCCTCGAGTTTTACCGATAAGATTTGTCAACTGTATACGTAGTTTTCTATTATTTTAATGATTTTATTAATAGTTGAAATGTTATATGTTTTCTACGATATAAAAAAGCTAGCTTTATCATTTTCTAAAAAGAATACCCCATATTATGAGAGCACTACCAATTTAATCAAGGTCAGATAGATGAATCAATCAGTTATGTAATCTGTGACAATATCAACGACATAGATTCAAATTGTATTGACAAGAAAACCATTGCAAGACTGATCATATTTCATTCAGCATATCAAATAGCCAGGATTCCATTCCGTTGAATACTTACAGGCTATACAACGTAGACCAAAAGAAAGAGCAAAGAGATCAAGAGCAATATTAACATTCAGTATGTCAATTTCTCTTCTTCATAGAGTTTTACCAATGAGATTTGTCAACTTCATACGTAATTTTCTTTTATTTTAATGATTTTATTACTAGTTGAAATGTTATATGTTTTCTATGAGATAAAAAAGTTAGTTTCATCATTTTCTCAAAGAATACCCCATATTGTGAGAGCACTACCAATTTAATCAAGGTCAGATAGATGAATCAATCAGTTATGTAATCTGTGACAATATCAAAGATACAGATTCAAATTGTAATTCCACGAATACCCCATATTTTGAGAGCACTACCAATTTAATAAAGGTCAGATAGATGAATCAATCAGTTATGTAACCTGTGACAATATCAAAGATATAGATTCAAATTTGTAAAAAAAGTTGTTTGAAATTATATTATTATTGAAAAGAAAACCATTGCAAGAATGGTCATATTTCATTAAGGAACAGCCTGGATTCAATTCAGTTGAATACTTACTGACTGTACGACGTAGATGAAGAGAAGGAGTAAAGAGATCAAAAGCACTGTTAGCATTTAATACGTCGATTTCTCTTCTTTCTCGAGGTTTACCCTTAAAGATTTGTCAACTTTATAAGTAGTTTTCTTTCATTTTAATGATTTTATTACTAGTTGAAATGTTATATATTTACTCCATTGGCTCGATTATTGGATGAGCAGTTTTCAGCAGCTTGTTTTACATATTTAGTTTCTTCTCTGCTGTTGCATCACTTCACCGTGATCCTTCTTATCATCTTTGTTTTGAGTGTCTTGTTTTGGTAAGTTGTTTTAGTCCCAGTTTGCTTTGTTGTCTTTCTCCTACAGTTCGACTTTCAGATTGTGGTTTTCGCTGTTTCATTGTTTGTTCACTTGGTATTTTATTCCTTGTTTTCAGGTGTCTCCTGTTATTCCCGGCATCCCGCCTTTGATTAGCTCCCTGTTTTCACTTTCCAGCTTGTTCAATCTACTTTATATTTTCCCCATATCATTACCCTGTTTTAGTTCCAGTTTTGCACTTATCTGCACTATTGCACATTTCTACGTTGTTCTCTTTAGAGGTTCACCCCACACACATTTTGACCCCCCCCCCCCACTACCTACCCTATATACATGTGCTTCTAATTATTTGCATTTTGTTCCAGGTTTGTACACGCTTCGTCACACAACTGACACACACTTAATCTGGTATTTTGCTTCATTTTGTCTTCCTTCACAGCCGCTCATTAAATTGCTCACATTTAAATTTTTACGGGCTATGTATATTCATTTTTCATATTTAGCATTTGTTATCATTCTATGTCCCTTGCTCACCATGGCTAACCACTTATCTTTATTTCACCAGCTCAGGAAAGCCAAGCTGAAGGCCCTTAGATTCTCTTTCCACCAGGACAACTATAGATTTTATTCCCTCAATCGCATTATACCCACAGGCCTCCAACTCCAATGCACTCCCGCTCTTGGAACACTCACACCTGACCTACGGAAACGCTGGAACCAGACTTTACATGCAGCATCCATTCGATTAATTAACATCCTCTCCGAACAATGTGCAGCCTCACTTGACTCCTTTTCAGCTGACATCAACGAATTGGACGATAAACTACGTTCCTGCACCACCCACACCCAATGGCTTAAATATCATGACGAAATTGAATCCTGTCTCTCTTAGCACAGGTCTGCCCTCACTGAACGTAGGAATACAAAAATAGGCAACCTCACGAAGAAGCGACAGCAGTGCAACAGATTCAAACGACATACCGACAACACTGATGCATCACCTCATTCAGTTGTTAACCTCTCGTCTTCTCCCCTCTCCCAAGCAGAAACTTCTCTTCTCTCAAAAGGCCTCACGTTTTGCCCCACTCCACCGGAAGTCGACCAGATAGCACTAAGCCAAGACTTCTCTACTTTCTATTGCAGGATACGCCTCAAAGAGTTTTTTCTAGATGAACCCACTTCTGATCCGGAGCCTTTCCACCAGAAAAACACATGGATCCCCCCCCCCCCCCAAGAACAGAGTTCTTTCCTTGAAACTTACATTCAAGCCGTCTCATCCCAAGTTCTCTCCACAGATACTCCCACCAGCAGAACCCATGATAACCTTCCTCGAGAAGAACGCCAAGCTCTCTCCTCTCTCAGAAACAGGTCGGATATTATCATCAAGCCCGCAGACAAAGGTTCCGACCCCACTTGTGATTTCTCTCCACAGATCCAGTGGACACTTAATGACATGGAGGAACGTGGACACCTCTCCAACAAGGCCCACAATTTTCTCTCCCCCACTAATGCCAAACCTGCTCGTTTCAGATCCCCTCCCCAAGATCCACAAACCTGGCAACCCTGGTCGACCCATCCTCTCGGGAAATGGTTCCCCTACAGAGAACATCTCCCTCTTTGTTGATCACCACATTAAACCCCTTGTCTCAACTGCACCCTCCTACATCCATGACACACCAGACTTTCTCAGGAAACTCAATGACATCAAGGACCAGATTCCCGAGACTGCAATCATCGGCACTTTTGATGTTTCATCCCTCTACACCAACATCCCCCATGACGAAGGTATTCCAGCCTCATGTGCAGCATTGGCTAACAGCGGTCACTCGAGTCCCCCAGTATCCGACATCAAATCTCTCATGTCACATGTACTAACAAAAAACAACTTCACATTCATGGACAAGCACTACCTACAGGCATTCGGCACAGCGATGGGCACACGGATGGCTCCTTCCTACGCCTGTCTCTTCATGACCAAGCTGGAGCAGCAGCTGTTAGATTCAGCCCCCTGTCGCCCATGGATCTGGTGGCGCTACATCGACGACATCTTCTTCATCTGGACCAGGGAGGAAGACAGCCTCCAAACATTCATTGCCCACATCAATTCCTTCCACAGGACCATCAAATTAACTTCTGATTTCTCCAAACAGAAGACCAACTTCCTCGATGTCACAGTCAAGAAGGAGTCTAACCGTCTCACCACCACTCTCTACACCAAACCCACAGATACCCACCAGTACCTCCACTCATCCAGCTGCCACCCCCGTCACTGCAAAACCGGCATCCCTTACAGTCAGGCCCTCAGACTTCGCCGTATCTGCTCTGAGGATTCCGACTTTTCCTTCCATGCCAGGAACTTGAAGAGACATCTCGTAGCCAGGGGCCATAGCGCCAGGACAGCCCAACAAGCCATCAACAAAGTTCTTTCCCTCCCCAGATCTGAAGTTCTCAAACAGAAAACCAGGATACCAATAACAGAATGCCTCTCGTGACCACCTTCCACCCCAATCTCCCTCCTCTCCGCAATATCCTTCATGACAACCACCGTATTCTCAACACTTCTGATCGTCTCCTACAGGCTGTTCCCAGTACCCCAATCCTGTCTTACCGACGCCCCCGCAACCTCAAGGATCTCATCGTTCGTGCTGAAGTCCCCCCTCTCACTGGCCATTCTTCTCCCATTCAGGGAAATGATTGATACATCTTTTTACTCCACTTCCTTGCATTGTGCTTTCCGCTCCCACTTGGTTTATTTTACTTCTCCGATCTCCTTTGCAGGCCCCGTGCCCAATTTTTATTACATATTTCCCACTGTGGGCGCCCTTGCACCTGCCATGCATATATATATATATATATATATATATATATATATATATATATGTATATACATATATTTTGTTTGCATTTTGCTTCCCCGTTGGATTTAGACACATATGTTGCAGACTTTGTATGCACATGTGTGTATTTTTCAGTATATAGTGTGCCTTACATCTTATGGTCTTGTGTGCAGTGGATGGCAGATGTATATTTTTTTCACACTTTACTCTTTATGCCATATATTGTGCACATGGTGTCTGACTCTTTGTTTTCTGCCCTGCCGCTCCACTGTGCTGGACTTGTGCCGTGCTTATTCCTTTCTCTTGCCCATTGTCATTGTATTGTTCCTTATCCTGTTTGATGTTGCCTCCCCATTTGTCCTTTGCTTCCTCAGGTTGCCCACACTTGGGCTTGGGGCTCATTGCTGTCCTTGCATCTCCACGCCTTTGCGTTGGCTTTGGTCCCCCTCCACGCCTACTTGACTCCTTGCTTTTGACTCCCCTCGCTCCCCTTTTGTTTCCATTGTTTTGTGTCCCCTGGCCCTCCCTTGCAGTTCCTGTAGCATGTATACTGTTTGTGTCTGTGGTCTAAAATGTATGTGCTTGTCTTGCTTTTTGTGTTTGTCTTTTTGCCTCTGACGGAGATTCTGCTGGGATCGAAAGCTCAGGCCCCTTTTGGCTCCATGTTTTATATGAGATGAAAAACTTAGTTTCGTCATTTTTTCAAAGAATACCCCATATTGTGATAGCACTACCAATTTAATGCAGGTCAGATAGATCAATCAATCAGTTACGTAATCTGTGACAATATCAAAGATAAAGATTCAAATTCTAAAAAAATATGTTTGAAATTATATAATTATTGAAAAGAAACCATTGTAAGAATGGTCATATTTCATTCAGCATATCCAATAGCCAGGATTCCATTCCGTTGAATACTTACACGCTGTACAACGTAGATTAAAAGAAAGAGTAAAGAGATCAAGAGCAATATTAACATTCAGTATGTCAATTTCTCTTCTTCCTCGAGTTTAACCCATAAGGTTTGTCAACTTTATACGTTGTTTTCTTTTATTTTAATGATTTTATTACTAGTTAAAATGTTATATGTTTTCTATGAGATAAAAAAGCTAGTTTCATCATTTTCTCAAAGAATACCTCATATTTTGAGAGCACTAACAATTTAATCAGGTCAGATAGATGAATCAATCAGTTATGTAATCTGTGACAATATCAAAGATATAGATTCAAATTTGTAAAAAAAGTTGTTTGAAATTATATTATTATTGCCTGGATTCAATTCAGTTGAATACTTACCCACTGTACAACGTAGATGAAGATAAGGAGTAAAGAGATCAAAAGCACTGTTAGCATTTAGTACGCCGATTTCTCTTCTTTCTCGTGGCTTACCCTTTAAGATTTGTCAACTCTAAACGTAGTTTTGTTTTATTTTAATGATTTTATTACTAGTTGAAATGTTATATGTTTTCTAGGAGGTACAAAAGTTAGTTTCATCATTTTTTCAAAGAATACCCCATATTGTGAGAGCACTACCAATTTAATCAAGGTCAGATAGATGAATCAATCAGTTATGTAATCTGTGACAATATCAAAGATACAGATTCAAATTGTAATTCCACGAATACCCCATATTGTGAGAGCACTACCAATTTAATCAAGGTCAGAGAGATGAATCAATCAGTTATGTAATCTGTGATAATATCAAAGATAAAGATTCAAATTGTAAAAAAGCTGTTTGAAATTATATAATCATTGAAAAGAAACCATTGTAAGAATGGTCATATTTCATTCAGCATATCAAATAGCCAGGATTCCATTCCGTTGAATACTTACCCACTGTACAACGTAGATCAAAAGAAAGAGTAAAGAGATCAAGAGCAATATTAACATTCAGTATGTCAATTTCTGTTCTTCCTCGAGTTTAACCCATAAGATTCGTCAACTTTATTCGTAGTTTTCTTTCATTTTAATTATTTTATTACTAGTTGAAATGTTATATGTTTTCTATGAGATAAAAGAGTTAGTTTCATCATTTTCTCAAAGAATACCCCATATTATGAGAGCACTAACAATTTTATCAGGTCAGATGGATGAATCAAACAGTTATGTAATTTGTGACAATATCAACTAAATGGATTCAAATTGTAAAAAAAGGTGTTTGAAATTATATAATTATTGACAAGAAAACCATTGCAAGAATCGTCATATTTCATTCAGCATATCAAATAGCCATGATTCCATTCCGTTGAATACTTACACACTGTACAATGAAGATCAAAAGAAAGAGCAAAGAGATCAAGAGCAATATTAACATCCAGTATGCCAATTTCTCTTTTTCCTCGAGTTTTACCAATAGGATTTGTCAAATTTATACGTAGTTTTCTTTTATTTTAATGATTTTATTACTAGCTGAAATGTTATATGTTCTCTATGAGATAAAACAGTTAGTTTAATCATTTTCTCAAAGAATACCCCACATTGTGACATCACTACCAATTTAATCAGGACAGATAGATGAATCAATCAGTTATGTAATCTGTGACAATATCAACGATAGTTATTCAAATTGTAATTCCACGAATACCCCATATTTTTTAGAGGACTACCAATTTAATCAAGGTCAGATAGATGAATGAATAAGTTATGTAATATGTGACAATATCAACGATAAAGACTCAAATTGTAAAAAGGCTGATTGAAATTATATTATTATTGACAAGAAAACCATTGCAAGAATGATCATATTTCATTAACCATATAACATAGCCAGGATTCCATTCCGTTGAATACTTACACACTGTACAACGTAGATCAAAAGAAAGAGCAAAGAGATCAAGAGCAATATTAACATCCAGTATGCCAATTTCTCTTCTTCCTCGTGCTTTACCCATAAGATTTGTCAACTTTATATGTAGTTTTCTTTTAATGATTTTATTACTAGCTGAAATGTTATATGTTTTCTATGAGATAAAACAGTTAGTTTAATCATTTTCTCAAAGAATACCCCACATTGTGACAGCACTACCAATTTAATCAAGGTCAGATAGATGAATCAATCAGTTATGTAATCAGTGACAATATCAAAGATACAGATTTAAATTGTAATTCCACGAATACCCCATATTTTGAGAGCACTTCCAATTTTATCAAGGTCAGATAGATGAATCAGTCAGTTATGTAATCTGTGAAAATATCAAAGATATAGATTCAAATTTGTAAAAAAGTTGATTGAAATTATATTATTATTGAAAAGAAAACAATTGCAAGAATGGTCATATTTCATTAAGGATATTAAAAAGCCTGGATTCAATTCAGTTGAATACTTACTGCCTGTACAACGTAGATAAAGAGGAGGGGTAAAGAGATCAAAAGCACTTTTAGCATTTAGTACCTTGATTTCTCTTCTTTCTCGAGGCTTACCCTTTAAGATTTGTCAACTTTATAAGTAGTTTTCTTTCATTTTAATGATTTTATTACTAGTTGAAATGTTATATGTTTTATATGAGATGAAAAAAACTTTTCGTCATTTTTTCAAAGAATACCCCATATTTTGAGAGCGCTACCAATTTAATCCAGTTCAGATAGATGAATCAATCAGTAATGTAATCTCTGACAAAATCAAAGATAAAGATTCAAATCCTAAAAAAATCTGTTTGAAATTATATAATTATTGAAAAGAAACCATTGTAAGAATGGTCATATTTCATTCAGCATATCAAATAGCCAGGATTCCATTCCGTTGAATACTTACCCACTGTACAACGTAGATCAAAAGAAAGAGTAAAGAGATCAAGAGCAATATTAACATTCAGTATGTCAATTTCTCTTGTTCCTCGAGTTTAACTCATAAGATTTGTCAACTTTATGCGTAGTTTTCTTTTACTTTAATGATATTATTACTAGCTGAAATGTTATATGTTTTCTATGAGATAAAAAAGTTAGTTTCATCATTTTCTCAAAGAATATCCCATATTTTGAGAGCACTACCAATTTAATCAGGACAGATAGATGAATCAATCAGTTATGTAATCTGTGACAATATCAACGATAGTGAATCAAATTGTAATTCCACGAATACCCCAGATTTTTTTAGAGGACTACCAATTTAATCAAGGTCAGATAAATGAATGAATAAGTTATGTAATATGTGACAATATCAACGATAAAGACTCAAATTGTAAAAAAGCTGTTTGAAATTTCAAAGAATACTCCATATTGTGAGAGCGCTACCAATTTAATCCCGTTCAGATAGATGAATCAATCAGTTATGTAATCTCTGACAAAATCAAAGATAAAGATTCAAATCCTAAAAAATCTGTTTGAAAGTATATAATTATTGACAAGAAAACCATTGCAAGAACGGTCATATTTTATTAAGCATATAGCATTGCCAGGATTCCATTCCGTTGAATACCTACCCACTGTACAAGTAGATGAAAAGAAAGAGCAAAGAGATCAAGAGCAATATTAATATTCTGCATGTCAATTTCTCTTCTTCCTCGAGTTTAACCTATAAGATTTGTCAACTTTATACGTAGTTTTCTTTTATTTTAATGATTTTATTACTAGTTGAAATGTTATATGTTTGATATGAGATGAAAAACTTATTTTTTTCAAAGAATACCCCATATTGTGAGAGCGCTACCAATTTAATCCAGTTCAGATAGATGAATCAATCAGTTATGTAATCTCTGACAAAATCAAAGATAAAGATTCAAATCCTAAAAAATCTGTTTGAAATTATATAATTATTGAAAAGAAACCATTGTAAGAATGGTCATATTTCATTCAGCATATCCAGTAGCCAGGATTCAATTCCGTTGAATACTTAACCCCTTTACAACGTAGATCGAAAGAACGAGTAAAGAGGTCAAGAGCAATATTAACATTGAGTATGTCAATTTCTGTTCTTCCTCGAGTTTTACCCATAAGATTTGTCAACTCTATACGTAGTTTTGTTTTATTTTAATGATTTTATTACTAGTTGAAATGTTATATGTTTTCTATGAGATAAAAAATATTAGTTTCATCATTTTCTCAAAGAATACCCCATATTGTGAGAGCGCAACCAATTTAATCAAGGTCAGATAGATAAATCAATCAGATATGTAATCTGTGACAATACCAACGATATAGATTCAAATTGTACAAAAAGTTGTCTTATATGAAATAATGATTGAAAAGAAAATCATTGTAAGAATGGTCATAATTTCATTAAGCATATCAAATAGCCTGGATTCATTTCAGTTGAATACTTACAGGCTGTACAACGTAGATTTAGAGGAGATGCAAAGAAATCAAGAGCAATATTAACATTCAGTATTTCAATTTTCTTCTTTCTCGAGCTTTGCCCTTTAAGATGACCGGGTTGTATACGTAGTTTTCTTTTGTTTTACTGATTTTATTATTAATTGAAATGTAATATGTTTTCTAGGAGGTACAAAAAATAGTTTCATCTTTTTTTTCAAAGAATACCCCATATTGTGGGAGCAATACCAATTTAATCAAGGTCAGATAGATAAATCAATCAGTTATGTAATCTGTGACAATATGAAAGATAGAGATTCAAATTGCAATTCCATGAATACCCCATATTTTGAGAGCACTACCAATTTAATAAAAGTCTGATAGATGAAGCAATCAGTTATGTAATCTGTGACAATGTCAAAGATATAGTTTCAAATTGTAAAAAATTGTTGCAAATTATGTAATTATTGAAAAAAAAAACCATTGCAAGAATGGTCATATTTCATTCAGCATATCAAATAGCCAGGATTCCATTCCGGTGAATACTTACAAACTGTACAACGTAGATCAAAGGAAAGAGTAAAGAAATCAAAAGCAATTTTAGCATTCAGTATGCCAATTTTCTTCTTTCTCGAGCTTTGCCCTTTAAGATGAGTGAGTTTTGTACGTAATTTTCTTTTATTTTACTGATTTATTACTTATTGAAATATTGTGAGAGCACTACCAATTAAATCAAGGTCAGATAGATGAATCAATCAGTTATGTAATCTGTGACAATATCAAAGATACAGATTCAAATTGTAATTCCACGAATACCCCATATTTTGAGAGCACTACCAATTTAATCAAGGTCAGATAGATGAATCAATCAGTTATGTAATCTGTGACAATATCAAAGATAAAGATTCAAATTGTATAAAACCTGTTTGAAATTATATAATTATTGAAAAGAAAACCATTGCAAGAATGGTCATATCTTATTAAGGATATCAAAAAGCCTGGATTCAATTCAGTTGAATGCTTACCGCCTGTACAACGTAGATGAAGAGAACGAATAAAGAGATCAAAAGCACTATTACCATTTAGTACGTCGATTTCTCTTCTTTCTCGAGTTTAAACCCTTTAAGATTTGTCAACTTTATAAGTAGTTTTCTTTCATTTTATTGTTTGTATTACTAGTTGAAATGTTATATGTTTTCTATGGGATGGAAAACTTAGTCGTCATTTTTTTCAAAGAATACCCCATATTGTGATAGCACTGCCAATTTAATCCAGGTCTGATAGATGAATCAATCAGTTATGTAATCTGTGACAATATCAAAGATAAAGTTTCAATTTTTTTTCAGAAAAAAGTTTTGCGGTACAACCATGTGAGTTGGAATAAATCCACGTTCCGGTCAGAATGCTCTTGCCGTCGTCAGGAGAATAAGAAGAGCGAATAAATCAGCAGAATTTATATGTGACGCGGTAGAAATTCTACAGCTTCACAACTTGTTTGTAATGTTAGGCAATTCACTGAATTAGTATAGAAAGAAATAGTAACAATAACATCAAAGTACCTGCATTGAAAGGATACATTACATCAAGGGACCTGCATTGATGCATAACAATTATTATATTCATCATTAGGATACTCATTCCGATGTCACTATTTCACCCTTTTTCCACATGTATGTTTATTTTTAACCTTAATTTCTTTCCTCAACAGGATGACTTGTTTCTCTCCACAGATTATCTCCAGCAGGATTTCATGTTTCTCTCCTCAATTTGTTCATTACCATTGTTTTTCACCTTTCTCTCCACAGCCACACCTGTCCACTTCATTCATAACATTTATTTTATTTATTTTTAGTATACTCATTCTGGTGTCATTATTTCACCTCTTTTCCATATGTATGTTTTAACCCTAATTTCTTTCCTCAACAGGATGTCATGCTTCTCTCCATATATTATCTACGGTCCCAATCCCCCTTTTGTTTCCAGCTTATCCAGACGGTTAATTGGTTTCTTAGTTTCTGATAAATATATTGATAAAATGATTGTAGACGAGGACAGAAATTTCCATCTTGGTAGTGATCATAATGTTTTAATCACGCATCTTAAGTTGAAGGCTAGTGATAATAATATGTTAAAAAATCAGAAAGTTACAGATAAGAAGATTTTGAATGTTACCCATAATCATGACTGGTCAGCTTTTCAAAAGTCTATCTCAGATCACTTTGATAATTGGGAAGTTAACCCGGATATTAACCCGGATATTAATTCCCTGTGGGATAAATGGAGGGATAAGCTCCTCTTAAGCAGCCAATACTGTTATTGGCTGCAAACGTATAAAAGATAATTGTAAACAATGGTGGGATGAGTCTATTGTCACTGCTATTCAAGACAGGAAAGATGCGTGTAAAGAGCATCGCAGATGGTCAAAGCATGACCAGCACAATAAAGAAAGAGGGGACGCATTGTGGGAAGATTATAAACTTAAGAAGACACTTGCAAAAAATCTCATTCAACAAAAAACAATGCAATCCAGGGTTGATAGAAGTTTGAAAATTGCTGGAGCTGGGGGAAAATCAAGTAGGGATTTCTGGAACGAATTAAGGGGCCCTAAAAACAAGCCTCATCTCACTAATCTTAGGATCCCTGAATCCGGGCAAATAACTACTGATAAGCAAGCAATGAGTAGCACAATTAAGCACTATTGGAATACTGTAGGGAAAATGAACAGGGAATTAGATAATGGTAACGATGAATATATCCACAGTCGTAACAATAATATCAGGAGAGGGATTGCTGTAGGTACAGATAAGGACCCAACAAGTACTCTTGACAACATGCATATTACATTTGATGATGTTAAGAATGCTATTGCACATGCCAAAAATAATAAATCTCCTGGCATTGATTGTATCACTAACGAGCTTCTAAAAAAGGGCGGGGATAGCTTGATTAAGTCACTAACTTGTCTCTTTAACGCATTTTTAAGTAGGGAAGAAACACCTACTGAATGGAATAAGGGAATTATCATTCCAATCTATAAGAAGGGAAATAAGAATGATCTAAATAATTATATGGAGATTACTTTAACTTCATGTGTTTCCAAAATTTTTAACCGTATTGTTTGCGATCGCATTTCAACATTCCTTGAAGAGAACCAGATACTTTCGGAAATACAAGGAGGATTTAGAAAAGATCACAGATGCGAAGATCACATCTTCAGTTCTTCACCCTGAAGAGCATCTTGGCTTCTCGATCAGCAGAAAATAAACCAACTCATTTAGCATTCTTGGACTTCCGTAAGGCATTTGACACAGTTTGGCGTGAAGGCCTATTATCATTGGCTTGGGATATCGGTATTCGTGGCAGAGTTTGGAATATTTTGGATAAACTATATCATAATGTGCGATGTAATGTTAAGTTTGGCGATATTGAAACAGATTTCTTTGATATTGATGAGAGGGTCAAACAAGGTTGTGTTTTATCACCTGTTTTATTCTGTATATACATTAATGAATTATCTAAGATGCTTCAGGCTCAAGATGTAGGTGTCCATATATTTAATACAAAAATAAGTTCACTCTTTTGGACTGACGATGTCGTCTTAATTGCAGATAATGAACGTGATTTACAACGTATGTTGTCCATTGCAGGTGATTTTGCGAAGATGTGGAAACTTGATTTTAATTACGAAAAATCAAATATTATTGTTGCAGGTAAGCGCACTAATAAAACTAAACTTTGGCCACTTGGTGATCTTCACATTACTGAGGTCGATAGTTATAAGTATTTGGGATTTCAAATTTCAAGAAATCAATCTGACCATATACATGCCAATGATGTTATCAGAAAAGGTAATCGATTAATCGGTTATATTAAATCCATTATTAATGGTCAGGATGATTTTAACAGGGTTTACTATGGTAATGTTCTTTGGAAGGCCCTTGCGCTCCCTCAATTAAGTATGCATGCGCGGTGTCGGCCTATAGTGCTAGTGACTATAAACGACTTGAAAACCTTCAGCTTCAAATGGCGAGATCGATTCTTAAAGCGCCTAGGAACACACCCTCATTTTCCTTATTAGGCGATTTAGGGTGGGATAGCATTGAGAATATTCACAATGAAAGAAAGGTTAAGTATTTTGAGAGATTAATGTTACTGGAGGCATATCGATGGCCTAAACTTTTATTGAGAGCGCCGTTTAATTTTAATGATAACGATATTCGGTTAAGGTGGAAATGGTTTGAGTCGGTTAAGGGAACTCTTACTAATACTGGTTTCGAACACATTTTTTCACTCGATCATCCCTTTAACCAACTATGGTTTAAATCATTTAAGAATATTAATCACGAATTGTATAATAATGACTGGTATAATAATGCATGTTCAAAATCATCTCTACGTGATTATGTTAACATAAAGAGAGAGCCTAAATTAGAAAGTTATCTTCTCGATAGCTTAGATTTTTATGGTGCCAGCCTAAAGTTCAAAGCTCGGTCGAATACACTGCAGCTTGATGCCAAAATTAGTATTTGGGATACCAACAATTCAGGTAATTGTAGCTTATGTAATTATGGTATTGAGGACATAAGACATTTTTTGTTCACATGTCATAAACTAAACGAGATTCGATCTGAAGAAATGCACACACTTGAACGTAAACTATGTGATTCAGATCTAGTTTCCCTCTGGGAAATGTTTATGTGGAATGATATTGATGTCAAACTATACCTTATTTTGGGAGGCGATTGCACTCAAGTTATGCCTATGATTTCCAGTAACTTAGCAGTTGCTGCTCAAATAACTTTTGATGAGTTTTGTAAAACGTACCTTAAAAGAGCATGGAAACTAAGATCATCAATCAAGTCGAGTCCACTTACTTAGCATGTGTATAGATCTATGTGTGTGTATATATATATATATATACATTTTTTTTTTTTTTTTTTTTTTTTTGGGGGGGGGGGTAATTTTATGTTCATTTTATGTTCATTATGTTACAATATCTTTTTGTGTTATTATATAATTATGTGTTCTATTGTATACGGATGCACCATCGGTGAGATGGGTGCCGCTGTTTCAAAAGCGATTTCCAAATAAATAAATAAATAAAGTCCTATTGTTCACTTGTTTTCAATGTTTTTTCAACGCAGGATTAGTTTGATGTTACTTATCCTTTCAATGCAGGTACTTTGATGTTATTGTTACTATTTCTTTCTATACTAATTCAGTGAATTGCCTAACATTACAAACAAGTTGTGAAGCTGTAGAATTTATACCGCGTCACATATAAATTCTGCTGATTTATTCGCTCTTCTTATTCTCCTGACGACGGCCAGAGCATTCTGACCGGAACATGGAGTTATTCCAACTCACATGGTTGTACCTCAAACCTTTTTCTGAATTACAACTTCACCATGCAAACCTTCAAAAGGTTTGCGCCTTGAGCATCTAATCAGAATGGAAAAGTGCGCTATACAAGTCACATGTATTATTATTATTATTATCCTATATAAAGATTCAAATTGTGAAAAAGCTGTTTGAAATTATATAATTATTAAAAAGAAACCATTGTAAGAATGGTCATATTTCATTTAGCATATCAAATAGCCAGGAGTCAATTCCGTTGAATACTTACCCACTATACAACGTAGATCAAAAGAAAGAGTAAAGAGATCAAGAGCAATATTAACATTCAGTATGTCAATTTCTTTTCTTTCTCGAGTTTTACCCTATAAGATAGGTCAACTTTATTAACTAGTTTTCTTTTATTTTAATGATTTTTATTACTAGTTGAAATGTTATATGTTTTCTATGGATAAAAAAGTTAGTTTCGTCATTTTTTTTCCGAAGAATAGCCCATATTGTGAGAGCACTACCAATTCAATCAAGGTCAGATAGATGAATCAGTCCGTTATGTAATCTGTGACAATATCAAAGATACAGATTCAAATTGTAAAAAAAGAATGTCTGAAATTTAAAAATGATTGAAAAAAAAAACATTGTAAGAATGGTTATATTTTATTAGGCATATCAAATAGGAAGGATTTAAATTAGTTCAATACTTACGGTCTGTACAACGTAGATCAAGAGAAGGAGTAAAGAGATCAAAAGAACTATTAGCATTCAGTATATCGAATTCTCCTCTTTCTGGAGTTTTACACTTTAAAACTTGTCGACTTAATAAGTATATTTCTTTTATTTTCATGATTTTATTACTAGTTGAAATGTTACATGTTTTCTTTTAGATAAGAAAGTTAGTTTCGTCATTGTCACTGCAGTGGTCTGCAGTGAGAATATTATAGCCATATTGCATTTAGTTTTTGTAAATCTTTGATTTTGTAATATTTTTAGTTATGGGAATCTTGTTCATCTTTTGCCTATCTCTAATCCCTTTGTACATGAAAGCCCATAGGAGATGTTCTGTGTTATAGCATATGGGGAGAAATACTAAGTTGTAATGCACACAGTAGGCACACCTTCATTGTCTTAGATTGTATATGTTGGTCAAGTTCATTGTCTACTGGGTATTAAGCCCTGGCTAGTACCAGCATCCATTTAGTCCGAGAACAAAAGCCTTTAGGTCTGCTCAGTGAGTCATCTTAGCACGCTCAGCATCTATGCTCTTCTTATATAGAGAGAAAAAGCTAAAAGCTATCAGTTCTGTTAAAGTTTTCAGAGAACCCCTCCCCCCCCCCCCCCCTTGGAAAAAAGCTAGATCCGCCCCTGAAGAGTAAGAGTCAGAGACAGAGATAGAACTCCTAAGTTGGACGTCAGGGAAGTTTCTTTTATAGTTTGCACGGTAACGAGTGCTAAGGAGTAGACTGCTTATAAAGCCTCCAATTGGTAAGTTTCTTTTGTTATTGTGCCTTGAACTCATATTGTTTTTGAATAAATATGAGAGTTATAAAGTATTATAAAGAGAGACGATATTAGAGCGAACTGTAATAAACCTTTGAGCACTACCAATTTAATCAAGGTCAGATAGATGAATCAAATAGTTATGTAATCCGTGGCAATTTCAAAGATATAGATGCTAATTGTCAAAAAGCTGTTTGACATTAAATAATTATATAAAAGAAACCATTGTAAGAATGGTCATATTTCATTAAGTTTTCTTTTATTTTAATGATTTTATTACTAATTTGACATGTAATATGTTTTCCAGGAGGTACAAAACTTAGCTTCATCATTTTCCACGAATACCCCATATTGTGAGAGCACTACCAATTTAATCAAGGTCAGATAAATGAGTTAAACAATTATATAATATGTGACAATATCAAAGATATAGATTCAAATTGTAAAAAAGTGGTTTGAAATTATATAATTATTGAAAAGAAACCAATGTAAGAATGGTCATATTTCATTCAGCATATCAAATAGCGAGGATTCCATTCCGTTGAATACTTACCCACTGTACAACGTAGATCAAAAGAAAGAGTAAAGAGATCAAGAGCAATATTAACATTCAGTATGTCAATTTCTCTTCTTTCTCGAGTTTTACCCTTTAAGATGAGTCAACTTTATACCTAGTTTTCTTTTATTTTAATGATTTTATTACTAATTTGACATGTAATGTTTTCCAGGAGGTACAAAACTTAGCTTTATCATTTTCCACGAATACCCCATATTGTGAGAGCACTACCAATTTAATCAAGGTCAGATAAATGAGTTAAACAATTATATAATCTGTGACAATATCAAAGATATAGATTCAAATTGTAAAAAAGTGGTTTGAAATTATATAATTATTGAAAAGAAAACCATTGTAAGAAAGGTCATATTTCATTCAGCATGTCAAAAAGCCTGGATTCAATTCAGTTGCATACTTACTGCCTGTAGAACGTAGATCAAAAGAAGGAGTAAAGGGATCAAAAGCAATATCAGTATCAGGGTAAAAAATACTTTTTTTCATTAGGGCTATTCTTTCTAAAAAAAGTAGCCCCTGTGGACAACTTTACAGGGGCTATTTCTAGGCCCAATGGGGCTATCTTGAATTGCCGATATCACATGTTTTTCTCCCTGCGAGTACTGCGTAACGAGTATCAGTATTCATAATTTCATATGCGCTAATGTGTGTGTTGTTGCTTTATTATCATCCCTTTTTCACTATCAAGTAACCCCCCCCCCCCCCCCTTTCATTTTGAGATACATCTGATTTTGTGATTGTGAGGTTGCAGAGGTAGCACATAAGTTAACTACAATTACAGTGGAGTTACATAGGATAAACTCACAATATCACACTATCAGCTGTAATGAGAAGATCTGGGTGAAATTTTAATATTACAAAATGAATTGAATACTACAGTGAATATAGTTTTGATGTACAGTGAAGGTTGAAATATGCATTAAATGAAATCAGATTAATACATTCCTCTGTTTTGACCTGTAGACTATGTTTTGACAGTCTACTAAAGTCTATGACTGTTATTTTAAGGCGATACATGTAGACTGGCAGAGGTATGCAAAGTACTGAAAAATGCATGAATCACCATTTTACAACACAGAGATGTTTCTTCTTTTGTACATGTATTATTTTATCCTTTTTATGTATTTCCTATCATGTCATAATATTGAGTTGCAGATTCCTTGAAGAATTAAATACAATGCACAGCATTTGAATTGGTAAATTCACTTTGTTTTGTGATTTGTTTGTTGTCTCAGATTCTTCTATCTTTATTGCAGGATTAAGATTTTACTTTTTTATAACTTGACACTGAATTAAATTGAAATGGTATCCATTTGAAAGTCCATATGGAACATGTAGCACGACTGCCCAAGTCTTCAACCTCAAGGACCTGAATTACATGAAGTTTACAAAGTTAAATTACTAATATATTTTTACACAAATAACAAACAATAATCATATAATAATACTAGGAGAACTTGTGGAAAAGAGAAAGAGATGAATCACTGAGACTTGGGAGAGGGATGAGACAGAAATGATAGAGATAATAGATGAGTAGATAGACTTTGAGGTTTTTGGTCTAGCAGTAGGAATGAAAATTTTCAAGTCTGTCACATGGCATAGCACTAAATAGTACATTATAAGTTGCAAAATACAGATGAAATATACTAGGTGTAAAAAATACACTTTTGATAGCTCCTTTTCATCTGAAATATCTTTTCACTGTATTCATGGATGCTATTCAAATTTAGATAGTACAAAGAGGAAGGGTGACAAGTACAACCTTCTTTCAGCAAAGTTTGGTGATTAAAAACGCTTTAATTTTTGCATAATTTTTGTTTATTTTCAGGAAAAAAAAATCAAAATTGAGCAGTTCCTAACTCTGTAGTGAAATGTCGCTAATCAGACACACAGTCACAGACTTTTTCTGAATGGATGATTGTCTCATAGCTAGTTGGTCAAAAAACACCAGCATCCATAGTTGCCACATCTAGCATAATTATGTTTTTTAGCATAATTTTGACCCTCTTAGAATCTAGCATTATTCCTAGCATAATTTAACTAGAATCCAGCATAATTCTGAATTTCGGACTTTAAATAGAGAATTTGCTTTTATTCAACAGATATCTAAGAACTAAGGCTTTTCAGAGAATTTTGGACTGAAAAGGATAGACTAAAATGCTTAGAACCTTTTTTTTTTTTTTTTTTTTTGGCTTGTTAGAAAATTTTGGACTGAAAAGGAGAGACAATTTTTTTTTTTTTTTTTTTTTTTTTTGCTTGTCAGAGAATTCTGGACTGAAAAGGAGACACTTAAATGCTGAGGACCTTTTTCTTTTTTTTTCCTTTTTTGGCTTGTCAGAGAATTTTTGACTGAAAATCGTTCCCAGGCGTTTACGCTTCAAATGGATCTAGCATAATTTTACTCAATTTAGCATAATTTGGGACAACCCTTATGGAAAGATCACAGTGTTACCACACTATGTATCACAGTGTGAAACACAGTGTGGAACACAGTGTGGTACACAGTGTCTTGCACGTGGTAAAACACGCGTGTTTAATATGTGATTTTGGGACGTGTGGTAACGCTGTGTATTTACCACAGTATTACCACACTGTGCTACACAGTGTTGAAAGTCTGAAACACATAGTCCACCACACTGTGGTATTCACCACATAGTCCACCACATAGTCTGTCACATCCACCACATAGTCCACACTGTGGTATTCACCACATAGTCACACTATGGTATTCAGCACATAGTCCAACACACTGTGGTATTCACCACATAGTCCACCACATTGGTAGCTACCACATACCATAGTCCTTTGCACTGGTGTAGCCACTTCATAGTGTCGACCACAAAAACACTACTACCCCTCACAATCTGCAACACTGGTCAACTTGAACCAAGCACAGTGTCACACAATTTTGACCACAACAGTATTCCAACAATGCCAAGCACAGGAATGTCCAAAGACTAAAGATTGTGTACTCATTTCTGCTGATCTCAATACAAGTGGAAGCATAGACAAGTACTTTCACATACAGTATATTAATTTAGCCACCTATTCAAAACAGCTTCTCAAATATCACCATTCTCAAGCTTGCTAACAAATGTTATGGTTGGTAGAAGCTCAAACTACAATTGTATGATTACCCCCAACCGATGAAAGTTTTCTGTGTAATCACCATTCTCATTTGGCAAATATCACAGAGAGAAAAAAAGGAACAGTAAAATAAGCCTCCACTCTCATGATCACAACATACTTTGATACGGGAATAGTAATTGTCTGCTGTACCTGTCGGGAGGTGGTATACTCTAGTGGTCTTTGGGTAACACTAGTGTTTTGGTTCCAATCCAATGAGTCACACAAGTGAGCAACCCACAGGAAACTAAAAAAAAAGAAGAAAATAGGAATAACTTTTTTTCTCCATTTTTTAATATAAAAAAATAATCAGAGTCCATGTATACGCAAGTAAAAAGAATATACAGTACATGTAATCTCTTACAAAAAAAAACTGATTCGCAAATACATACTGACAAAAATTTTTTTTTTATAAGATTTCTCCTGAATTTTCATGCGTGCACATAATTACAATATGTTGGGAAAAGTTTAGAAAGCTGTAAGAAAAACAATGATTGTATTGTGTGAAAAAAAATCCTTCAGCAAACCTACAAATTCATTAAAAAATTTCTGGTTCCTGACTCCTTGGATATCTATCTGACTTTCTATTTGAATTTAGTAATTTCATATCACAATAGCATTAAATACCTTTGAACATGGATATGCGTTTTCCAAAAAAAAAAAACCCAAGAGAAATTGAATGTCACTTGTCCGTTTTGGGAAAGCATGTCATTGCACACCACAGATATGTAAATAAGCTTGAACATTTTCAAACTTGTGAATTTTAGTAATTTACAGGTGTTTTTTTGCTAAAAACCAAGAATTTCATGTAATTTCATGTAAATTGACCTCTGACCTTTGACCTCCTTACCCCAAAATCTAATCAGTTCATCTTTCTATGGGGATACATAATGGTACCAAGTTTGAAGTTCTCACCTCAGATAGTTCTTGAGATATCGCAGTAACGGTGCTAAAAACCAGTAATTCCATGTAATTTCATGTAAATTGGCCTCTGTGACCTCTGACCTTTGACCTCCTTACCCCAAAATCTAATCAGTTCATCTTCGTATAGGGAAACATACTAGTACCAAGTTTGAAGTTCTTACCTCAAACAGTTCTTGAGATATCGCGGTAACGGTGCTAAAAACCAAGAATTTCATGTAAATTGACCTCTGACCTCTGACCTACTTACCCCAAAATCTAATCAGTTAATCTTCGTATGGGGAATTTGGGGATACATACTAGTACCAAGTTTAAGGTTCCTACCTCAAATGATTCTTCAGATATCGCGGTAACGAGAAGTGGGACGGACGCACGGACGGACGGACAACCCGAAAACATAATGCCTCCGGCACCCACCTTCGGTGGGCGGAGGCATAACTAGGCATAAGTACTGCAGTTCAGATTTGAATTGATTTTAATCCCCTGTTTGTGAGGGTGCATCTCACGATTAGCAGAGGAAAATACCAAAACTTTTGGCATTATCTTAATGGTGTTGAGTTTTAGGGATGAAGTTGCTTATAAAATTAACAAGGTTCAGCCTACACTAATAACCAGTCAAATTCAATCAATGCATCACCACCTAGTGTTTGTTGCAATTTTCTACAACAGTGCTATCCCAGATTGAGTATTTTGACTGCCATTAGTCCTCGGTCAGCAGAATCGCAAATTCCTACTCTACCTCCATTGTCAGATCTTGATTCCTGAAGGGCTTTGCGATTTTAAGAGGAACTTTAGAGAGCTGCACCTGTTGTTGAAGTCACTTGCTCCTGAGAGCTGCACCTGTTGTTGAAGTCACTTGCTCCTTCTGCTTCCAATTCTGACAGGCAGGCTGTTAATGAAAAATTATTAATAAACTAGATGAAATATTGACGGTTGCCAGATCAGAAATATTTCACACATTCATGTTGATTTTTTTAAAATTATTTTTGAAAATTGTAATAAAAGATTTCATTACTCTAAAGAAATTAGCTCAAACGCTATTTTCACTGCGATAAATATCTGAAATGACTGCAGAGACCATTACCTTTACAATTATTGACATTCCTGTGTGCATAAATGGGCTATGTTTGAAATGATCTTCCAAGTAGTTTGCCCTCGTGACCCCCAAATCACTACGAATAGTGACAACCCGAAAACATAATGCCTCCGGCACCCTCCTTCAGTGGGCAGAGGCATAAGAACTATCAACCATTATCAAATAATGGTACAAGCACCTAATGACCCGAAGTTGATATCACATGGATATTTACTAGTTATATCTTTTGCCCGACATGGGTGCATTCCTCATTGGTATCATGCTTTTTAGCCCAATCAAAGATTCCAGAGTATAAAATTTATTACTGATATTGCCTAAAATAAAACATCTTCAAACCATGTACTATTTTCAAGACTGATATAGAACATACACATATTTTTCTTTTTCATACTTGTTGTTTCTAGAACAAATACCTCCAGGACGACCAGGAAGTCATTTTTAATTGATATCTAAACATTGGACGACAAACTCCCATCCCCCTCCAAAACAAAAAAAAAAGTTTTTGTAAAAAACGAGATCTAGTGATTTTTATAGTCTTTTTAATCACTTAATTGACCTACGTGTAGCTTATTTTAGTTTTGTGAAGGTGAGATGGATTACAGGTAGCACAGCATGTACACTTCTGCTTCATACTTTGGAAAAGGATGGTGGCAATGGATACATTTGTTGACAATATGAGAACAACTTACTCAAGACACTGTCAATATCCTCACATCTGAGCTTGAAACAGCGAAGTCTTTGTCTTGTCTATCATATCAGCCAGAGCTTCTCACTGCCCTCCAATAGCATTGAATGGGATACGTTGTAGGGAAACCTGTTTGTAAAGAGACATATATATATATATAGAAAATTTACTTTTATAACATGCTTATGGAAGCAGTGTACATTCATTTTAATGGGAGAGGAAGGGTTAGCTTTTTGCATAATTTTTAAAACTTATAGATAAGGTGCAATGACAAATCGACTGTGAGTGAACAAAATGTAGCAAGGAAAAGACAAAATAAACAAGTTATACAGTATAAAAGTCTGTATCTGAGAAAAGCCTTCGGGCATACATGTAGATGAAGACCACACACAAGAAAATGTTATAGTTATGATAGTTATCAATATAGACCAACATGTAGGGCCTAGATTATGGATCACCTGGTATTTGCTCTGACTGCACTTGTTACAGGCTTTATTTCATCAAAATATAGGGTTAGTGCTCATGTTGCAATATATTTTTTTTTGTTATTTATTAGTCTTGGGGTTAAGGTCAGATTTAGTAATGGGTCCAAGATTAAAGAATTAAATGAATTACCAGTCCACTGACTCCACTGTGTTATATTTCAATATTCTCTGGTATGAAGAGGCCGTGTTTGTGAGGTAAGGTACAGATTGTCAAGACTAAAACCTCAATGGCACCAAGGGTCTCTCAACAGGAATCTTTCTTTCTCGAGTCATTCCTGGAAAAGAATACAAATGACTTCAATGATATTTATGTTACATCATAAACATTTTAAAGAAAGAATACATCATCTAATATTTCAGTTGTCTTCGTCAAATATTAATTTTTCAGCAAAAACATTAATGGTCAGTTATTAACCATGAAACAATTTCATATGCATTTAATCCATTGCCAACAGGAACCAGGTGGTCCTCGTATTATGCCTATGGGGATGAAATAATTCCGTAGTCAACGGGTTAATGTAGCGATGTCACAATAAAAAAAAATAATTAGACTGAAATGGTTAGTAAATTTCAAAGGTAAAAGCCAAATGATTTAACAATGTTGTCCCAAATAATTTTTTGTAGAATAGGCTATCAGATTTTTGGATGTTAAATGAACACCCCAAACATCGAATGACCTTTTTTTCTTTGCTTGTCAGATTCCCATCTCCCTCCAATAGACCGCTTCTGTATACAAATTGATCCCAGATATTTAAAAATTGCCTTTTAAATGACAAATTAATCAAATAATCAGAAATGATTACCTGCTCCCACAGCGATCTGCTTTCTCCAACAAAACATTCTTGTTTCAAGCACAAACTCAGAGAAGACAGGAATTTGGCGCAACAGGTCTCTCAGTACATTTTCCTGTAAAAGAAAGAGAAAAAAGTGAAATCTGAGAATTGAAAAAATGAGCATCATTAGTTAGTCACAGACAAGCATTTGCATGTAGTAGTAACCATGCTAATCAAACAGGATTTCTCAACATAAATTTCAAAAAATTTGAAGGTTAAAAATAAAAAATCTAATGCGCAGTCTCTTTTATCCCTCGCTTGTATATATTTATGTATAAATTTTGGCGGGGAGGTGCAATTTCATTGTTTGTCCCAGGCACCATAATTCCTAGATATGCCCAAGTGATAAAATTACAGCTCAGTTTCTTATTCTAAATGATCTAGACTGTGTCTAACAATTCAGTCTATCAAATTTAGGAAACAAAAAATAAATGTATTATGAAAGCAAAAACTTTTGATCATGTTCATGCTTATTCTTGCAATGTCAATGACAATGTTTGACAAATAGATCAAGGCAAAGCCAACAAAGAGCCACATGCCACATCCATACAATAGACCAATTATTTTGGCTACATTGTGTGTGAATTTACTTCTAGAATATCAAAGGAAAGCATGACAATTATGTTAACTAGATCCAATATTTTTTGTTGTTATTTTTTTTTTTTTTTGGGGGGGGGGGGCAGTGGTGGAGAAGACAAGTCAATCAAGGGCAGGCTGGTAATGGTAAAAATGGCAAGGTTTAATATCAAATTAATTTCATGACATGACAAGTGACAACAGCATATTGATATATTCTTGGAGCTCCAGGTACAAATAACCAAAGTCGTCCTCGCCTATTAGTTTGGTAAGTCGCATTGCTTAATTTCGGCAGGTAAGATACAAATTATTACTTACATTCTTCTCTTCTTCTTCCAGTCTGGTACAGACCGCCGCTGGCGTATTATCGTACCTTGTGCTTGTCGAGTGCCGAGTGTACAGTGCAAGTAAAAATTGCTCTACAATCAAACTATGTGCAGCTAAAAAACAGTCCTGAAGCTCAACGGAGCTTCACATGTTGCACCTTCTGCTTGAAGAGCTCCAAGGAGGTGCAGTTGACAACAGCAGGTGGCAGGGAATTCCACAGTCTGATAGCGTCTGGGTAGAACGTTGTTTGGTACAGGTGAGTTCTAGCAAAGGGAACCCTGAACTTATGTGGGTTCCCGCGGGTCTGTGGGCCAGCAACTGGGATGAAGTTGGTGACAGGGAGATCAACCAAACCATGAAGAATGCTGTAGACCATGTACACTTTCTGTTGCGCCCTCCTCTCTTGTAGACTTATCCAGTGAAGATGTTTCAGCATGGTGGCTACGCTGCTTGTGCGCCGATAGTCACCCAGGACAAAGCGGGCATATCGACGTTGAACCATTTCCACCTTTCTAATGTTCTCTTGGGTAGATGGGTCCCATACCGTTGCAGAATACTCCATCACAGGGCGTACCAAGGTCTTGTAGAGTAATGCCTTTGTCTTCGGAGGGCAGGCTCTCACGTTTCTCTGCAGGAAGCCTCGAACTGAGTTGGCTTTCTTGGTTGTCACATGTACATGGTGATTCCATTTCAGGTTACTCTGTATGTTGACACCCAAGTATTTTACAGAATCTGTTTCTTGTAGCTGCTCTCCGTGGATGAAGTAAGGAAAGGATGTCTGAGACATTTTCCTTTTGTTAGAGACATGCATGATGTGGCATTTCTGCGGGTGGAAGTGCATCAGCCAGTCTTTTTCCCATTCCTGGAGGTTGTCTAGGTCTTTTTGAAGGCTCTGGGCATCTTCCTCACTCTTCACCGTCCTGTACAGGATGCAGTCGTCTGCGAACAATCTTGCCGTGGACTTGGGTGATATGCAGTCAGGAAGATCGTTGATGAAGAGAAGGAAGAGAAGAGGTCCGACGACGCTGCCTTGCGGAACGCCCGAGAGGACAGGAGAGGTGTGAAAAGTGCAACCATTGAGTAGAACCCTTTGAGAGCGACCAGTGAGGAAATCCTTAATCCAGTTATGGGCTTTACCACGGACTCCATAGTAGTGGATTTTATGCAAGAGTCTTCCATGCGGGACCTTATCAAAAGCCTTTGATAGGTCTAACAGAATAACGTCAATCTGGTCCTTTGAGTCGACACTGCTAGTGAGATCTTGGATGGTGAGAAGGAGTTGAGATGTGCAGGATCTTCTCTTGCGGAAACCATGCTGAGCATCTGACAGAATGTGGTGATCATCAAGATGCTCATGGATGCTTGTGCAGACAATATGCTCCAGAGTCTTGCAGACGATTGATGTCAGCGACACAGGCCTGTAGTTGACCGCCTTGCATCTCTCACCCTTCTTGAAGATAGGGACAACATCTGCATTCTTCCAGTCCATGGGAACCACGCCCTGATGTAGTGAGGCCTGGAAGAGCATAGTCAACACTGGTGTTATCTCCAATGACAGCGCCTTGAGAAGTTGTGCAGGAAGTCTGTCTGGTCCGGTAGCCTTGTGGATCTCAAGAGCAGACAGTAGCTTGTGTACCCCAGCTGGGGAGATCACGATGTCATCCATACCAGGAAATGGACTGGGTCGCTTATCCTTCAATGTTGACATGTCTTCATCCCTGTTGAATACTGATGTAAACTGCTGATTCAGGATATCGGCCTTCTCTTTGCTGTCTGAGTGTGTCTTCCCATTGATGTCTTTCAGTGGAGATACTCCAGTGTTATCATTCCTCTTACTGTTGATAAAGCTCCAGAATCGTTTTGGGTTTGTAGTGGAGTCAGGGCTGATGATATTGCTGATGTACTTGTTGTACGCCTGCTTGCAGGTTGCCTGTGATGACCTCTTAAGCTGATGGTATTTGCTGAAATCCTGAGGTCTGCCAGATGCTCGAGCGCGATTGAAGGCCCGCTTTTTCCTTCTCGAGAGCCGTTTCACAGACCTTGTGACCCACGGTTGGCTGAAGCGATAAGATGTAGTTTTCGCTGGAACATGGGTGTCCATGATGTTCAGTAGACTGGTCTTGAAACAGTTCCACATCTCATGCACTGAGCTCTGTTCACTGTATGTGTTCAGGAACTGTTGTTGAAACAGGCGACAATCTATAAAGTCTAGCCTTCTTCCACAGATACACTTTCCTCTTCACTGGCTTGCAACGCTTTGCAGTAACATCTGACTCAACCCCTACGATGTCATGATCCCCGAGGCCTGGGAGAAGGGTGCATTTGTTGATCAGTGTTGGCCTGTTGGTTAAGAAGAGATCAAGTAAGTTGTCTCCTCGTGTAGGGAAGGAAACCATCTGCTGTAGGTTGCAGTTCTGGACCATATCTAGGAACCGGTTGTTAACAGGAGCTGGGTTGTTATGTCCATTCACGCTCAAGTCTTCCCAGTTGATGTCTGGTAGGTATTGTCCATGTACTGTGCATCAGTGTTGGGAGGGCGATAAAGGGCTCCAACGATGAGGCTCAAGCCTTTACCAAATTGGAGCCTGATGAAGACATGCTCTCCTAAGGTTTGCACCTGAATGATGTCATACACCAGGTCACAACGTACAGCGAGTAGTACTCCTCCATAGCCATCTTCTCGATCTTTTCGCACAACGCTGAAGCTTGGTGGGAAAATCTCAGAGGTGGAAATTGAACTGCTTAGCCAGGTTTCTGTCCCTATGATGATGCTAGGATCTGTTGAGTCAATGAGCACCGCCAACTCTTCTTTCTTGTTTCTTACACTCTGGAAGTTAACATTGAGTACCTTCAAACTCCGCAACTTTTGTCGTTCCTTCTCTGCTCTCCTTTTCCTGTGACTTAGAGGGGAGGATGTGTGCTGCGGTGAGCCAAATGAAGAGCTGTTGCTGGTGTCAAGGCTGGTGTTGCTAGGTGTGATGTTGTCACTAAGTGAGTCCACTGTTTCAAGGGTGTTTGATGTTTCGAGTTGAGTCTGATCAAAAAGACTGCTAGAGAAGTGGCATACCGCATTTCACACATTTCACACGAGACATTGGGTTCATGAAGGGCGTCATACACCTGCGTCGACATACCCATGCACTCAACATGGTACCACCCATCGCAATCATCGCAAGCTACACCACGTTGCTTCCAGGTCACTGCTCGAGAACATATCTGACATGGATATTTCGGAGTTCTTGGTCCTGGGTTTGACTCGATATCAGGAGCGACGGAGAGTAGAAGAAAAGTCAAATACAGCAGGGCGTGCTTCTTTCCATACTGTGGTGAAGAAACGGTACATCCTCTGGTTCTTCGGCTAGATGTACAGGCTGACCAGTGGAGACTTCTTCAATCCATGAGCTGTGTGTAGATGTTGAAGATTTCGAGGGTGCTGCAGTTGTGACAGGTCTTGAGTGATATAATCCCGCTCTGCTCTGAAAGGCTTACGCATCGGTCGGCTGTGATGGATGCTGATGATTGCAGATGCCAGCATGAGCCAAAAGAAATAGTCTGAGGGACTTGACATACTGACGATTGATATCAGGCAGCTGGTAGCATGCAAGCATCTTTTTACAGACTCAAAAATTACATCAAGAACATTATAAGAAGCACTAAAGTAAATCAAGACCTGTATTGTCCACCTTGCATAAAAATATCAGGGTCAATTGTGGAGCTAGACCATCTTCAGGTCCATGAGGCAAGATGGAGAAATGTCAAGATATCTGAAGACACACAACATGACGCAAGGGTGCAGGTATGGGACTGGCTTGCTCAAAGTTCCCAAAAAGGTCCATATCCAGGTGAGAATGCAATCAGTAAAAATCTATGCAATCCTGCACAAATAATCCATGAAACCCTATCCTAATGAGGCTTCAGGTGTTAAACAGCAACAAAAGTGAGTAAAATCACAAAATATTCCAGTAAAGTGTTAGGAAAATGAGATTTAAAGCAACAATACTATCCACTGTACACTCAGCGCTGACATTACACCTACACCTCCATTTCAATCGTATCGCACGTTACAAAAAGGGGTGCTTTTGACTAATCTGGCCGAACGCGTTTAGGGGGTATATTTTTCACTTTGGCACCTGACCGATATATGTAAATGGGCCATTTTCTGATATTTTCAGGGATTTTCACGGGATTCACACGGGGATTCACAGCCAGATTTCAGTTCAGGGTGGCGCGTGGCAGTGCATGCAAATGGATGCAAAAAAGAGAAGACAGTCGGGAGCGGAGAGTTCTACCGACGCAGCCATAGTGCACTGAAATGGTTCCCCCTCTGAAATGTGTTGTTGCTTATAAGTTTTAGCGCGCGCGCTAGCTTGCACTAAGTCGAACCTATTTAGGGGGTTGGATGAAGAAAAACCGTGCAAATATCCTCGTTTAGCACGTTTAGGGGTCTTTTTTCATCCAGGTGTAAAACCTGTTTGGGGGGTATTTTGGGTTTCTCATGTGTACACCCATTTATCTGAGTGCCCCCCCCCCCCCCCCCCCCCGGTATAGCTAGTCTTTCAAATTGTAAAGCAAATTAGAACAACCATTCTGAATGGTTCAGCCTTCAGGGTCTGCCCATTCGAGAAGATGCGCTTGCAAGAATGATTTTGATTGGTCAGTACCGATCAGTCGCAACTTGCAATCAATCGCAACTTTCTTGCAACACCCCATTACTCTACTTAGGTAGGCCTAGGCCCTAATGTAATAATAATATAGGCCTAGGCCTATATTCTTGTAAACATTTTTCAAGTTGTAAATTTCTAATTGTTGAGATAGGACCCGAACTTCATACTGTTCTGGTTTATTGCAATATCTACAGTTTCAATGTTTGGGTTGAAATCAAACTGAAAATCAGACTGCCAACTCGGGACATAAACGTCGAATGATGACAAGGACTGATGAAAACATGCCCGGCTCTAGCCGGACGCTACACGCTAGCTTCCGCTATGCTCTCGCGTCTACAGCCCCACGGTCCCAAGACATATTGAGAATCACTCACTCACTTACTCACACTTCTTCACTGCCTGAAAATATTTCAACTATCAAAATAGCACATAACTAACAATTATTGAATATTATTATTGATATTATGATATAGCTATGACATGTACTTACGGTATTTTAACGAAATTCGACTTGAAGCACAGAAGGTTGGATTCATTAACCAAGGCAAAATGGACGATGGCAGGTATCTGAGTACTACTATACTAGCCAAATTTAAAAATAAGCTAATGCGCATGCGCCAAGGCCAAGCTAGCGTTAGCGTACGAACGAACGAAGTACATGTACAGTATCTACAATGTAAGTTATTGAATGAATAAATGAATTTATTTCATAATACAGCAGAAATCTACCATGAACATTACAGATGAAAAGTATGTGTCGTTGAAAATTCCAATTTACATGTAGTCAAAATTAAAAAAAAATTATTAATCAATAGAAAAAAGCTGTATCATATGGGAGAACCGTTTAAGTTCTTAAAGTTTGAAGACCCGTCTATGACAAGTTGGTCCCTCATAGGCGGATCCAGGGTGGGGGGGGGGGGGGGGGGGGTCGGAGGGGTCCGGACCCCCCCCCCATTTTTTTTTTTGCTTGGCAGAGATTTATGGAGGGAAAGTAGACCCTTGTGACCCCCTCCCCCACTGAGCGAATTTTTGAGGGCTGGGGAAAAAATTGCAGCCACGCAAACCCCCCCCCCCCCCCACACACACACTGAGCGACTTTTCAAGTTTCCCTCCAAGCGAAATTGACAAACCTGCATTTTCATTTATGTGCCCCCCCCCCCCCCTTATACAATATCTTGGATCCGCCCCTGACTGCTATCATTCTTTGTTTGGCGTCACCTGTGCCTGGGAGGCGAAAATCGAATTGAATCACTGGAACCCTCCGGTCTCTCCTCCCGATATAACTGATTTGGTTGTATATGTTGCGACGTGAGGCGAGCTTTCAAATTGTTTAGATTAACATTTGTTTACAAAGAATGCATTAAACTTTTATTAGCTGCGTAAACCGGTCTATTTGAATACCCCCGTGGGTACACAATTTTTACATTCAAAAGAGCACAAACCAAGGGATGATTGCACTTTGATACATTTTGTGTTCAGTGTTTCCTTTATGTGAGTATTATGTGGTAAACCACATGATCTGAAATCCCTCACTGTGGCAATACTAGTATGAACACAGGCCTTAAACATAGTTCAATACATACCACACTGTGGTCAATGTGTGTTTCTCTATGTTCAGTATGTCCACTATGTGGGAATTATGTGGTAGACAATTATGATCTGAAATTCCATACTGTGGTAATACTGTGAACACAGGGTTTACACATAGTTCAATACATACCACACTGTGGTAATTGTGTGTCACTCTGTGTTCAGTATGTCAACTATGTGGGCATTATGTGGTAGATCACATGAATTGAAATTACACACTGTGGTAATACTATGAACACAGGGTTTACACACAGTTCAATACATACCACACTGTGGTAAATGTGTGTCACTCTGTGTTCAGTATGTCAACTATGTGGGAATTATGTGGTAGATCACATGATCTGAAATCCGACACTGTGACCACACTGTGAACACATAATTTACACATAGTTAACACATAGACAACTATGTGAACACACTGTGGCAACACTGTGATTGTTCCATAAGGGAAGACTTGGCATAATTTTTAGCTGTGGCAACACTGCCAGCATCAGGCCTAACCAGCATCCTTAAAACTTAGGAAGAATATGAAAATTCATGTATATCCTCATTAACCATAAAGTTTAGGCAAAGATGAAAGAGGTTTGAATCACCAAACTTGCACAAGCATTCAACAATCTTCCTCTACAAGTTTGCACAAAAGAAATATTAAAAGAGAACATCCTCTAATCTCTTGATATCGTGAACTATATCAATCCTTTTATCATATTTACTTCCAAATGTAGAGAAAATGAACTGTTCATAATGTTTCTTACAGGTTATCAGGTTCAGGTTCAGAAACTGGAAACCATTCATATTTTTTTACAAACCGTATTGCGTAAAGACTAGTTTAAACTGAAGCAAGCGATTATGATTATTGGATTACTAAAGCGCTTATACGCAACATCCGAGTGAAAGTCGCTACCTTTATTCCATTTCCCACTATGCATTGCGCATTTATTTACGCTAAGACTGTTAACTCGGTTCGATCTCGTTCATGATTTCCGTAGTTAGACTTCTGAAAAGGAAAGCTTGCCGTAACTGTCCTGCTCGGAGTCCTGCTCTTAGATCACGAATTTCACAGTTCATGAATTTATATACAATTTCGGGGCTGAGGCAAGGGTACCAAATTTTGCATTCGTCCATCATTGTTTTCTGTTTGGGAAGGGGGATGAAAAAAAAACCCTAGCGTGTATGTGCACGTTTCCGTTGGTCATAGCGGGTATCGCTGTTACACCTCCCGTAACAGCATAGTGTTTTCCCATTTTCCGACCTTTGTTTGAACCCTTAGTATGCTCGAAATATTAAATAGTATGTTGAAAAAGATATCCAAACTTTTATTTTGAAATTCCCTCTATCTCATCCGTCATTCTGTTCAAACAATAATGCAATAAACAGTTCAATAGCGAACAATGAGTAGTTGCACAGTGAAACACGATGTACAATAGCAGGTTCGCACCGCCGCACAGTGGGCCAGAATGGCCCCAAAGTGCGCCAATATTCATATTCACTGGGTTTTACTGATAATTTAAACTTTGATGAAGGGTTTATGGGTATTCAGACCCGCATAATTCAATGAAAATATTTTCAAATACCAATGACGTCATTAAAATACAGATTTCTGATTGGCTGCCAAAATCCAATGGAAATGTATTTCTCGCATTACAATGATTTGTATATCTCAGACAATTGATAATGCAATATCTATGCCTTTATATCAAAAAGTGAAAGCGGTGTTAACCTATAGCTCATGCATATGGTATGTAAGAGTGACTTAAACGGAGAGGGGGGGGGGGGGGGGGGGGGGCGTAATGGTAAATATGTGTAATAATGAGAAATTTGCAATGTATTGTAATGTATGATGCCATTATTTTAAATTGAACTTTAATAATGCATATACTAATAAAATAATAATAATCAGCTAGCTGAACAATGAGGTTTTTAAAAATGAGAGAGCGCCCTTGTAGCCTTGATATTTTTGCTGAAGAGAAACGTACCTGTATCACCAAGAAGTAATACTGTAGGTACTATCGAGTTATCAAAAGCATAATACTGACTGATAAAGTCCATGTATATGTTAAGTCCTTTTGCACTTTTGTTTATACTGTCAGAAGAGTGATTTATTTCGAAAAGCCTTCGCCTTGATATATTCACTGAAGCCATTGTGAATTACTCAGAATGTTGAGCCTGTAAAAAAAATATATATATATTTTGAGAGCTTGGTTTTGGTGTTGGACAAATTATAATACAAATTATGCTTTCTCCAAAGCCCAATAATTGATTATCTTGTTTACTTCTTATCAGTGTTAATCAAAAAATGGGCCCTTGCCGTGTAACAAAAAGTCATGCGCGCGCCCATGCTGCGGCGTATGATGACATAGAATCTTCCAGCGGCTGCGCGGTCCAAAATAAATATGAACTCCTCAAAAAAAGTTTGGAAATCTGACTTTGATCGATCATTTCTCCCGAGTCTTAGTGAATATTGATGTTTGATTGATACCACTGAAAAGATCATTTAATTCTCTTTAAAATGATACCCTACATGATATGATTATCGTTCACATGGAGGTTCACATTACCGTGGTGATGAGTGAGTTTCCCAGTTGTTTCTTTTGTTTTCATGCATCTTAACATCAACATTAACATGGAATCAAACAAACCTCTGCACAAGCAAACACGTAACAAACAAACAAACATGCATGCATGGGTATTTCAAAACACGACTCAAACCATGTTATCTCACAGAACCATCACTGCATAAACCACAACAAAACATCAAAAATGAAGAGGCAGGGGCTTGATTTAATGGATTTTCATCTTTATTGTCACATACAGAGATCTTTGATTTCATCAATTAACATGATCAAGGCTCAGTAACGGGTGGACGACCCAAGTGCTTGCACCACCGCCTGGCACCGCGATTCGTTGCTGTGGAACGGCATTCCATTCTTCAATCAGAATCTGACGCAGTCCTGCCAGTGTTGTTTCATTGGTGACTCTCTTCCATACAGACTGGCCGAGTTGATCTCAGAGATGCTCAATGGGGTTTAGGTCTGGGCTGCATGCAGGCCACTCCATTCTCGTGATATCCTCTCTCTCGAGAAAATTGCGGACCAGTCTCGCTCTGTGGGGTCTCGCGTTGTCGTCTTGCAGGATTGCGTCGTTCCCCATATTCCTTAAATACGGGACAGCTGTTGGTTGGAGGATCTCGTCTCTATACCTCTGAGCAGTGACGTTTCCATCAATGACAACAAGTTCTGTTTTTCCTGCAGTCGAGATGCCTCCCCCACACCATCACGCTTCTTCCACCAAATGGTGTAACGCGGTCGATGCAGCTATCATCGAAACGTTCACCCCGCCTACGCCACACTTTCACTCGCCCATCAACTTTCCGCAGGCAGAAACGCGACTCGTCGCTGAACATCACCATCTGCCACTCGCGCCTGTTCCAGCGGAGATGATCGCGGCACCAACGAAGGCGCTCCTGCTTCTGTCGAACAGTCATTGCTGGCTTCTTTGCCGTCTTTCGTGCTCGGAGATCGGCAGCATGGAGGCCGTTTCTCACTGTTTGATCAGATACCCTGGTGTTGAACCTCCTAACAACGCTTCGTTGAATACTCTGTGACGATCGTATACGATTCTGTAAAGCAAGTACCCTGATATAACGGTCTTGCTGTTCCGTCGTGATCTTCGGACGTCCACTCCTAGGCCGATCCTTGACATCACCCTTTGCTCGGAATTTCTGTTTCCATTTAGTGATGGTCCCAGGGCTCACACCAAGTCTCTCTGCTACATCTTTTTGAAGCATCCCAGCTTCGATATGCCCAATGGCGCGGGCCTTTTGAACATTACTTACACGTGGCATAATGAACAACCAACCAAACAGACTGAGCCATTAACACTGCCTGACATGGCACCACCAAAAGCTTGAATATGAAATTCAAATTTCTATTGAATTTGACATTCATGGTTGACCAGTTGATAACAAAAGACATCACTCCGGACAAAAGAATCATGTTATTTATTGACCCTTCGTGACCATTTCTGCTCGTTTTGCAGCTTTTCAGTTCAGACCTTATCCAACACTGTTGAATCCTGCTCTTGTCCTGATGGCATGATCATAACAAGCAGGGTATCATTTTAAAGAGAATTAAATGATCTTTTAAATTATATCAAACATGAATTGGGTAATATAGGGAGATGGGAGAAATTAGTGGCCAAAGTCAGATTTCCAAACTTTTTTGAGGAGTTTATATTCCGGGTAATGTGTCAAAGAAAATCGGCTCTAACATAAAAAAGGGCAGAAGGTGGCAGCCAAATTTGGTATCAGCTTAAAGCTGAGACATCAGGAAAAAAATGGTGGTAATAAAATTAAATTGGAAATCCGTAGAAATCGAAAAGTTTCACATGGATTTATAAAAAACACGAATAATCAGCCTATTTTCTAGGATAATTACCCTATTAAACTCACGAAGATTGCGTTTCTTTCCATTTTACCCCATTCATACAGTGAAATGAACTCTCAGGAATATGTGGGAGCAATTATAGATCGATAACTTAAAAACTACATGTGGAAATAACTTATTTATTAAATTGGTCACAATTTGCATTGAAACTCGCAATATGTTGAATTTTGCGGCTTGAAGTAGGAAATATACACCATTAATGTACATACCGGAGTTAAATATTTTACTGAAATATTCTTCAAAGTAGTGTTTTTCAACAGGGCATGGCAAAAATTCAAAAAACACAAATTGCCCAAAATGACCTTTGGCGCACTTTGGTTTTGCCCTGGCCCACTGTGCGCCGGTCACCATTGTTTGTCCTACCCTCCGATTACGTAATAATAATAATTCGTTGAGTGTCTGTTACCTTTTTGTCCCAAGCCACTTGAAATAGGTCGTTCCAGCGAAAAGCTGAAAAATGTCGTTTTTTTAATGAGTGGTACACTCATAAATTTATGAATATTCTACTGAAAATCAATGGAACTACTGTAACAAAAAGTCATTTTATCGTCGGAAAGGTTATTTATATGTTATTTCTTCACATTTGCTCACATTTGTACATGTAAACATACCTAGAGTAATCAATGGACAAATCAAAGGGAAAATGTAGACTGTATAGTTATATGTATGAATTTCCATTCAAAGTCAAAATGTATTTATGATTATGCCATTCAAACGAATCTTGCAGGATTCTCTTTCCATCCTTGTTCTTAAGATCTTTACAGACAATATCAAAAATAGATTGCTGGATCTTTCTATTATTACTATAGGGGTGATGCCATTTTCCCCATTTTCAAGAAAATTGAAAAAAGCCCATTATAGGTAATTTTTAAAAGTAGTATATCTCAAATGACCTTACATTTGCCACTGAATGCGGACCAAAGCTAGGTTAATCCATTCCAGGTTTCAAATGCGTGGAGTGGCTTTCACTTTTTTGTCGTTTTCGACTGAGGTGTACATTTCTTGTACACTTTATTTCCCTTAAAACGATAGAGTTAGATCTCTATGTGTGTTTATTATTTTTTTTATTCCATTTTTTAGTGAGACCTATAATACTAGTAATATGCAATATACATGTACATGTACGAACTAAAATGGTGATGAATCATTTCATTCAGATTTCTTAAGTTTATCAACATTATCGTTATTTTTTGAAGAGTAACGTTTGTGTATTTTTGTGGAACTTGGAACTTAGATGGTCATTGTTTCATTTATCTATTTTAGTTATTACATATATTTTCTCTTTTGTAGGGGAGTAGTGGGTAAATAAGTAAATATCCATTTTTAAATGATAATTCATCTAATTTACTTCTTGGAAAGGGATTGAAATTCATTAATATATGATTCATTTAGACTGAAATTCCTTTTTTTTAATGCATGTATATATTTTCACTACTCTCAATGAGAGAAAGATATTATTTGACCTTGACAAGACAGCTGTGATGGAATTCTATTCTTTATTTCTATTGTAGAATCGAGGAAGGAAAAGAAGTAAACGTACATTTAAGTAGTAAGACAATGTCTAAACTTCTCCAGACTGTCCTCAAGTACGTATGCAGGGAAATGGACGTATGTAAATAATTGCACCTTAAACGTGATCATGTAATATCAATTATTATACGAAACATATACAAGTAATTTAAAGTAATTGTGTGAACATGCTAAAGGTTCTCTTACGTTATATCAATGGCATGAAACATACAGGAGGCATGAAATGACTAGGAGAGGTGTGTCTATGAGAGATAATAGGTAGTTTTTATATAGCGCATTTCATAACCGAAGGTTATATCAATTCGCTTTACAAAGGAGATATTATTACCCCGGTGATCGGATACTGGCATGCCCGCACACAATGTATGCACATTTTCCGCTCCCTGGGGAGTATTCCAGCAATGGGCAGTACAGTGACGCTCAAATTGCTAAACAAACGAAATTAACTTTCGCATCATACCGGGTACCCATTTAACACCTGGGTGGAGAGTGGTAAATGTAGATTAACATGTTGCTAGTGCTGCGGTGGGATTCGAACCCCGGACCTCGTGGTTCACAGTCCGGGACTTATCCACTGATCCACAGCACCTCTACAAGATAGATAAAAGAGAGAGATGGAAGGGGGAAATATGAGAAAAAGGCGAAAGTGAGAAGATTTGATGAATATGAGAGAAAGAGAGGGGGGTTGAGAGAGAGAGAGAAAGTGAAGAACAAAGGTGTAAGTATACTCGGTACGGATGAACTAAAATGATCGAATTTTCAAATTTCATAATTATATTCTTTTTGAAAGGCATGTCCACAAGGCTTATATAAGATTCACAAACTTGGCAGCATAATTGTAATAATAATAGTAATGGCAATATACATAGCGCCTTTTCCGCTGGATACAAAGCGCTTTGAGATGTCTTCCCTGGGTCGGCGATGGAGCTAAAATGTATACAAGTTACCAGGCAGTGATAGTGTGAGTTCAATCAGTGCATGGGGTTTCAAAACAGATACGTTTTCAAACTCTGTTGGTGATGATTTAAGATGAGGAGGGTACCTATTCCAAAGTTTGGGAGCAGCATAGGAGAAAGAATGACATGCGAAATTTGCAACGTAACAAAATATATGGAAACCTCTTCCCCTACACCATATATTTCATTCTTACTTTTGCATTCGATTATACCTCCCCCCCCCCCCCCCCCCCACCCTTTATTTCATTTTTTGGTTAATTTGTTATCCTACTTGTCAAAGAGAGTAAATTTATTAATTTTCTTGAAAATTACTTATTAATGTAAAAGTTATTTATCTTTATTCCGTGAGATGTGATTAATATGAACCACATTCATTATCTTCTTAATTACTATACAACTCGACCAAGTTCCAATTATGTTGTTTTTAAAGCCGAATGCCGTCCTTTTGTGCTGAAAATCGTATCAGTTAGCAATTTATGTTGGGACCTAATTATCATAAATAAGTAATGACACCATTAATTATGAATGACGCCCGTTCGTCAATTATCGATGAGCCGTCATCAGCCAAGTGATGAATAAATTAAGAGGATTTGACCTCTCTTAATGTGCATGCGTGACACTGATTCACGTTCTTATTTTTACTTGCGTGTAAAGCATATTTTTTATACGCGTTTAGGAAGCATCCTATGAAATGAATAATGCATAGGGCCTTTGGGCGCGTTCAAATCGTGTTCAAATGTTACCGTGTAATGGCGGCCGCTTTAGGGGTTTCATTTGGACCTTTGGCTGGGGGGGGGGGGGGGCAAACACCCAAGCCCAAGGTTATCTTTCTGTATTTCAACAAGCAGATCACTTTTCCGTACCCTAATTTGCGTGTGATGGGGGATTTATTTTTGCACAATTCATGAGCAATGGCATTATCTAATTAATCTGTAGTTATTCATATTTCCGCGTGAGTGAAGCAAGCGGGCAAAAATTAAGTTTTTTTTTTTTGACAGGTGCATCATGTAATATGCATGCATAGCCTGTTGAATTCCATCATGTTACTTCAGTTTATAAGAATGCCACTCAGTATTCCCCGTTTGTGCATTACACATTGGTTACTTGAGCGTGTTTCGAGTTGCTTGACGACCGAACAAAACAATTTTGAGAAAATATTAACAATTTAATGATTAATTATATTGTTATAATTTGCTAAATTAACTGAAAAGTGAGTTGCTATTTTCTTTTCTAAATTGGCCTTGAAGTCCGCATTTGTATGAAAGCATTTCCACACTGCTCGCACTTAAACGGTCGGTAACCTGTGTGAAAACGCTATGCTGAACTCACATGGGACCTAGGACGGAAAGTCACCGTTCGCCGTTCACCGTGTTCCTTTTTTTTTATCTCTAGGCATCTTCTCCGCTGTTTAGCTCCAAATTTGTTATCTGAATTGTTTCCGCTACTTGTAATAATAGTGTATCATTCGCCCCCACCATGGTTGCGTTTCAAACCTTTTAACGTATAAAGATTAGAGTGTGACTAAAAACATGCTCACACACACACCCACTCACACCCTTACACACACACACACACACACACACACACACACGTTTACATGGCTTTACTTCCGAGGACAACTATTGTTCCTCTATTGTTACTCGTCCTCGGACAGTCGACGGAATAAGGCATAAATTCATTGTTCGACGTTCGAGGACTATTGTCCGCCTTCCGAGGACCATTGTTGTCATGATTTTTTTTTTGTTCTCTGTCCGAAAATGTTCTCGGACATAATGCTAAACAAACGCACATATACAATAATAACTCTACCATAAAACAAGACTACGCGGGCCAAACATGTATTTCAATACATCGGACCAGAGGCCCGGCCTTGATCTGAGCATAATTATACCACAGAATAATTTGTTAGTTTTTTCTTATACAATAGTGCTCCAAATAACATGTTTCAAAAGGCATACTGGAAATCACACATTCCTTTGATCAAACAATAGCTTTAATACCTGGCAACTGTGATACTGATGGTGAAGGCTCAAATCTCAGATCGTTGTCCAAAATGGCGCCTCTTTTATCCGGAAAGGAGATAACACAATTGATATCTACCAATTTTTACGGGAAATCCCCTTTAAAATTGGCAATGGGACTACAACAGCAAACCGTGGAGAATGGAATGTAGCCTGTGAATAACTTCGCAAAAGGGTTTCCCTGTTACGAGCAAGCAATCAACGTGACTTCAGTGATTTAGCATTCTAAGTTACTCTGTCAAAGAAGACTACTTTTCCTAAATTATTGATAAATCAACATGTATATTCTAGGAAGTTGAGCCAATGCATTTCAGAGTTTTTATGGTCTAAATTAACTAAATTCCCTCCTCAAATTGGCAGCAATTATTCTCATTTTCCACTCCTACATAGTTAAAAAACTAAAATGCGTATTAGATGAACCAATGCGAATGAAAATTGTTAAATTTGATTAAAAACTGCCAATTTGTAAAATAAGAGAAGGATTTTACATCGCATTGCCAATTTAGTGAATTTTAATTATTTGTTACAGTTAAATCCCTATTATTCGTAAACAGCACTGCATTGGAAATAAACTAAAAAAAGACTCGGAGATTTTTGCTCTTTCTGCTCATGCATAATGTGTAATTCCTGGCATTCCGGATTTAAATATAATGCAAAAACGTCACCAAAAAGACACTGTGATGTTATCGGTTAAACTAAAATGGATAAGATAAAAAGAAAATAATGAATGGGTAAATAAATAGTGCTATAATTCATAAGCAAAGTGTGCTAGGTCATTCCACTTTTTTCAAGTATATAGTGTGAGTCAATGAAAATGAAACCCAGATTCAACCTTGAATATCTTTGCAATTGGCACATTGATACCTAATCAAAGAAACTCACATTGTAGCCTATCATGTTTTCTTTAATTTGACACTTTGGTCGACAAAATCTGACACACGAAATCAAAGTAACTCCTGAACACCATTCATCCCAATTATGGGCAAATGCGATTTTGACATGCTTGTTTTAATTGGCCAGAACTCAGCCATTCATAGCCTATCAAATTAAAGAAGACATTATGAATTACGGCATACAATTGTAATATTTTTCAGCATTTTTACTTGTTATTGGGGTCTGAATATGGGTTTCCTTTTCTTGTACAGTGCAACTGTATACGGTCGTACCGCGCCCGTACGTACCGTACCCGTCGGCGAGCCATGTAGCTAACTCAGCTCAGTGCAGCCAGCATGCATGGTGAAAGCTAGTTCTCGACGTTTGTTTTATCATCTTGAGACTTGAAATTTTTTTCTCCTTAATGCCAGCGCCGGGACAGGGGCACAGTGTGATATCCACAACTCACTGTAAGTGTAAGATTTGTAAGATTTGTAAGATTTTATTGACTCTATCGACTGGAGTGGTAGGTATAATCCCGGGTATAATGGGGTGACCTACATCATTATCGTACTGCGTACTAAACAGTACGCCGAGCTCCTTGGCTGATCAATCTGGTATAGTGGGAGTGGTACTGGCCTCCGCAGCTGTATGGGGAGCCCTAGGTCTGCGCACCTAACTAAGGTTTGACGGGAAAAATGAACAAGAATTTCTTTAATATTCCTCTAAAGATTTATTTTATTTTATTCCTGATATTCTAAAGAGTAAGTTTGAAAAAAAATTGCATCAAAATTAGAATTTAGAGCAAGAACAATGCCATTTTAACAAGAAACGGTGGCCTTGTCATTTTTACTTTTTACTTGAAATTCAAGTAATTCAACATCCCCGATAGTAGAAAGTGTTAAAAATGACGTGATATTTACGTCGTGGTTTTCGTCTTTTTTACGTCCTGTAATTACCGGTACGTCAATAAGACGACAGCTTGCACCAACGCAAGACGTCATCGTCAAGAGGACGTCTTATTTTGACGTCATCTGTACAATGTTATAGTGGCATAGTAGTATAATAATATAAGTGATACACGCCCCCAACGCCCAGTTTAGTATTATGTAATAAGTTGTACAATAAGTGCCATACGGATGAGTGCCCCAACGGATCAAGACAACATAAAACCTCCCGCCAAAGTATATCATCTGACATCACGGATCCACAATCGTCATTGATCATCATATATACTCACTACTGATACTCATTACTGATTCGACACGAAGCAGACGGTAGGCCTACTCGTGCTGCATATTGTGATACTTGTCGGTCAGCAAGGATAATTACATTTAAGGTAAGTGTTCGTTGGATTGTGTATATGTGTGTGTGTTTGGTAGTATTTCGCGGCCCCTCGCAATAATGTAAAAACTGAAGTGCTGTAGTAGGCCTATAATTTGAGGGCATGCATAGGGACTGCACTCAGAGTCAGAGTGCTATTGAATGCACACAGCGTGCTATTTCAGCATTTCACGCGAGCTGGACGGCTCCTTAAACTGCTCAACATTCATTAAACAAAAATGATTTTGGCGAGCCTCGAACCAGGGTCCGCTGATCGAGAATTGCTGGCATTACCGCTGGACTAACTCACATCGTACGATGTAGAGCAGATCATATTGTTACATAGTGAATTTACGACACCACATAGTTCATGTTATCTACTTGACTCCCATGACTAAACTGGATTGCAAGAAGCATTCGTTAGTCCATCGGTAACGTCAGTGCCTCTCAATCAGCGGAAACTGGTTCGAGGCTCGCCACGGTCACGTTTGTTTTTTGTTTTTTGCTGGTAAATTAGCACACTACAAGTGCTACAAACAGCATTTCAGGTGCAGTCACTATACATGCCCCTAAAAGTAGCGCTTTAGTTTTTACAGTGTACAAGACGTAAAGATGACGTCAAAATAAGACGTCCTCATGACGTCTTGCGTTGGTGCAAGTTGTCATCTTATTGACGTAATTACAGGACGTAAAAAAGACGTAAACGACGACGTAAACATCACATCATTTTTTCCTCTTTCTGCTATCAGGGACAGGGATTGAATATAAACAATCTGGCATGGTTCACAATCCCATGTCTGCTCACTTATTCATTTCTTCTTCTTCTTCTTCATAAGTACAGGCCACCATCAGGTGTATTCTCGTACTGTTGTGCAGGTGTATGTACAGTGTCTCGATAAAAGGGTCTAAATTAAACGCAGTTCGGGAGTTTTGACGTGAAAAACAACATTTTGAGGCTTGTGAATAAAATGTCTGGTTTGCATGGCTCGCAAGTATGTGAGAAATGATTATAATTCATTTAGACATGTTACTTGTTAGATCTTGTTTTTGTTGATATGTGCCTCCGACTCCACTCACAGTTGGATCCCATGAACGGCTCCGTAGGCCAGTACTAGTACCAGATTGATAAGCCAAGGAGCTCATATAGGTAGGACTCGTGTGTGTGGAGGCAGATAATGAGATATCACCCCCCCCCCCCCCAAAAAAAAAAAAAAAAAAAAAATAAAAAAAATAGATCTAAAATAAATATCGCCATTTCTCACATACTGTGAGTCATGCAAACCATCCTCAGCCAGGCCTCAGAGTCAGAGTTTGCTAAAGGGGTTACCTTCCACATGATGTAAGTTATATGGGACTACCCATGCAAGATGATGTTTGTGTAGTCCCATATATATAGGTTACAAATGCAAGGTAAACAAATCTGTCGATTTTTGTCTTTTTTTCTCGTTTTTAGTGATTCAATTTTTACAATCTTAGTTGATCCTGGAAGGTAACCCCTATAGCAAATTCCTAGGGTGGGTTGCATGGGTCAACTTAGCTGAGAAATGGTGATATTTCACACACGCACACAAGGTATATGGATCCCATGTACAGCTCCATAGGCAAGTACCAGATTGATAAGCTAGGGAGCTCGTACAGCTACCTGGTACCCACACACAAGCTCCTATGCATTCGCTTAATTCGCTGTGTGTCATGGCATTCTACGTCTATTCTATGTTGTCTTTGAAGCGAAACGGGCCTGGCCGAGTCGTGCCAGAACGATTAGAACGACAAAATGAAAAAAAAAACAACGTTGCTTTGGAATGTTTCTTTTTTTTTCTCAAGGAAAAAATGGTATGCTTTGGAACAACATTTTTAGTGTAGAAATGGGGGTCTTCTGGGCGCCACATACCCACCACACACTACATGTACATGTATATACTGAGTGCTCCCCCACCCCCCCCCCCCCCGGGTCGTTAGATCTGTTTCTTTCTTCCAGATTTGAAAAAAATAAACACTTGATTCACTCTGCTCTTTCCAGGAATTTTGAATCTTCTTCTTGCCGCTTTCCCAATCTGGTGGAATATTACATACAATCATGCCATAGAGTAATTGCATTGTTTTCTTAGCCGTTCAAAATCTTATATAGGATTTATATGTGAAAGTTCTTATCAATAAGAATGAGTTATCCTTGTCACTACGTATACCTATGTTGGGTGTCCGGACAGGTTGGGTGTCCGGACAGTTTCCAGCTACTGGTAGATCTGATCTGTAAATTTTAAAACTTTTGCATTCAATATTCGGGAAATCGCAATGTATGTTGGGCATAAGCATGAATAAATATTTTATCTTGGTTAGTGCTATTCCATGCATATTATTTTTGGAGAAATCCAATGGCAAACTTCAGTTATATGGACCCACCCCTTCATACTAGTGAATTTTATTTTTAAAATGTTTTTTAATACTTTCCTGGATAAGTGGATATGCAATAGGGCAGGGAGGTGTGGGCTGTTCACAGGTACATGTATATGATTCAGTAGATATCTACAAACTCTTATTTTCAGTCTTTCATTCAGATCCATATACTCGCCTAAGAAAACGGATTGATAGTCTGTCATGGATACATTTGACTAGTCATTCTATTTTGCTTTCAGATGCATGACATCTCTTATTTGATGATGGAGCAGACACAGTCATGCTAGAAACATGCAAATAGATCTACACTCACCTACAGGTAAATATCCTCTTTCGTCACCTTCCATGTTTACTTGAGAGATGTGCAATTATAGAACAGGAATGAAACAACGAAATTTTGTATTTGGAGTAGTAGGGTCTACATGTAAAAAATAAATAAATGAAGTATAATAAAAATAAAATTAAGCTGGTTTATTGCCACTCGGGTCTATTCCATTAGAGTTTTTGTCATGCAAGAGCTTGACTAACAGGGGCGTTGCTAGAACATTTTGAATGGGGGAGGGTTGTGACACCCAAATTTGCCAACAAATTTTTAGGATGCAATACCCATTTTTGCCGACAAAACTGCTGCACCCTAATCCCTCTCCTCCGACAAAAATTAATAAAAGAAAATCGCAGACATAGAGATCTTGATCAGACAGGCCCATTTCGTAAGGAGGGGACTGACGCCTTTTGCCCAAATATCAGCTTTTCAATTTCTAAATATTTTGCCAGAGAGCGAAGCGAGTCAAACAAAATTTGTTTGAACTTTTTTTTAGGTGAAAATTACTGAAGTTTACTTACATAAGTTATATAATTATCCTGGAACCTTTCTTCTTCAATATGTGGATATGGGTCTGTTGACAAAGTTGGGCACCTTTTGAGGCATTTTTTTCTTTAATCCCCTGTAATTTGATGAAAAAGTCTAGTTAGAATTTTCTTACTTGGCCATTCTATCTCTGGTGAAAATAAAAAGCATCTGAGAATCATAAACATGTTGTTCCACAATGTATTTTGGAAATAATTATGAAAAACCAGCGTGTGGATGTAACCGGACATTGTGTCCGTGTTACATCCGCAAAGTCTTATTTTGAGACATAACGGCACATCCATAATGCTCTTGATGATAAATATTTGCCTGGTTACTTTAGGCTCTCTATTTAATTCAATGCAACAACAACTGCAATGAGAGTATACTGACTTCAAGAGTTATTGATGAAAGTTGCAGATATTCTTTGGTGTCCCGTTCATCCACAACTTGTGACATTTGATTGGAAACCGTTACACCCACAACATTCATGATAAACTCAGGGAAGATATTTATTCTTTTGTTAAAAGTTTTCTTCATTAAGTCAGCACCATAACACAATGTACCCATTAATAGGATTTAGCTTTGTAAGGTATCATGCATGTAGAAATGCTGGCAATCTAAAAAAAAAGGTGGTTGTGGATGTAACATGGGACACCAGTATGTTTTTGTTAATATTTTGAAAATGCCTCTCAAAACAATTTGTCTTGTGTTCTTCAAAAGCTTCCTGGAGGCACCAAGTACATTCATATAAAACAACTTAATGGTGTAAGTCATAGTGTTAAAACTACAATGTTTTTACGATAAAATGTCAAGTTTTGGTGCCCCAACTTTGTGAACAGACCCATATATACTAGCACCTTGCTGCCCGAATGTGACTATCTGAACTTTGACAATCCCAGGGGGGGGGGGCAGCTGTAGCCTATTGCAGAAGGGAAGGGAAGGGAAGGGACGCCATTTGCCCAAAGATTAACATCTCAATGTTTTGGCGAGCGACTTGAGCGAGCGAGCAAAAAATTTGACCAGTTTTTCCTTCTTTCTCTTCCCTTCCTTTCCTTTTTTTTTGTTTATTTTCCTTTCCCTTCCTTTCTTTTTTTACCCTATATTTCCTCTTCCCTCACTCTCCCCCCCCCCCCTTTCTTTTGTTGCCAACAGAGGTGGCGGATTTGCAGCTAGCGACGCCCCGGTTGACGAATTTACTGCAATAAATCATATATACCTACCTATTATGCCAGTAGTCTTGACTACGGGACCCCTTCGAGAATTTAACACACATGAGTCACAATATTGTGCGCACCCCCCGTAATCCTATTGTCCCCTTCGCCACTCACGCGCGTCAACACGCTACGGCCATCTTCCTCTTTCTTGCTCGCCCCCGACGAGATAGGACGTATAGTCACAGCGCTCCTGAAATCAGGTCGTATAGTATCTTTTAGGCGCGCTTTTTCGCATATTTAAAGCACTTTTAGGTACCTATATTCGCTTAGATTATAGTACTTTGTGTTTTAGTAGTCACTCTTGCCGATTGCAAGGGATTTTTGATTCCTTTTCTTGGCATTTATTTTTCCCTTTCACGGTCAGCCCCACGTAGATATTTCTGTGTGTTTGCGGGTGTTTCCGTTTGTCACCGAGCCTTTGGGTTCGGTGTTTGTTCTTACGGTTTTTTGGCTGTGAAAATCTTTTGTGCGTATCTCCCAAATAAATTTTAGTCTTATTTACTGCATTCAGTTGAAGTATTTCTTATTTTGAAAAGTATACTTTATTGTCTGTTTTATTGCAGTGGTATGAATTCGGAAGAAGAAACAGTTAGGTCACGGAGACCTGCTTCCTCCGAAGAGTCGTCTAGCAAGACGACTCGGCCTTCCAGAACTCTCCCGAGTACTTCGGTACATGGGGGAGGGAGGAGGGCTAAGGGTAAGTTGCCTAGTGGTGTTTCCTTGCAGAGTTTGCCAGTCTCGGAGCTTGCGGCTTCGGGACGGGTGGCGTTAACTGAGTCTGGATTGTCAACTCCGAAGCCCGTGGTTTCGGGGTGGGTGGCGTCAGATTCTAGTGGTTTGGATATCTCGAATCCAATCCCCCGGTCGTCAAGACCAGAGGGGGGGGGGGGGGGGGGGCGGTTGTTTCCCGTACGGTAGCGTTCACTCGCTCTGGGCAACCCACGGGCTTAGTCCATGTTGGTCTGGGTTCTCAAACCCTAGCCCCCGGCCGACGCCATATGGGGGAACGAGTACTTCCTGGGCTGTCTACATTGCCAGCTAATGGGAATGCTCGAGCTAACAATTATGGTGTTTTCACCTGAGTGCGTGACTACTAGTGCTCCCCTATTGCCGCTCTCTAGCGGTCCAATAGTGGGTTCACACGCCTTTAGTAGTCATCGGGCACATACCGAGTCATCTCGGTCTGCCCCCGCACTGGGTGCTTTTAGCTCCCAACCCATGGCTACTGCATCTTCTTGCTTAGCCAATATGGGTGATTTGGGCAATTCTTTGGGCTTACGCCCTGAGCGCTCTAATCCCTTTAAGGGAAGTGAACGTCCCTCCGCGGAGGGTTCGGTTCGTGTTTCCGAAGCGGCTTCGGAGATCCGAACGAATCCGATTAAGCGTTCTAAGAAAAGGGTTTCGGCAACGACCCTTGTCGAGCCAGCCAAGAAAAAGGCCAAGAAGAAGGCAAAAAGTGGCAAGGCTTTGCCGGCCTCTTGCCCGTCTGGCCTGGCTAACCCAGCTAGCTCCTCTCAAGCTGACATGTTCAGCATGATGCGGGCTTTTGCTCAGGATCAGGGTTGGTCCTTTGTACCGGCTACTTCAACCCTGACTTCTGTCCCTATTCAGGGGTCTGACTTTGAGACTAATCAGCCTTTTGTGATTGATTCGTCTTTGTCTGAGTCGGGTTCGCATGTGCCTCCTATTCCCGCGGCCCTTGGGGCGCCGCCGGGCGAGGAGACTTTTGTTGAACCATGCGGGGCTCTGCCTGCTGAGTCCTTTGTTGGCGTTCCTTTGTCTCATTCCACTCGGGTGGAACCAGACTTGGAGGTGGCCTCTCAAGCTTCGGTTTCTGAATCGCTTGGGCAGGCGGAGTCTCAATCGCTCGCCCTCTGTGGGGTGGAAGCGATTGCTTTGTTGTCTAGATATCTCCCTGAATTTCAGTCAACCCGTGCGCAGGGTTCGACTTCGCGTTGGTTTAAGCAGCAGGATTCCTCCGAGGGTATTGCTCTTGAGGAGGATTTCAAGCTGGAGTATGACCGCATTGAGGCCGCGCTGTTGGTTAAGCGCCCTAATGCGGTTAAGGGTAAGGCTTTCGCCTTCCGTTCTCAGGATCAAGACAGCTTTTTTAAGGCTAAGACTCTTTCTCCTGAGATTTTAGAGGTTGGTCGTCGCTTGCGGGCGACTAATTCGCTTACCTCCGCTGCGTTCAAGGCGGAGGATAAGTTTTGGTTTAATATTGAAAACCAGGTTAGGTCAGGTATGCGTTTGGCGGCTTTTCAAGGGTTTCTCTCCGACCTTAGGTCCAGGGCGGAGGAGTTGAATGTTACTGATGGTGACAAGCTGATTATTGACGACTTGCTGCATACTCTTTTTTGTCTGCAGTGGTCGCAGCTTTCCACCGCAGCTGCTTCGGCTACGTTCCGTCGCAGGACCTTGGCTCTCTCGGCACTGGGTGTTAGAGAGTCGGGCATTGCTCAACTTCTCCGGGATGTTCCGTCTCGGGGTCCTTCGCTTTTTGGTGGTAAATTCGCTACGGTTTTTCAGAGAGAGATCGATGCGCGAAAACAGATCTCGGATATGACTAAGCAGTTTCACACTAGCTCTAAGTCAACGCGGGCCCCTGTCCGGCGTAGGCCTGCTGGTCCCGTTTCGGGTCAACGCAGTCGCGTGTCTAGGGTCCCGCCTTCTGAGCCGCAGCCAGCTCCTTCTCGCGGGAGAGGGAGTCGTGGCAGGGGCATTTCGAGAGGTTCTCGTGGTAAGGCGACGGCTTCGCAGAAGGCCAAGCCTGGGTTTTGATGTTTTTCCCCGAGCGCTTGTTCGTCCGAATGTGGTAGGTGGCCGACTTCATTCGTTTCTCCCCGCTTGGGAGGCCATCTCCGGGGACGCGTTTGTTCTCTCCGTCGTGCGAGACGGATTCTTCATAGATCTTTGCGCTTCGCTCCCCGGAGGGGCTATAAGAATTCGGTCACCTCCCATGTCTGCCCTGTCTCGATCTCATGCTTCAAAGGAGATCGAGTCTCTTTTGGAAAAGAGGGCTATAGAAAGGGTAAGAGACAGGCCGTCTCTTTCCCTTTCTCCAATTTTTGTCTGCCGGCTCCTCATGAGACCTTTTCAGAGACATCTCCTCAGGTTCTTCAAGCCGGAAAAGACTCTCTTTTGGTCTGGATTCCAGTACCAGTAAGGATCAAGTCTCTTCTCTCTTGTTGGACGAGCGAGGAGTTTCTCGCGCGAGGCAGGTCCTTCACTGCCCCTCTCCCGTCGATATCGGTTTCGACGGACGCCTCTCGGTTGGGGTGGGGAGGACACTGCAACGGCAGCACGGTTGCGGGGGATTGGTCTCATCTTGGGACTCTTCCTCATATCAATGTCCTGGAGTTTATGGCAGTTCTGTTGAACTTGCTCCATTTCAGAAGTCGACTTCTCAGTCGTTCGGTTCTGATTCTCACGGACAATGTTACTGTGGCGGCATATATCAATCGGCAGGAAGGCACTCGTTCGGCTGCCCTGAATGCCCTAGCAGCTCAGCTGTGGAGGTGGTGTCGTCGCATGGCAATCACACCCGTGGCCTCTTTCATCCCCGTTCGGGAAAACCTCATTGCGGATTTTCTGTCTCGGGGCAGGTATCTTCCATCGGAATGGATGCTCCATCCGGAGGTCTTTTGCCGCATTCGCAGTCGCCTAGGTCCACTGGAAGTGGATCTATTTGCGTCGGTGCTAAATCACCAGCTGCCGAAGTATTGCTCCCGTGTTCGCGATCAGGGAGCATGGGCTCTCGATGCTTTCTCCCTCAGTTGGGAGAACCTTCAGGGATTCGCCTTTCCTCCCTTCCAACTGATTCCGCGTGTCTTGCGGAAAATCAGGGAAGATCGGGCGCGGGTGCTTGTAATAGCTCCCTTTTGGCCCCGGAGGAATTGGTTTCCAGAACTTACGAGCCTCCTAAGGGCTCAACCGTTCGTTCTCCCGTTAAGAGCGGATCTGGTGTTGCAGCCCCTATCGGGGATTCTTCACCACAGTCCGGAGTCCCTTCATTTGACTGCTTGGCCCCTGTCAGGGAATCTGCAAGACAATCGGGTCTCTCTGATAGAGCCGCGGACTTTTTAATGTCCAGTCGTAGGGTTTCTACTAGGGAAATTTACAATTCCCGTCTCTCGGTCTTTTTCCTTTGGTGTAAAGAGAGAAATCAAACCCCTTCTAAGGCTCCACTGTTAGAACGTTGATTAAAATTGTTAATCTTGTTGGTTAAAATTTTAATCAACCGAGGGTTACCAGGTGAACCACACATGTGTAGGTTAAAAGTTTAATCAACGGCCTGTTGATTAAAGTTTAACCTGTGGTCGATTAAAATTTTTAATCATTTGTTGGTTAATCGTATTTTGCTCAACGTTGGTTAAATTGGTGTTGATTAAACTAAAACATATTGTTGGTTAAATGTTTAACCATTTGTTGGTTAGTTTTATTTTGTTGGTTAAATGTTTAACCTTTTGTTGGTTAATCATATTTTGCTCAACATTGGTTAAAATTGTGTTGATTAAACTTAACAAATTGTTGGTTAAATGTTTAACCATTTGTTGGTTAGATTTATTTGATGAGAAACTCCCCGGAGAAACTCTTTTCATATCTGTAATTGTTGTCTAGCTAGCCTTATAACGAAATAGATCTACTCAGTGATCTACTTTCAGCGGTTTGGTAAGTTCGACCTTCTCAGACCTGGACTAGACTTGACTAAGCCAGGCCCACCGGTAGACTACGCCTACTCCTACATTGGTGCTTATATCTTTTTCTCAAAAAACTGTTCTAGTTTCAGTGTTTGTCATATTGCCCTGTCCGCGAAATATGGACATGCGCGAAGTTGAACACACCGCCATACCGCCGGCGTCGCCTCCTCGCTACCATAGGCGCAGTCAGTAAATCTACCAGTGGGCCTGGCTTAGCCAGGTCTAGTCCAGATCGAGCAGGTCGAACTTGCTCCCAAGCCGTTTAAATTAGAAAGAAAGAGCACACTGTAGATCTATTTCTTCCCAAGATTAAGCTGGACAACAATCACATATATGAATAATATTTTCTCACCTTCAAACACGCCGACAAACTCTTTGAAAGTCCCCACTCATTCAGCGACTTGAATGACAATGCCTTCCATTTTTATCGCAAACAATTTCTGTGATAGATTTGTGCGCAGCGAATTTGTTCCAAATCCATATGCGCATGCGCTGTTCGGTCACGCGATTGGTATTTTAATCAACTTTGATCAAACTTTTAACCAACAAAAAGATAAAGTGTCTTGACAGTTAGCACTATCAGTTTGGCGGGAAAGCAGAGAACACTGTTTTTAATCAATGTTGGTTACAAAGTAACCAACAAGAATAAAAACAATAATTTTAATCAACAATATTTTTAACCCACGCAAGATTAAAAGTCATTTTTAACCAACATTCATTTTATAACCAATGTTGAGCGATTTTTAATCAACATTTTTTTAATAAGTAGTTTTTTAATACATGTTTTAACAGTGTCCTATCGGTTCAATTGCGGATTTCTTAATCTCGTTATTTGACAAAGGGAGATCTATCTCTACTATCCGAGGCTACCGTTCGGCGATCGGGGCCATTCATTCGGGTTTCTCAGATGGTTCGGGGATTTCCAATTCCCCGCTACTAAGTGGTTTGATTCGCTCGTTCTTTCTGAAACGACCTTCTTTTTCTAAGTTAGTGCCGTCTTGGAGTCTGCCTAAGGTCCTGGAGGCCTTGGCGAAACCTCCTTTCGAACCGTTAGGTGAAGCTTCGCTTCATCATCTTACGGTTAAGACGCTCTTTTTGGTAGCTATTGCCTCTGGGCAGAGGCGCAGTACTCTTCATGCTCTCTGTCTTATTCCTGGTTATGTTCGCTGGGAGAGAAAAGGCGTTAGATTGATTCCTAAGGCTTCTTTTATTGCCAAGAATCAGACAGCTGCCTCTGGCCCTGTTGAGATTTTTCTTTGTCCGCTTTCTGACTTTTCTTCTGTGCGTGAGGACAAAGTTTGGTGTCCTGTAAGGGCTCTCAAATGGTATATTGATAAGACTAAGTCTTATCGTAAGGATGATCAGTTGTTCCTGATCACTAGAGAGCCTTTTTCTCCTGCCTCTCTTGATTCCATCTCTAGGTGGATCATCGAAGCTATTAGGGCCGCTGGCACAGAGGCTCTTTTATCCGACAGTAAGCCTCGTGCTCATGATACTCGTAGTGTCAGCACTTCTTGGGCTCTGTTTCAAGGTGTGGCGCTTGTTGATATTTTGAAGGCTGCTTATTGGCGTTCGTCCAATTCCTTCATTTCTTGCTACCTTAGGGATGTTCCCGCAGGTGAAGCTATGTTTGCGTCAGCCACCTTGAAGGCCGCTGTGTCTTCTTTGTAATCTTTGGTGTAATCCTATTCCCTTCTGCTTGAAACATGCCTCCCGGTCTTTGAGTTGGCGCTGGTCTGGCATAATAGGTAGGTATATATGATTTATTGCAGTAAATTTGTAAAATCAGCACTGATTTTCTTATTTACTATATAAATCTATATACCTACCTATGACCCTCCCTCCTTCCCCGCACCTTGCAAGCAACATGTTTCTACTTGGGGTTGCTCGCAAAAGAGGAAGATGGCCGTAGCGTGTTGACGCGCGTGAGTGGCGAAGGGGACAATAGGATTACGGGGGGTGCGCACAATATTGTGACTCATGTGTGATAAATTCTCGAAGGGGTCCCGTAGTCAAGACTACTGGCATAATAGGTAGGTATATTGATTTATATAGTAAATAAGAAAATCAATGCTGATTTTACAATTCTACTTGGGGTTGCTCGCAAAAGAGGAAGATGGCCGTAGCGTGTTGACGCGCGTGAGTGGCGAAGGGGACAATAGGATTACGGGGGGTGCGCACAATATTGTGACTCATGTGTGTTAAATTCTCGAAGGGGTCCCGTAGTCAAGACTACTGGCATAATAGGTAGGTATATAGATTTATATAGTAAATAAGAAAATCAGTGCTGATTTTACAAATTTATGATATTTATATCTGCATTCCTATAGATTTTGTAAATTTGTCTTGATGAATGATGAAAGAAATATTTGTGGATGAAGGATGGATTTACTTTACATTTTATATTCTTATGATGAATAATTTATGGATTCTGTAGTGCAGCTATAGAGATTTTTGTCAGTATAAGTAATTTTTTGTAGGCAGTTGTTAGTTCCTGTCTGATTTGTTTGCACATTAGTTTTACACAAGGTGTTGCTGTGTAAATTACTAGAATATTTTTAATAGGTACCTCTACCATCATGTAGACCAGTGCATGTTGTGTTCGCAACACTGGCATATTTCACTTTAGGACAGTTTCCATTTCAGTTCATGACCAAAAAAGTGTAATGAAAAGCTTGACACCTTGTTAAGAAGCACATTGGCCACAATTCACAAAGAAGGGTAAACCCATGGTCTAAACTATGGTTTAAAATAAGCGTAGCCTGTATTGCCATTTATAATAATAATAATAATAATAAATAATGTATTGGATTCCCTGTATTGCCTGTATTGCCATTTATAATTGGACATGAGGCCATGTAAGTTGCTTGTACTACCCTTACAAGAAGTATTCATGAATTCAGGCCATGGCCTTTTCACCAAAAAAAAAATTCTATTTCATTGAAATTCTAATTCATTTCATCTTTTCTTTTATTACAGCACCACCAAACTGTTGTATGTGCTGATTGGATTCCCTGCCACTCCTGGTCTTGCTCAGTTCCAAGATACGATTGAGATCACTCGTCCTATCCATCTACCTGTTTGCCTGGGACTCCTGGACCCTCACAGCAGACCTCCAGAGGCGAATTCAAGCAATGGAAATGAGATGCTTCCGTAAAAAATACTAGGCATCTCGTATATCTGATTGTGTAATCAGTCCGTCCTTGAATTGACGTAACCTTGGTGTTATGTTAAACTCGTCCATGTCACTGTCAACTCATGTGTCTAGTATCTGTAAGTCGGTTAGGTATCAACTGAGAAACTTAGGTTTTATTAGGAAATACTTAAGGCGTTCAACCACAGAGAAACTTGTTCATGCTCTTATCTCATCACGCTTAGATTTCTGTAATTCCATCCTCTATTTGCTCCCTGACATGCAACTCGTTCGTCTCCAGAAACTACAAAATACTGCTGCGCGTATTGTCACACTTTCTCCTCGTAGAACTCACATTCATTACCCCATTCTCAAAACTCTCCACTGGCTCCCGGTATGTGATCGAATCATTTTTAAGTTGTTGCGGCTAGTTTTTCGTTCCTTACATGAGTCTGCTCCTTCCTACAATATGAAGTTGATTGTTAAGTATAAGCCTACAAGACGTCTTCGTTCATCTCAATCCTCCTTATTAGTTGTCCCTAGAACACGCACTTCCTGGGGGTAGAGCTTTTTCTCATTCTGGTCCGTCCCTATGGAATAAACTACCACTCAGTATTCGTAGCCTTGCCATCCCTTCAGGACTTCAAATCTGCTCTAAAAACCCATCTTTCTCAAAACAGTCCTATTTAATGAATACAGTCCTATTTAATGAATACAGTTACAATTTATGTTTTTAGTATACATATAACTCTACTTTAGTGTAAGAATTCGATATACATGTATATATTTGTTCATTATTGTTAAATTGTAAAGCGCCATGAGCGTCAGAGCCTGGCGGATACCGGCGCTATATAAATGTTCATATTATTATTATTATTATTATAAAGACCACATAACCAACAAGACGGTCCGCACCATCATCCACCAAGCAATTTGGCCATACGAAGAACTCCTCACGACCGTGAAAAAGCACAAACTGAAATGATATGTTTGACGTTCTTCGGGTCTTGCGAAAACCATCCTGCAAGGCACGGTGAAAGGTGGAAGAAAAAGAGGAAGACGGAAGAAAAGATGGGAAGACGATATCAAAGAGTGGACCGGCCTGGACTTTTCTTGTTCTCCATCGAAATGTGATTTCGACTTAATTCAGTTTTGCTGTGACTCTTTTGAAATTTGGTTACATATATAGTAGAAGTGGATATTATTGTGAATGGCAATTCAGTAGCAATGAATTCCTGTACATGTAGAGAAAATGATTTTTTTTTTTTCATTTATCAATTGATGGCTTTTTTCCTTGTCCATCTTCCTAATACCTCAGTCACACTAATAAGACCGACACAAGACCCAGAACAAAATTACCCTGAATGGCAAAGAACTGGTCGGTTTGGTGGTGTGATGGCGGTAATAGGATGAGTGGGTGTAACTTGTGCCCCTTTCCTGAATCTTTAGGAAAAGTGTTAAAGACAACTTGCATGTTGTCTTCAGCACATGTTGCTGCCAAGAAATATTATGTCCAGATATATTATTTAAAATGTTGACACATCCTTTGCCTCTGATAATATCCTTCTTGAAAAATCCCTGCCCTTACCAACCATATAGAGCCACATAATGGTCCGAACCAGTTAGCCTGTAATTTTTGTTGTATTGTAATTTGAATATACCCTTATTGAAGCAAAAAATTAACTTTTTCCTTTAATTTGAACTTCCTTTTCTTGTGAAGGGTCAGAAAGGAGAGGGAATAAGAGAGAAGGAGAAAATGGAGAGGTGCAAAAAACGGTAAAAACAAGCCATTGAGAGAAAGGAAGGAAAGGATGAAGAAACAAATCATGACAAGAGGATGAGGGAGAACGCAGCGATGGAGATATTGAGAGAGAGGGGAGAGTAGTGAAGAGTGAACACAATCCCAAAGTGAATTTTGAAATATTAGTAGGCCAAGTGGCGTACCCAGGATTTGTTAAAAGGGGGGTGGGTGTATATATCAGTATATCAGTATTTGGGGGGTCTATTTACTCCAAAAAATCTCTGACAAGCCAAACAAAAAGAAAAAAAGTAACATTATTTGGGGGTTACTTTCACTCAAATTATCCAATAAGTGTTAAAAAAAAGTTAACAGGAATTCTAAGGCGGCGTTTTTAACATCAAAAAGGTGTGTGCCGACTTACAATAACACAAAAAGGGGGTGTTCGACCACCTAAAAATGCACCTTTTGCCCCCCCCCCCCCCCCTCCCCTCGATAAGTGCATGGGTAGGCCTACCTTCTTGCATTAATTTTATTCTTCATTTCATGTATTCTGCATCTATGTGTATTTATTTACTAAACCGAATTTATAACTAAAAAACACTTTATAACTCCTTGCCTGAACCAACATCGTGATTAGATGGAAGCTTGTGAACGTGTTAGAGTAAGGATGTGTATGTAGAGAGAAAGAGAGGGGAGGGCGAGGCGTTTGCTGACAGAAATTGATGTCCATGCCCAGTCTAAACTCTCTTTGAAAAAAAGCATTCTGCAGCTACCTGGTGAAAAGAATATTTATGAAGCCGAAGTGAACCACGGAGAGCAGCAATACAAATTTCACAAGTGTGGGCTATATGTAAAGAGCAAGGAGTTCTGTCATAACTCCTTGGTCAGAGCAGGGAGGTAGAAGAGAGATCTCTCTTCCACCTCCCCAGTCAGAGCAAGAAGCTTACACTCCTTAGCCAGATGACTTGGCAAATCAGGCGTAGGCCTAGGGGGCTGGGTCAAGTTCGGCCCGGACCGCTGGGGTTGAATATATTACTGGTATGGACTTCCGATTTTTTTTTGTTTCATTTTGAGAAAATTTACCACAAACATTTGGATGATTTTGGCGTAATGAAAATTTTCTCACTTTTCAGATATGACGGTAACCTGATATGACTTGGATATTATCAATAATCAAGCTTCCAGAATGTTAGGCTATAGCCCAATATTAGAAATATTAGAAGAAGAAAAAAGAAAGAAACCCCCAAACAAAAATCACTGACGTGAGGGGGGAGGGGGCCAGGGGGATGCCACACTCTTATGACAAGTATTACATCTCCCTAATCAATTCCCCGTCCAAGGAGACAAAATAAAATCTTATGTGTTCATTGTTTTATCAGTCTTCAATCGATCGCATGATCCTGCTGTTCTGAAGATACAAAAAAGGCTTTTCCCCACATTTCTCTCTATCCTCCGATTGTAGTATTGGAAATTTGTCTAAGCATCCAACCGCATAGGCCTATATGCCCGCCCCCGCACTATTTCCAGTACAATGTATATCTTGACGACTAGTAACCGAAATTAGTTTGGAAAATGTGACATGGGCGTAAGGGGATATTTTCGCTCCTGGGGGTCGCCTCCTTTATTTTGCTAAACATTGTCGACATGAATGATTCCATTTCCTCGAGAGCGAGAAATAAATTTATTGGACCTGCGGGCAATCGTACTCCGCGCGCGGTGGCCGTTACCCGAAAATAAAAACAGAGTGGCGGGCTCTGAAACCAGCCCCTGCCTCGTACGGCAATAATTGTGAATGACGACAGGGCTGTATTTCATCCACTCCGATCTCTCTCCTTTTCTCTCCCTCCGAGCTCCAGCCCCTCCTTCCCTTACAAAAAAGTCTAGTACGTCTCTGGTATAGAGCTGATCGTATGGATTGTTGTTTCGTCCATGTTTCAAAATGTGCGACCTCCCCTTCCCCCTTTTAAATGCCTTTTCATTTGTTTCCTCTTTCTCTTTCTTTCTTGTCGGGCAAAAACATTTGTTATTCATGTATGTAGGATTACCATGCAATAATCAAAATTTGGTAATTCTACTCACACACGATGTCGCGACTACCCCAGCGACCGCCCGCCGGCCAGGCCAGGCGATCGACAGGCTAGGCTAGCCCCTTGCCTGCCCACGGAATGAGCTCTAGCGCTCAAGCTTTCTCTCGCGCGCGATACGTCTCTGGTATAGAGCTGATCGTATGGATTGTTGTTTCGTCCATGTTTCAAAATGTGCGACTTCCCCTTCCCCCTTTTAAATGCCTTTTCATTTGTTTCCTCTTTCTCTTTCTTTTTTGTCGGGCAAAAACATTTGTTATTCATGTATGTAGGATTACCATGCAATAATCAAAATTTGGTAATTCTACTCACACACGATGTCGCGACTACCCCAGCGACCGCCCGCCGGCCAGGCCAGGCGATCGACAGGCTAGGCTAGGCCCTTGCCGGCCCACGGGATGAGCTCTAGCGCTCAAGCTTTCTCTCGCGCGCGATAGTATTGCCGAGTTATCAATCCTTGGTATTGCAAGCCCTGTCAGCATTACACCCCACAGCGGCAGGCCAATGTAAATACATATAACTCTATATGGTACCTTAGCAGGACAGTGCTTTGTTAGGAGCATTGTCTGAATGTCCTGCTAATGTCCGCGAGTGTCCTGCTAATGTACAGCAATGTATTGTGACGGAATAAACCTCATTGTTCACTGTCCCGCTAACGTACCATCCAGTGATATAGACGTTACGCTGTGCATTTGCCGAAAGAGGTAGGCCGACCGTCACAAGTTATAAGCGTCATGCCATACGCTTATAAAATTTCAATTTTAAATCATAAATATCTTGATAATGAAATCAGCAATTGACCTGTAAAAGTCATACGATTCCCGACTGACCTAAAGGTTTCAAATTATCATTGCAGCATGAGCTAATTCAGATTTTTTTTGTTCTGATCTCCAACAAAGTTACTCAATGCCTTTAAGTCACGATGCTTCAAAGATGTACATTATCACTGCTACTAGTAAGAACATAATAATACAAATCACGCATTAAACATGACATTTACGTCGACTTATTTAAAACCCAAGTGAAAATCTACATGCAGAAAATGTATCAAAACGGATACATATCATCTTGTATCAATTTTTTTTTAGTTTATTTTTCTTACACGATGGCCCTTTGAATAACTAGTATTGCTACAAACGATGTGTGTGTGTGTGTGTGTGTGTATATATATATATATATATATATATATATATATATATAAGTGACTCCACTTTGCAATTCTTCCCCACAATGTGTAACCGCACAACAAGGGTCCCAAGTCCTTGTGTTGCCATAAAGCCATTATGGTAATAGCCGGGAGGGCGCATTGTTATACATAATTTGTATATATATATATATATATATATATATATATATATATACACTCAACCAAAAAAGTAAGTTCCCCCCTTGCATTTTGGATATATCTCAAAAAGTATTTCACCGATTTTCATAATTCAAACGGGAATGGATAGGAAATTTTATTACTCATAACATGAATGGCATATCACTGCCACCAGATATAATTATTGGTGTAAAAAATGCATTTTATTTTATAATCATATATGTTATTAATCAAAGTGTTAAGATAACTATATCTTAATTAATAGAGAGGTTATTGATTGGGAATGTCAAATAAAATCAGTGTGATTGTGTCAAATCTTTAAAAGCTTTTTGAAGAATGTCAATTGGGTCTTACCCTGTCCAAATATTTTCTAATTATTATACTCGTAAAGAACACGGTGTATTCTTTGTATTGATCTAGACCAAATTAAGATGAATTAATTAATTAATGTCTTTTAATGATGATAACGTTGTTCTCTATTCCAAAATATACTGAACTACAAAAGAAACGTCGCACATGTATGTGTTTGAAACTGTTTTATTTACAATGAAACATATTCTTTATTCAAGAGTGAAAACTGAGAAAATGTTTTGTTTTGTTTTGATTAACAAGTACAGATGTGCGATAACGACTCTCGTCGTTGATAGCGCCAGGTCTGACGTTGTTGGGCCCACAGGAGACGTTACCGACGATGTCGAACGGTGAGGATAGGGCCCCGAGCAGGACGCCGACAAGACAAGTTGAAGCTTCTCAGCCGACGACGAACAGTTGCTGCAGAAATTGGTCTGTTGTGTGTGCCAATAGTCTGTAGAGCCGATTCTGTTGCTCTGCGGAAGCGATCCTGCAAGTGGTCCCGGTGAAGATGGCGATCTTGACGTGCTGTTGTCACCCTTGGACGACAACTGCGCTGACGATCGTTGGTGCTGTTGGTTGCATTGTATCGCTCCCTTTGCCTCTCTTTATAAAAGCCGTTTTGCTAATACATACCATCATCTTCGAAATTCATTATTAGAGAGCAATACACGACCATAAAACACTTTTTCACACATTTAAAAAAAGATCAACAAGTCCTATTTCGTGAAAATGAAGACTGATGGAACAGTAGGGATGGTAAACATTTTATCGGTATACACATACACTTCAGACAAAACAATTTCAAGCCACCCAAAGAATCGAAAATGCATTCAATTCACGAGGAAGGTTAAAACAAATAACATGCTACAACAGGCAACCTCACAATTCAGACAACACTTTATATAGATAGAAAGCAGTCTAACTGCATTCGAATGAGAATTTAATGAATAATAATTTTAAAAGTATAAAATTCTCCATAAAAGTGGTAAATGGCTGAGTAGACATTTTGACCTACAAAGAATAACATTTTCTTTTGAAAGAAATATATTTGAAATCAACTTATTTCAATTTCATTTAAAAAGAGAAGAGGGCTATGACTTTGTATGATATACTGGACTTTAACTTCAGCGCCGAATTCAAATGATTGAAGCTCTTATCGTCAGATTAGTTTCTACGGAGCTTGTCATTAAATGTTGACTATTATGGGCCAGGAAGCATTTGGAACTCAGTCTTATGGGGTGTTGCAAGAAAGTTGCGATTGATTGCAAGTTGCAACTGATCGGTACTGACCAATCAAAATCATTGTTGCAAGCGCATCTTGTTGAATGGGCAGACCCTGAACCATTCAGAATGGTTGTTCTAATTTGCTTTACAATTTGCAATTGATTGGAACTTTCTTGCAACACCCCATTAGTCAAGTTGATTACATATTGGGCAGAAATTATTACTTCATTTTTTCTTCAAGGGATAAATGGTAAATAATCATGTATTATATATCATAACGGCTGACAATATTGTATTGCTCTACAGTATGTCCCATACAAAATGCGACCGGATTTCAGCATCAATAACTTTCAAAATTGCCTATTAATCTGAATATCTTTACATATTATAAAATATAACTAGTTATCTGCATCTCGAAGAAAAACCTCATCCGATTTTGTTTAGTAATCACGGAGAAATGAGAATTTTTGTAACGTATGTCACTGGTCCCTTCCCTCTAAGTTTTGATAGAAGGGAGACCCACAAATCACTATGACTTATATGAGCGATTCCACACTCTTTTAAATGTTTTTAAAAGGAAGTTACTGTTTTGTTGTTATCTGCTATAATTGTACATTTATGGGAGTGCTTCATTCAGCATCATAATCATCATCATTCTTGTTGTTATTGATGTAGCAAATAAAGGCATTTTTGATGTTCCTTCCAAAACTAAATAAATAATATCTGTTAAGAAATAACCTTTGATTTAATAATTTTATGTTAAATCAAATTAATATCACCCTCTTTAGTTAATGATTTGCCGTGATCTTCTTAAGTAGATATTATTTATATAACTATTTACCTTTGTTAAAGTGGGATGCATAAACTTTGAATATGTTAGTAAACCTGTCTATTGTGAACAAAATATATTCATTTATTTGGATGCCTTAAGAACATCCAAGTGACGAAGTATGGAAGAAAGGGACCCATGACATGCGTTACAAGAATTTGTATTTCTTTGTGACTACTATACCAAATCGGACAGGGTCTTCACTGACTGGAAGAGAAATAGTTGTAATTTCATAATCATTTTTTTTTAATACATTTCATATAAAAAATAAAACATTATTTCTAATCGATACCCAAATGCCGATTTGCTTTGTGCGCCACCCTTTTGTCAAATCTTGGATGGAAGGGACTTATGACATACGTTAAGATGATTAGTCATATTCTTACAATCTTAAACCATAATTATTCAAATTAATTAGATATCCATTTCAAGAAAATTACTATAACATTCTTTCAAAAATACATATCTGTTCCTGCTCAATACTCGCTTTCCCATATATTTCCAACATTTCATCAGCCGATCACATATAAGAAGCATTAACAGTGTAGTAAATTGACCCGAAAGCGTTATAACGGTTTAGGGTTAAATTTGCCGATTGTTACGTAAGCCCTGCACAGCAAGGTCGTCCGGTGCAATGAAATTCCTAGTCTCTTATTAGCCGTTCGCCCGTATTTGGCGAAATGGTTGTGAATACTAAAAAGGAAGACAGAGAGAAGAAAAACACAGATATACATAAGGAAAAGGGAGAGAGAGAGAGAGAAGAAAAACAAAAGAAATACTTAAAGAAATAAAAGGAAGATATAGAGAATAAAAACAAAGTAATAAGGAAAAAAGAAGATAGAGGAAAACAAAGAAATACATCAGAAAAAACAGGAAGACAGAGAGGAAAAAAGAAAAAAAAAATACGTAAAGAAAAGGAACACATAGAGCAAAAAACAACGAATATAGAGAATAAAAACAAAGTAATATATAAGGAAAAAAAGAAGAGAGCAGAAAAAGAAAGAAATTCATAAGGACAAGAGGAAGACAGAGAGAAGAAAAAAAAGGAATACATAAGGAAAAAACAACAACAAAGAAATGCATTAAAAGAAGAAAGAAGATATAGAGAATAAAAACAAAAAAATATAAGGAAAAGAGGAAGACAGAGATAAAAAAGGAATACATGAGGAAAACTGAATCCAGAGAGAAGAACAGCAAACAAATACATATTAAAGGAAGAGAAAAGATGAAAAACAAAGAAATACACAAAGAAAGTAAAAGAAGTTAGAGAGAAGAAAAAAACAAAAAACTACAGAAAGAAAAGAAAACAGGGAGAAAAATACAAAGGAATACATAAAGAACATAAAAGAGAATAGAAAAACAAAGAAATACATAAGGGAAAAAAGGGAGGACAGAAAAAGAAAACAAACCGCCAAAGAAATACATAAGGGAAAAGGGAAGACAGATTGAAAAAAACAAAGAAAAACATATGGAAACAAGGAAGGAAGACAGAGAGAAAAACAAAACACAAAGGAATACATCAGGAAAAAAGAAGTGGAAAGAAAAAAGAAAAAAGGAAATACTTTTTTTTTTCAGGAAGACAGAAGACTGGCACGAACACGCTTTCTATTGTTAGTGGGGTGGGGGGGGGGGTGATGATGAATAGATCATCCCCCCACTAACAATGGATAATTATGCGTGTCTACGCCCATAGGCCAGCTGTTTCAGTGCCAAGTACGCCTTATATTTGAATAATTATGCAAATGAGCTCCTTTCAAGATATGGAAGTGTCTCCCAGACGACAGATTAGCCAATGTTTTTCAAAGGAAACATCACAGAGAACAAATCAAGTCAAGTAGTTTGTTTAGGTATTTTACCAAAGCTTTCAAGTTTACTTTTTGAAGAATCTGCTTAAGCTCAAGAAGAATAACACCTGTTATGTCCCTCCATTTGGCCAGGCATTCTCTGACTGCTTCGTTATAATCATCGTTGCACCTTATTAGGATACACCTGGCCTGATTATGTGCGATGCCAAGCTTGCCACACAACACGTAGTAACTGTCATGTGGGATGTGTTTAGATAATTCGTCTAGTTTATCTTCTGCCACTCTGCATAAAAAAAAGGATTACAAAGTGGTGATGAATAAATTTCGCTTAATCATTTTTCATGATGGTTTAGCTCGGGTAAGAATTTTTAATCGCTTTCCCTTCATGTAGTCAACTTACACATTATAGTCGAGTGCAAACCCTACAGGTTCTTTATGTTGTATTGTACTTTATATGACATCTTATTAAAAAAAATAGTTGATTACTTAATTGATATAGACTTCTTCATTTTATTTGTTATTATCTTTTTTTTTAATTGTAATTCATATAACGGTTTTTTTTTTTTTGGGGGGGGGGGGCTGACTTTTTGTATCACACATATGAATGACGTAGAACTGAACTAAATGATAAGTCACTAATCCTAGCCTATATGCAGACAGTTATGATGGCTTTTGGTATTAACGGTCGAATACGTCGAGTAATAAGCCACTTCGGGGATGCAATCTGAGCATGAGCAGATAAAGGTCATCTGTACCAAATTCTAAAACCCACTGACACTAATATTCGATATGTGCTCATGAATGTCATGTAATCATTATTCAAGTATGCACTAATGGTGCATTCCATGATATTCAGGTGGAAGTATTCTTTTTAAAGGGGGAAACAAAAGCTATTCATGAGGCACCTCTATCACTCCCAGAGTTATTTTTCTGAAGTGCACATAAAGGGACCCTCCATGTCTAAAATATCTGTGGATATTTGGGGTCATTTGTACCATGCGCTAACCCCGAACTGGCTTATTGTCGGGTTAATTTGGCAGTTCAAATATAAGAGGAAAAAACTATGGTATCTTTAAACCGAAACGGGCGGACGACAAAGTTTTTTCAAAAACCTCCACAGTTGTGCGCGCGGCATAGATCAAGGCCTAGAACAACTTTAGACAAATCAAAACGTATTGGCCTCGAAGTACATGCATTGCAATCGCATGCATACGCGCCCCACACGTTTTTTTTTTACTTTTAATTAATTCATTTTTAGTGTGTCAATAACCTAACATTTATTGCTTTAAAAAGACATGTAGCAAATCATGCACTTTACCTGAATAAATTATGGTGTGATTGCTGCATTGCAGCAATGCCTGCACTGTACGTCAGACAGGCTTGCACGTTGCAACGGCTCACACGGGCGGGAACGAAGGTAAAAGCTTAAAAGAGGTACATAAGGTATTATGAAAAATAAACACCCATATCTAATCCAACTTGGATCTAACGTTAGACCTAAAAATTACAATTTCCCTCATGTATGCTCTATCCTGAAAAAGTCGTCGCTGATACACAAATGACCTACTGTAGGAAGTCCCACAGGAAAAGCTGTTTGGAGTAGGCTCCAGGGTCATTCTAAATAACCTTGAAACTTGTAAGCCGATATGCCCAGCTGAGCTTCCCGAATAGCGATAGCAGGCTAACTTTCACCTTCGGGTCCGTCCGTGCAAGCCTTCGCCGTTTCGATCCGCAGCGAGCAGGCCTGGCCGGGGTGCAGGGCCATTCTCAGTCACGTGTGTGACGAAAATTCCTGAAGATAGTTCATAAAACCCGTTGTCTATGGAACCGGGTGGTCCCTGTAGTAAGCCTATGGGAATTTGATAATTCCGTAGTGAATTGGTTAAATCTATGTTTTTGTTTGTTCTTGTTGACCATTTAAAGACACCATAACTCTTTTCTCTCATTTTAGAACTGCCAATATAACACGACAATCACGCGACTTACCCGACCGTTTATCAAAAACCCTTCTGAGGACTTAGACAGCTTGCCTGAACCGAGACTTCAATCAATGGAACACTTCTATATTGCTCTAGAAAAACTAAGTGAAACGAAGTTATACACCTAATGCTGATGTGGAAAGTCATATGGTAAAAATGAATAATACAACCCAACTTAAGCAAGATTTCATCAAAAGCATCAGGGTCCGAAACTAGTCAAAAATATTTAGCGACACTGTGCTTTACATTTCTTGTTTAAACATTTTCTCTACATCGTGGTACGAATTAGAGTGTACTAAAGACCATTTATATTAGGTCACATACATCATTTTGGGAAAGTGATTTGGCTACACAGCTTCAAAGGGATACAAAAACTCCTACTTGTGACGCTGATGCTCTGAATTTGGGCATTTTTGTCAACAGATACTGCAAGACCCAAGACAAAGAGTCATTTTCGAATCCCTTTCTTCTAGTATCATTTTGAAAATTATTTTATTATGATTTTATTATGATTTTATTATTATTATTATTATCATTGTTATTATTATTACCCACGCCGATGAAATCGGCAGGGTTATGTAAAGGGCTCCGTATGTTTGTTTTTTTTGTTTGTTTGTTTGTTTGTTTGTTTGTTTGTTTGTTTGTTTGTGTACAAGATAACAAGAGAACGGGTGAACGGATTTGCACCAAATTTTCAGGGAATGTTCAGAAAGTGACAGGAAAGAATCGATTAGATTTTGGTGATGATTGGTTGACCCCTGCACATTCTGTGTGACCTTGAAGTTTTGACCCTGTAGTAAAGTATAGGAACTTCAGTTCAGATAGTGACAGGAAAGAAACTAGAAAGATTGATGACCCCAAACTTCGCCTGCAGATGCAGAAATATTTTGGCCAATCAAAACACTCATTACTTCGTCTCACCAAAAGTCTATTTCAGGTTTATGAATTTTAGAAGACTTTTAGACCCATTATTTGCCATTTCACTTCAAATCCGTACGAGCCTGCAATGAATATTCAAAGCCAACGTATCCCAGCAACAAGGGATTTTTCGCGGGCTTGAACTACTACTGCGAAAGCGGCTATGTATACTAATAGGCGGCTAGGCTCTATAGCTATCGCGCGCGATACCTTTTTTATCCACAAATTCATTTAGATTCAGGCTACCCTAGCCCTACGGCTTCTCCTCTATTTCTTATCTTCTGTGCATTTCTGTTGTTCTTTCCACTTTGTTGTGGAAGTTTTTGTGATTTATTTTATCCTGGTGGACGTGTAGTACGTGATTTTAATTGTTTTCGGTGAAAATCTGGTGAGTTTGTTCGACGTGAGTGAGTTTATCGCACTCGCGAGCGTTCGCGTGTGTTGATCTGAGTGAGTGCTAGTACAGTGGGCTGTGTAGCTAGCTGTACGTACATAACTATACACAGCGCTGTCGCGAAGTGACGGGGATCTGGTCGGGCTAGGGAGTACATAACCCCAGGGAGTCAGCCTGTGCCTGGCTCACTGTAGTAGGATTGAACTTTTTTCTTTGGGTTATAACGGTCCTGTCATATAACTAGTTTATACCTCATTTATGTCTGTTTGAGTGGATTTCGTAGTTGTAAAATATATACAAAAACTGTATTTTTTTTTTAATTTGTGTGGATTTGCAAAATTTGGTGGCTGATCGAGGTTCGCCGAATACGGGCATGCACGCCAGTATCCACTTTGACTTTGTTGATGGGTGGTGACTGAGCTGAGTGAGTAAGCCCTGTGCCTCGCATGCATGTCATTTTGAAGTCTAGATCCAACTTTATTTGTCGTCATATATATTTTATCCAAGCCCGATGAAAAAAAAACAACCCCAATTGCAATGTAATTTAAAGATAGAACATGAATACATTTACTAACACTTACATGACTGAACACTGAATACAAATTGCTAACATTTTTTTTTCTCACCACGCCACGCTCTCTGACATGTCTAATCAATTACTTTTAGGGGAGGGATGTTTCAATAATAAAATATCTTTTTCAGAAGAATTTTTTCAAGGGTGGGGATACACAAAGCTATGACCTGGATATGGCAATATTTATGGGGGGGGGGGGGGGAGATGTGCCTCTTGTTATCCCCTTTGAATGGCTACTGCTTACAAAAATAATCGCAACAAAACAAAACCTATATTGGGTTAAGGCGTGGGTCTGCCGCCTTTGACGGCCTTTCTAGTTATCATTATTATTACCCACGCCGATGAAATCGGCAGGGTTATGTAAAGGGCTCCGTATGTTTGTTTGTTTGTTTGTTTGTTTGTTTGTGTACAAGATAACAAGAGAACGGGTGAACCGATTTGCACCAAATTTTCAGGGAATGTTCAGAAAGTGACAGGAAAGAATCGATTAGATTTTGGTGATGATTGGTTGACCCCTGCAAATTCTGTGTGACCTTGAACTTTTGACCCTGTAGTAAAGTATAGGAACTTCAGTTCAGAGAGTGACAGGATAGAAACTAGAAAGTTTGATGACCCCAAACTTCGCCTGCCGATGCAGAAATATTTTGGTCAATCAAAACACTCATTACTTCGTCTCACCAAAAATCTATTTCAGGTTTATGAATTTTAGAAGACTTTTAGACCCATTATTTGCTATTTCACTTCAAATCCGCACGAGCCTGCAATGAATATTCAAAGCCAACGTATCCCAGCAACAAGGGATTTTTCGCGCTTGAACTGTACTCTCGTTGCGAAATCGAAAGCGGCTAGGTATACGGTATACGTATAGCCTAGCACGTCTAATTTCTCCTATTTCTTATCTTCTGTGCATTTCTGTTTACTTTCCCCGGTTCTTTCCACTTTGTTGTGGAAGTTTTTGTGATTTATTTTATCCTGGTGGACGTGTAGTACGTGATTTTAATTGTTTTCGGTGAAAATCTGGTGCGTTTGTTCGACGTGAGTGAGTCTATCGCACTCGCGAGTGTTCGCGTGTGTTGATCTGAGTGAGTGGCTGAGTAGCTGTAGTGTACGTACATAACTATACACAGCACTGTCGCGAAGTGCCTGGGGCCCGCTGACTGTAGTACTGAGTGAGTAAGCTCTGTGCCTCGCATGCACGTCATTTTCAAGTCGAGATCCAACTTCTTTTGTCGTCATATTTATTTTATCCAAGCCCGATGAAAAAAAAAAACAACAACCCGAATTGCAATGTAAAGATAGAACATGCATACATTTACTAACACTGACATGACTGAACCAAGGCCGTACGCAGCGGGGAGGGGGGGGGGGGGGGGGCAGTTCCCCCCCCCCCCCCCAGAAATTTCAAAATCATACTTTTTTTAAATCGGGTTTTAGACTTCAAGTTATGGGTTCCTTTGAAAGCGATCATCTTGCCCCCCCCCCCCCAGGAAAAAAATTTCTGCGTACGGCCTTGGACTGAACACTGAATACAAATTGCTAACATTTTTTTTCTCACCACGCCACGCTCTCTGACATGTCTAATCAATTACGTTTAGGGGAGGGATGTTTCAATAATAAAATATCTTTTTCAGAAGAATTTTTCAAGGGTGGGACACACAAAGCTATGACCTGGATATGGCAACATTTATTGGGGGGGGGGGGGGGGGAGATGTGCCTCTTGTTATCCCCTTTGAATGGCTACGTACTGCTTACGCCAAAACCTATTGGGTTAAGGCGTGGGTCTGCCGCCTTTGACGGCCTTTCTAGTTATCATTGTTATTATATTAAAATTATTTCGACGAGACGCCACGCCACCCACCCTTTCGGAACAAGCCTCATTTATATGGGTCCTAGTTCGAAAAATCACTTTGCATCATAAATTGGGATAGAATGTTAAAAAAACCGTTAAGTGTCACCGTATCAAGTCGAGCCCCTATGACACTCAATCTTGCTCACTTACAACCTTCTTATTGGGCCATTACTATGTAGGTCTTTGATATAAATGGAGGTTATTTAAAAAATGGCAGACGTGAGCGAGGGAAGCCTTTATCTTAATTTCACACACCATTTGGGATTCATGCAGATTATGTAAATTGCTCAAAATTGCCCCAATGTGCAACAAAACTGAAATCATTATATTAACAAATAATATAGCAAATCAGGGGGGGGGGGAAATCAGCAGAAAGAACTTTTCTACCTTTGCTATTAATATAAAAGAGTTAAATGTACTGCACTTGGGAATTGTGATGTTATTTTCTTAAAAATGATTACGTTTACTACTGTAAAAACTCACTCAAAGTTGTAATTTGTGTGTACAAATGGTAGCAACACTTTCCATTGTTTTAATTCAATCGTGCGTGAATTATGAAGACTAAGGTGTGCATCAAATGAAAGAAGAGTATGTATGAACATGTATATTTCATCAAGGAAATTATTCATTATGCTAGAAACTGTCGTAAAATCCTGTTTCGCTTTTTTTCTGAGACACACTGTATGTATATGCATGCATGTATATATATATATATATAAACCGTGTAAGTCAAAAAGGTCTACACTAGAATTTTGCTATTCATTTTTACTCTTACTGTGCCAAGGGGTTTAGCTCTCTTCTAAATGTTAGCAAAATGCGATCTATGCTTACTTTTCAAATGTCTGCACTTCATCAACCATCTATCATTTCTCAAAATTGTCCGTGGAAACCCCACTAATCCAATCTACTACAAACCTACTATAGCTAAAGTCAAACTATCGCTAATTTTGCAACATTTCCTTTTTCAACCATTCCCAGCATTTACGCCGCCCGAACACGCCCTATATATCAAGTATATAAAGTATATTATGGTTCGATATGGAATTATTCAAGCTTTAAAATAATACTCAATACGACCTATATTGTTCTCATCTTAAAGAAATATAATCGATCAAATTCGAGTTTCCTTACTTTTTGTGATGGGTTACTGGGTATATAATAATTATGATGATGTCAATGATGTTAATAACAACAATAACAGTATAATAACACTACTACTACTACTGCTACTACTACTATAAAATATTGTTAAATATAGTATCGATAGCAATAATAATACTAATACTAATAATAATAATAATAATAATAATAATGAATGAATGAATGAATGAATGACTGAGTTTATTACCAAAAAACAAACAAGTTAAAATAATTATGAGACAGTTGTTTTACATTTGTTTGGTAAAAGGACTCTACGGAAATAGCAAATTCTGCTAGTGAGATGTAGAGCCTCTGTTCAACTATGTACATTATAAACAAACATTTAGCATGATATATTACATGAAATCAATAAAACTAAAATATATATTTATGCAATGTGAATAATTTTATCTTACGGTTAGGTGCTTTGGAATAAAACTAGTACACGTCAATAATTTAATTACACTGCATAATACAAGCACCAAGTGGAATACAAACTATAAAAGTAAATGAAATACATATAATTATATATCAATATTCTTGTATGAGGATATTTTTTAAGCTCCGTGCGAAAAGACTGGACAGTTTTAAGCTGTCTTACATTATCTGGAAGATTATTCCAGATTTGCGATCCAAAGTATGAAATTGAGGTTTTAACGTGCTCTATTTCACCCTCGGTAAAATTAAAGTTTTTTACTCTTTTTGTCTTGTACTATAACAATTAAAAAAAAAAAATAATATTCATACAATGAATGAGGGAATTTATTATGTATGATCCTAAAAATAAAAATCGCTACAGAATGCTTGTACAGCTTGAATATGTCCAGAATATCTAACGATCGAAACAAGGGTGATGATGGAGTCATTCTTCTACTGAATGTGATGGCTCTCACTGTCATTTTTTGTATAATATGTATCTTATGCAATATTGTCATTGGGGCAAATCCCCAGACTTCCAGTCCATTTGAAATGTGAGATTGAATAAAAGAGTGCAGTAACAATACAAGCACTCGTTTTATAATAATAATGTAGGGTTTCCCGTCCAATTTCGCACTTAGTGCACGTAAAAGTAAAAATAGGCCATTCAATTTTGCCTATAGTGCATGAGAAAAAGTAAATAGGTCATTCAAATTCGCGGATAGGGCAGCCAACACCACCAATCGCCATTCAAATTCACTATAGTGCAGCCAAGATGGTCAATTGCCATTCGTATTCGCTTTAGGGCAACCACATTCGCCAATTGTCATACAAATTCATACATAGTGCAACCAAGTTCGCCCGTGAAACCCCCTCGAGCTAAGTTAGAGCATTAAATTTCGCCATTGGGCATCCAGTTATACAATTTGCGCATCCAATTTAGGACATGTATATTTTTTTTAAATTATTTTTCAGTTGCTTTTTCATCTTTACACATTCTTTTCATATTCATCACATGGCCCAAGGAGCAGACAAAAGCAACTATATCACCTTACTGTCGTGCTCCTTATTGGGCTAGTTGGTAAATTTAAGCAAATTTTGTATGTTTATTATGCCTTTTTATCTTTATAAATTTTCTTTCATAATGTGTATTGTCTTGTGTTATTTTGCATCATCTCATCAATTACATGCATTGATTAGAGATATAAATCATAGGATGTGTACGATATCAGGATTTTCTTCTTTCATATGGTTAACATATTTACTTTTTCTGTTTTTATGTCATACTAAGACTTTCATCATGTAAAAGAATCTTTTCATTAAAATTCTAAAGTTCAACGTTGGGAGAACGCGCAAAGAATGTTTGAAAAAGACCTCGCAGATAGAAAATAGAACGTTAACAATAAAGTGTTAAATGTTGCGCAAACAGACCTTTCAAACATAAATAATGCAGAAACTCGAAAAGCAAAATATATGAGTTGAAAGAAGTCAGAGGACATTCCTAAAGAATTTAATCTTTAAATGTTTAACAAACAATGTACATAATTATAATTATTCTTATATGTATTACTGTTTACAAATCATGTGAATACAGAGCTAAATTGGATGAATTAGTTAGGAACATGAATACCCTATGGCGAAATTGAATGCTCTACCTTCAGTCACGTGTTCTTCCGTGCTAATTTGAATACACTGTGGCAAATTTGAATGATATTTTTACACTTTTGCTTGCTCTATGGCGAATCTGACTGCCCATTACGAATTTTGGCTGCCCTATGGCGATTTTGAATGACCTATAACGAATATGAATGAGCTATTTATACTCTTGCATGCACTAAGTGCGAAATTGGACGGGAAAACCTATAATAAGAAGAATAATGCGTATCCGGACAATTACCCCCTGGAAAATCACCAAGGACAATTAATCCCCGGAAAATTACCCCCAAGGACAACCACCCCCGACGGCAATTACCCCCCGGTGTATTTCCCCCCCCGGAAAATTACCCCAAGGACAACCACCCCCGAGGGCAATTAGCCCCCCCCCCCGGGAATTACCCCCCAAGGACAACTACTCCCAGGACATTTACCCCCCGGAAAATTACTCACCAGAAAATTACCCCCCCCCCCCCCCGGAAAATTATCCCCAAGATTAACCACCCCGAGGACAATTACCTCCCGGAAAATTTCCCCCAAGGATAACCACCCCGATGGCAATAACCCCGTCCCCCCGGGTAATTCCCCCATAAAATTACTGGCCCCCTGACCTTATAGAAGTTTGACTTCTCATGAATTCTCGAAGCAAAGGACTGCTACTTTAACTGTTTTAAAAGGTTGATTTGTTGTGTTTACCCTTGACTAATGTCAATGTGGTGAAAATCTCTATTGTCACCATACTTTTAATTAAAAAAGTAATTAAATTAAAAATGTTTCGAAGATAAATCTACGTATAACAAGGACATTAAACTATTTACATTATCTATCACACTCCATGTTAATTTAGTTGGCAATCACCAACAATTTTACGCCTTACAAGTGAATAAATTTAACAGCATATTAAATAGTTTTCAGGTTTATTTTCAGTTATAACAGAACAATCAATATTTCAAAAATTATGATAAATAATCACAGAACTCAGTGACATTACTTTAATGCATTTTGCAAATCATCATTTCAACTAAAGGAGGAATGTATCGAATTATTTGCTGTAAACCGTAAAAATGGAAGGATCTACTGAGAAGCAGAGCTTGTGTAATGAATGTATTATATATATTAGAAGGAAAAATAAAATATTAATATGAAAGTGCGTAATGACATAATCATATCATAACAAATAACATAACTGTAAATTCATCGAGGATTAAAGCAAGGATGTCTGTTATCGATGGGGCTTCCTCCCGATTCTAAAGAGTAAATTTAAACTTCTCATTAACCCTTGGGTGAATTTAACAAAGGCAGGAATCATCACAAAGTGTTCTAAAGATAATTTAAACCTCTGATTAAATTTCTATATATGAAATTTAATAATAGGTTGCGCGCAGATCTATGAGCGAGTATACGCGCTATATCCTGTCGCCAAAAGAAAAGGGGACCCAACAAAGAAAATAGGGTGTAAGTTTTCATCATTTATGCATCATCTGTAATTTTGCTAATCAACTGATCATGTATTTGCCTGTGTATGATCTGTTTCATGATCTATCTCATGATCCATTTCATATGGAAGTAAGATATTATGCTTTCTGGTTCAGCAATTATTTCAGAATGAAATTTACCTTCAAGACTTATTAGTATGCACGGTGCTTAAAAATAAAATAAATAATCTGCTTTCTTTCATTTGATTTTGTAGCTCTTGAGCAAGATTTTCAATCGGCGTGCAGGAAGATGATTTTAGTTACATGAAACTTATTCTAAAAACGTTGATTTTGTGAAAAACAATTATCAAAAACGGTTAGAGCATGTAATTTCATGAAGAAATATCATTTAAAAAAATATTAGTCACTTTCTTTCTGGGGGGTAGTTGCCGGGGAGGGGGGGGGGGGGGGGGGGGGGGGGGGTTGGGGGTAATTTTACAGAGGGTAATTGTCCTTTGGGGTAGTTTTCCGGGGGGTAATTGTCCTCGGGGGTGGTTGTCCTTTGGGGTAATTTACCGGGGGGGGGGGGGGGGGGGGGTAATTTGTCCTTGGGGGTAGTTTTCCGGGGGTAATTTTCTGGGGGGTAATTGTCCTTGGGGGTAGTTGTCCCTGGGGTTATTTTCCGGTGGGTAATTTTACAGGGGGTAATTGTCCCGGGGGGGGGGGGGGGGGTATTTTCCGGGGGGTAATTTTCCAGAGGGTAATTGTCCTCGGGGGGTGGTTGTCAGTGGGGGGGGGGGTATTTTTCAGGGGGTAATTGTCCTCGGGGGGTGATTGTCCGTGGGGGGTTATTTTCCGGGGGGGGGGGGGGTAATTTTACAGGGGGTAATTGTCCTTGGGGGTAGTTTTCCGGTGGGTAATTTTCCGGGGGGTGATTGCCCAGGGGGTAATTGTCCTAGAACCAAATTCAATTTCGTTCTTGCTCCTTCAAATTCGTGATCTGTTCAACGAATTTTTCAAATGGGTCATTGAGATTCCTATTAAGAGCAAACGATTTAAGGAAAGAGCAATCAATTTCACTTTGATTCGTCCAAATTCACTTTTCGTGCAACAAATTCTTCAAATGGCTCATTCTCATCTGAAGAAAGAGAAAACGATTTCACCAGTGAGCATCCCAATTTATTTATACACGTGCAAATTAACTTTTTGTGCAACATATTCTTATAATTCTTCATTCAAATTTGACTTACAAGCAAAAGTTTGAAGTCGAAGCATCCAATTTCAACTGCAGCCGGCTTCTGTTACTCTTCGGTCATTCAATTTCATCAAAAGGCTGGCAAGTTTTAAATGAAGCCTATAATAAATTTCTCACGCTCTTTTTGAATATCTGTGATAAACATGCTCCGATTGAAACTAAAAGTGCAGTAAGCAAAAAGAATTCAAAACCGTGGATCACACGAGCTATCAAAAAATCAATTTCAAAAAAACACAAACTGTACTCCAAAGTTTTGAAATCACATTATGAGAAAGAATCTGTAGAAAAGTATAAAAGATACAGGAATATCCTAACCACAGTATTAAGAAGTGCGAAACAAATGTATTTCAATGAATTGTTTGAAAGGGACAAAACCAATTCTAAAAAGACCTGGAAACACATAAATAATTTATTAGACAAAAGAAACACTTCTAAAAAAGATACTAAAGTGTTTGAACTATGTAAAGTTGATTCCGATGGTGCAATTAACACTGTTACTGAACCAACAGATATTGCCAATGTCTTTAATGATTTTTTTGTAAATGTTGGTCAAAAGTTAGCAAAAAAAAATTAAGGATTCTAACCTTAGTTACGACCACTACTTGGGTACCCGCCAAAGCAGTACGTTTTTCTTTTCACCAATTACTAATTCAGAAATTAGGGATACAATTCTAAATTTAGACCAAAACAAAGCATGTGGATATGACGATTTGCCAGCCAAGCTTTTAGTTGCGGCTGTTGATTTTGTTAGTGAACCCCTTTCTTATATCTTAAACACATCTTTTACATCCGGTATCTTTCCGGATAGATTAAAGATAGCAAGTGTGACTCCCATTTTCAAAAAAGGAACAAAAAATTTACCTGGCAACTATAGACCTATTTCTATCCTACCAATTATTAGCAAGGTATTTGAAAAATTAGTGAATAGCCGACTAATGAAATTCTTAGAAAAGAATGGTATTCTCTACCAGCATCAATATGGATTTAGACATGGTTATAGTACTAAACTTTCATTAGTAAATTTGCTGAATCAAATTACCCAGCATACAGATAATGGTTCAGTTACAGTCGGTGTATTTATTGATTTTGCCAAAGCCTTTGATACTATTGATCATTCTATATTTGAGAAGAAATTAAATCATTACGGTATACGTGGAATAAGCTTACAGTGGTTTAAGAATTACTTATCACATAGATATCAGTTTGTTTGTTATGATGGTATAAAGTCTACCAGAAAGAAAATAGAATGTGGAATTCCACAGGGATCAGTTCTGGGACCGACTTTATTTCTCCTTTACATCAATGACCTACCGAATTCCTCGACATATTTTAACTTTCGTTTGTTTGCTGATGATTCAAATTTATTTCACACTTTCCATCCAGGAGAGAGCAGTATTGAGTTATCAGCAATCAGTAGAAACTTAATGGATATCTCAGCATGGTGCAGTACAAACAAATTGACAATTAATATTGATAAAAACTAATTATATTTTATTTAGAAATAAAAGAAGAAAATACACATTATCTGGTCATCTGTCCATTGATGACAAAAACATACAATCTGTTGATTCTGCATCCTTTATTGGAATTTGCATTGACCAAAACCTAGATTGGAAAAAGCACATAAGCAACGTCTGCAAAACGATAAGCAAGAAAATTGGAATATTATATAGGATACGCCATTTTGTTTCAAAGAAAATATTAACAATGTTATATAATGCTTTTATTCTGCCTCACATTATTTATGGATTAGAAGTTTGGGGAGCTGCAAACAAAACATTTTTAAATCCTTTATTGATCCTTCAAAAACGAATTGTACGAATGATATCTTTCAAAGGTTTATGGCACCACACAGCTCAGTTATTCATTAATTTACAGATTCTAGATATATTTAAAACAATATAGATATGTAATCGGAATGCTTATATTTGATCTCATAAATGATCGACTGCCTCATAAATTTTCAGATTATTTTTCATTTATCAATCATTCTTATCAAACACGATGTAGGGAAAATTGTAACCTCAAAGTAATAAAAATTAGAACAAATGTGGGGAAACAATCTATTTCATATTCAGGCCCTATTACTTGGAATCAGCTGCCAACAGGTTTAAGAAGTATAAATTCCAGAAGATCATTTAGTAGACAATTAAAAAAGATAATCCTCTGTCAATGAATTTCAACTATATATGAATAATAAAAAAGTAATTAGTATTAATGCTTTTTCATGTAAATATTGTAAATTGTAAATATATGTATCAATTGTAAATTGTAAATATGTTTGAATGTAAAATGATTAATATGTATAATAGTGATAATGGGCTAACCTCGATTAGCATTATGCTATTTTGTTAGCTCATTTTACCAAAGTATTTCGATCTGTATTTATGCACTGTATATTCGTTGTATTCTTAGTAATAAAATATTCTATTCTATTTAATGTGTATTGTAAGTTTTTGGAAAACTATATACTCCACACTAGTTTTACAATATCTAAATTATGGAATATTAGCCTGGGGAAACAGTGGGACATGCCTGTTAGACAGAGTTTTTTTTTTATTACAGAAAGAGCCTATGCAAATTATAAGTAATGTTAATTATCGCCACCACACTGATGGTCTTTTTCACTCTAATAATGTACTAAAAAATTATGATATTTACCACCTCAATCTTGCTGTACTTATGTTTCAGTATCATAATCATGAATTGCCCACTGTCTTCAATAATAGAGGTTTTCCCGGCCAATTTCGTATTGTTGTCAGTCCATTTGATAGAGCATTCATTCAATTTAGCCAAATTTAGCCAAGAGGACACGCTCGGTATAATTTCATTATTTATTCGTTCAAATTAATTTTTTGAGCATTCAGATTACATTTAACCTCTTTCTAATTAATACTTTTTAAAAATGAAATTTATTTATTATATACAAGCATGAATTCTCAAATCGTTCATTCAATTTAGAATTATGTAGTCAAGTGATCACAAATATAGTGGGCTCGTTCATTCGAATTCATTTCTAGGCATCCAATTTAACACGTACTTAAGTCAATTTAGCAGACGTCTTTAAGCGTTTATTCTTCTACTTTTTTTCAATTCTTTCATCATGGTTTTGTATGAGCATCAGAATATTTCATATTTTCGGATTATTCTTTATTCCTGTATCATCTTGGCAACTTTTCTTTCAATGGTGTATTGTGTGTGGAGGTTTCAATTTACATCGTGATTATTTCTTTCATATGTCTTTCATTAATTGCATTGGGTGGGTGTTACAACATTAATGCTAACCATCATTAGGAATAAAGAATACAGTTCTTAGATCAGTTCTAGCCATCAATTTGTTGGCGGGCCAGGCATCTTGGGAGGTATGTCTGGGTGTGGTTAAACCACCGGATGGCTTTCTCTTGCGTTATTGCGTCCGTATTTCGTCGAGCTGCCTGCTGAACAAGGTTGATTCTCCACTCCTGCATGTTGACCCCAGCTTCTCGTGCTGCTTCTCTGTCGCCTACCCTCTGCTGCAACTCCGGGCGGGCCAGATCTCGTTTGATGGCTGCCTTAAACGCACAATGGGCCATCTCCACGCAGTTGAGAAATGGAGAATACGGAGGAAGAAACTTCAAATGAATCCTTGGGCTTGCATCACCAGGTAGCTGAGCTCTTACATGAGGACGTGCGTTGTCTAAAATCAGGTACACGTCCTCATCAGGGGGGAAGACATTCTCGCATTCATGAGCGGTGGTAGCCAGGAAAGCCTCGAAAGTTTCCTCACCAATAGTGTGGTGGACGAGCCCAATCTCACTTGAAACTGCAAAAGTGACATTGCACTGCCGACCGCGTTGGCCATGTACGACCCGACGTGCAGGGACCCCGTGTGGGGCTCTTCCAAAAGAGCGTCTGGTCCAGAAGTTGTAGCCGGTCTCATCAATGTAGACACAGTGTGCAACGACACCCTCGGCCATAAACCACTGTGCGTACTCCATGCGCGTGTCTAGGATTCTCGGTGAATTTCTAGCATCTGGGACATCCTCGGCCAGTTTTGTCGTGATGAGCATTCCGTCAAGTGCTCTAGCAATAGTAGAGACGGATACCGGGGGCTTCTGCGGAAGAGCTGCCCGTAGATCTATCTTCAGTTGCTCAAGGGTGACTAAGGGGTTACTGCTTACAGTGGCTTGGAGACGAGCTCTCATTTCGTCATCCATCTTCACGTTTCGCTCGCCTCCCCTTGGCAGCTTGTTGCGTCTCCCGGTCCGGAGATATGTGGCCACAATTGATCTGGCCGTTGAGCGCTTTATTCCGAGCGTGTCGGCCAGTTCTAAGTAGTCAATGTTATGTCCCTCAAATGTTTCTATAAGTCTTTCTCTATCTTGTTGAGATATGCGCCTGTATCTAACTTGTGCTGCCATGACTGTACCGAAGAAGATGAAGGGGCTCTGTCGTACTGGTATATATATGCCTTATGGCATGTATGAAAGAAGAGGGGCGTTACAGAACAACAAATTCGAGTTATTTACTGCTTAACAGTGTGTGGCCGAAACAAAAATCACATTTAAATACATATGTTCTCACCTTTTAAAATGGAAATAAAAACTATGAGGTAATTTGACTGAAAATGTTGGGAATTTGGATGCCCATCCACGAAATTGAATGACTGAAATAACCCCTTCGACCGGTGTTGGCGAATTTGACTGAATATAGAGCACGTGTCAATTTGAAGACCACTTTTATGAATTCGAAAGGCACATGTGCAGATTTCATTGTTCGAAATGTTAAATTGAATGTACAAGTTGCAATTTCGAAAGACAGAATGCGCCGTAACGAGGATTTTTTGCTAAATTGAATGAACTTTCTATCAAACACACTGACAAACGTGCGAAATTGGCCGGGAAAACCTATATATTTACAGCAAATAATGAGATCCATCATTACCCCACCAGACAAATCAATCTATATCACTTGCCAAGAACTCGCACGGCATTAACCCAGAATACTTTTTCATATACAGTTCCTACATTTTTGGAATTCCCTCCCTTTAAATATACGAGACGGTATATGTTTTAGTACATTAAAAACCACGAAATCCGTTGATCAACGAATCTATGATTTTAAAATGAATTCCTTAAAATGAAATCTAATGCACACAATTTGAAACCGTATAGTACTAAAACGAATTCGTAAGAACGATCGCTAATTTGCATGCCCTGAAAATAAATCGAATGCGGATAAAGAAAAATGGAATGATATTAAATTAAATAATCTTGTCCATAAATGAATTTCAGTGTTTATAAATTAATCCGCTTGTCTCGAACAGAATTTCAATGACTCCATTCAAAATTTGAAACACCGATATCGATCGTTAGACGATATTGTTTGAAGTTTGAAGTTTATTTGTTCCACATTCCACATTTACATCAAAACAATTTTTCAGAAGTTATTTTACAAGCATAACTGTCAATTTCAAAAGAACTCAGATCAAGTATAATGTATAAACGAGTGGTAAAAGAGGAAATAATGTAAAATGTGGGGAGCTTAAATAAAAAGCATTGCTTGTAAATGATTAGGCTCCCGTATAAAGAAATTCTGATTGGGATGCAATGAAAAGGGGGGACGGACTAGAAATATCAGATTTATAAAACGTACAAGGAGAGCAAAGCTCAGAATATGGAGTAAAGAAACGAAAAGACGAAAGAGAAGAAGAAGAACGAAAGAAAAAAAAAAGAAGAGGAAGAAAAGAAAGAGAAAATGAAGAAAAGCAAAAGAAGAAGGAGAAGAAAAAATTTGTAAAGACATGACAGTGTTACACAAGCAAAGTCAATGTGACCACCTGTACGATCCAACAAGATATGAATATTCATACATACATGTACTTACTTAAGAGGTAACACCTTAGCTTCCGTTTAAAAGAATTGTTGGAGGGGCTATCAACTAGTTCGTTATTCAGGCTGTTCCAGAATTTGGGTCCAGTAAAGGTGATTGTTTTGTTTGCGAAAACGGTGCGAGTTCGGGGGAGGTGAAAATGGTTTGTTTGTCTAGTTGGATAGGAATGTACAGCATTATTGCGTTGAAAAATAGGGACGAAAGCATCTGGAAAATTACCTTTCGAGAGTTCGTACATAAATATTCCAAGATTATACAAGTACAAGTCAGATATCTTAAGGATATTACAACTATAGAAAAGTTCATTTGTATGTGCACGAAATCCAACATTATTTACTATTCTAATAACCCGTTTTTGTACAACTTTAATTTTGTCAATTATGGTTATGGAGCAATTTCCCCATGCAAGTATACAATAATTAAGATATGGCAAGATCAGGGCAGAATAGAGTATAAGCATAACATGAGGAGGTACAAAAGGTTTCAACTTGTTCATTACACCTGAATTACGTGATAACAGTTTACATAGGCAATCAATTTGAACCTTCCATGTTAGTCTAGTGTCTATAAAAACACCCAGAAATTTGGTAGATTCAACCTGGGCAATATTTTTATTGTTAATTTGTATATTACCTGGTAAGGATGACATAGAATTACTAAATAGGTGAAATTTGTTTTATTTATATTGAGCGACAATTTGTTAGCTTGAATCCAGTCAGAAACGCATTTTAATTCAGTGTTTAATATGTTGAGAAGTGTATCGGGGTTCTGGTGAGAGCAAAAAATATTGGAGTCATCGGCAAAAAGGATAAATGATAAGACTGCAGATGAGTTTTGGAGATCGTTAATGTATAAGATAAACAGGAGCGGGCCTAATAAAGAGCCTTGAGTGACACCACAAGTAATTGATTGAAGGGTCGATTTGAAACCATTTATGTATACATATTGTTTTCTATCAATAAGGTAGTTCCTGAACCACTCCAAGGCCTTCCCCGAATACCATAGTGGGACAACTTATGCAACAATATATCATGATTTATAGTGTCGAAGGCCTTGGAGAAGTCCAGGAAAATACCTGCAGTGTGCGACATACTGTCAATCGCTCTGGCAATTTTATTAATGAATAACAGAAGCGCGTGCGTAGTTGAATGCTTTTTGCGGAAACCAAATTGAGACCCGGAGAGAACATGATTATTATTTAAAAATGTAATAAGGCGAGAATAGACAAGTTTTTCTAGAATCTTTGAGAAGCTTGTTAGGAGTGATATGGGGCGGTAATTACCTACGTCTTGTCGGTCACCTTTCTTGAAAATAGGTATGACCTTTGCAGTCTTCATTTTATTGGGGACAGTGGCGTTTGTTAGTGATAGATTGAAAATATGGGTTAAAGGAGAAACTATTTCATGAACGATATTTTTTAATAAAACATTTGTTATACCATCGTACCCAGAGCAGATTTTTAGCTTTAAATTGCTTACAATGTCAATAACTTCATTTTCGTGAACCGGTAAAAAAAAATAAACTGTGTGATATTTTGTCCATTAGAAAAGAATGGAATGGTATATTGGATTCAGGAATGTTATGGGCAAGATTAGGGCCTATGTTTACAAAAAAGGAATTAAATGCATTGGCCACGGAAGTCTGGTTATCTATATGTTCACCATCAACATGAATATTACTAAAGTCAGATTTATTATTTTCTTTATTTACTTTTGATGTCTGACTTGAATATGTGGAATTGATTTGAATAATATTGTTTTTTGCCGTGCGGATTAAAGTGGTTAAATTATTCCGGTAATGAGTGTATCTATTTTTGTTTCTTTCGTTTGGATTAGCTTTATATTTATAGAACAGTCTATTTTTTCTGTTTATTGACCTTAGGAGAGCTTTCGAGATCCAAGGAGATCTTGGCACCTTTTTGTAGTTTATGCGGGCAGGACATTGTAAGGGTATGTTGGTGTCAAACAATTCAGTAAATATATCAATAAATTTGTCGAATGCTAAGTTGGAATCTTCAATATCGTATACCTGTTGCCAGTTAATAGACGAGAGGTTTTCTCTGAATCTGTTGAGGTTGTCCTCTGATAACACTCGAAATCCGTTCTGTTTACTATTACCTGATGGAGATGATTGTGTGATGTTCGATATAAAGGAAAATATAGGGAAATGATCGGATAGGTCAGAAACAACGACGCCAGAGAAAACGGGAGAATTAGTATTGGTAAAGATGTTATCTATGAGGGTTGATGAGTTATCAGAAATTCTGGTAGGCTTCGTGATGGTCTGAATAAATGAATGTGAGAGTAGTATGTCTAAGAAGTCCCTACAATTCGAATTCTGCTGATAATGAAGTAAATTTAGGTTAAAGTCTCCCATGATGAAACAAGGTTTGTTATTAAGAAGAGGTGAGGCTAATATGGACTGGATAACAGATATAAACTCAATAAAGTTTGCATTGGGAGGCCTGTAGACTTCACCTATAATAATATTTTGTCACCGTGATTTTTTAATTCGATAAATAAACATTCGATTATTTCGGTCGCGTGTGTTAGTTCGGGTCTTATATCAAAAACTAATTTATCTGAAATGTAAAAGGCAACCCCACCTCCTTTTTTCCCTTCCCTATTGTTAGATATCAATTTGAATCCCTGTATTGAAAAAAAAAAACGAAGGGGGCGAGTCAGTGAACCAGGTTTCACACAAGCCAAGTACTGAGAAATCTCCATCTAAATCATGAATGAATGACTGGAATTGGTCAAAGTTTCTATTGAGGCTGCGTGCATTGTGATGGAATAAAGAAAGTGTGTTTTTATAATTAGATGATGCTTTCTTAGATAATTGATCGGGTAATACATACTCTGAATGTCTATTATTAACAAGAACATCGTTAGCATCAAAATTAAGCTGGAGCTCAGGCATTTCGTTGTTAAGATGATTAATACTATTCAAATCAAGTTAGCAGCGCCTTCTCTGTTGGACAGGGGGGAAGAATTTCTAGGATCGTGATTTAGAGAGAAAATGTCATTAAACTCGTCATCGGTTAGGATTGTAAAAGCATTCATAGGAAAATCATTCATTGAAGAGTTGGGGTTGGAAAAGAGAGGCTCTGATCTATTAACACATGTCTGTATAAAAAGAGGCTCTTGCTTCACTGCACATATACAAGAATATGCAAATATAGGTTATAATATACAAAAAGTAGTTGCGTAATTGGCAAGCTGGATCGTACAGGGGTGTACAAGTAGAATTGTTTGTTCGTATGAATAACAAATGATTTACAAAACTAAATGAATGCTGTCCATCAATAGAGAGAGCATGTGGAACATAGAACGTAATGGACACAAACAATAGATATCTAATGCCTAGAAACAGGCGACAATGCATAAGTATAACGAAATTGGTGTGAACTGACTGTACCTCGTAGTCACCACCACAGTACAAGGTGTTTAAGAAAAAAAGCTAAGACGTCAAGCTTGTAATGTTGATATAATAAAGACCATAGATAAGACATCCTTCTTTTCTTTAAATGATTATTTTACCATCCTTTGGCTGAAAGTTAACACATTAGGTATACACAAATATATACAGATAACGATGCTTAATTTAAAGGAAAGAAAGACGTGTTAAAAACATATTCACATTGCTTAGTCTCGACATGAACAGAGCCAGATAGCGGGTTGATTTTTTTCTAACTGCCTTTCTGGAGTTACTGTAGATAAAAGGATAACACCAAACAGATCGTTATCCAATAAACGCTTTATGCATGCGGCTTAAAAAATGAAAGTAAGCTCCTAACACCTCAGAGCAATAAGTAAGTCAAAGGTTATCACTTTGTTCAATGTCGAGACAAAGAAAAAAAATACAGAGAAGAGTGTTTCGGTGGATATATTTAAGCGATATTTCCTTCACCTTACAAATTTTACAAGCAGAACACAGTAAACAAATTTATGAAGCGAAGACTGCCATTTACATAACTGTTATCAATACTTGAGGAAAATTGTTACGGTGATTTGATCACATGTTATTTGTATATCATTTATAAAAAAATACAGTATACAAAATAACCGCCAAAAACCCCGACATTTATATGCCTTGCGTATATAATTTTGCAGTGTCTGAATTTGAATGCATCTAAATTAAGTTGACTGATAAAAATATGAAATCGAGCGGGAAAACCTATAGTAAACAAAATATGAAAGTTCTGCTGTTGAGTATTTACACCTTCTTCGATATATATATATATATTGTGAGGAAATAACATATACAACAGCTTTGGCATCTCTCGTGGAAATATATATACAATGCGAAAGGAAATGAGAGAATAATGGTTGCGTAACTTAAATCAAAGTTCCCCAGAGCTGTCCTCCTTTTTTGAAAGTTCTTGCAAAGGCTGAAAAAATGTCTCCGCCGGGAATCGGACCCGGGTCGTTGGCTTAGAACGCCAATGCCTTAACCACTAGACCACGGAGACGGGTTAGTGGTTTCGGCGACACCAGATTCAATTGACCGACAGATTGACAAATCTTCAACCTTATTAATTAATTCCGTTGTCGGGGGCAGGTGGGTATATATATATATATATATATATATATTATCATTTATTGTTTTCCTGAAGAAGACGCCAGGGAGCGCCGAAAATTTGAGTGTAAAAATAAAATTGGCCACAATGCATTACAAACGCGTTTAGCATTTTTTTTTTCAATTTATATATATATATATAAATATTGATTTTGTTATATTTAGTTCGTATTACTTTGTATTATTTGCTTGTTTTATAGCCGTGATAAAGGCGCCCACGCCGAAAGCTTGGCACTAGCAACGGACATAGAGCTACGTCTCGTGTCATCATTCGCTTTTGCACGTCTTACAAGATATATATACATATATATATATATATAATCATTTATTGTTCTCCTGAAGAAGACGCCAGGGAGCGCCGAAAATTTGAGTGTAAAAATAAAATTGGCCACAATGCATTACAAACGCTTTTAGCAGTTTTCTTTCAATTTATATATATATATATATATTGTGACCCATCACATCAAAATGAGACAGAAGTCACATTTTTTGAAATTTCATTTTATTATCGATTTATATTCTCCGTTCCATAAGCTTTAATTTGGTATATAGTTCAACTCTAGAGAGTGAGTATTGGTGGAGATAATTGCGTTTGAAACTTGAGTAAAATAGGACTGTGGTAAAGTATTTCTTTCGAGAAAAACGCTTCCAAAGTTTGACTTCCGTTTTGCTGACATGCAGCATTTTTCTGTTTGTAATGTCAACTAGATTTGGATAAAACCCTTAGCAACCGTTTATTAATTCTAATAAAAATTAATATTTATGTTTCTTTGGGATTTCTTCTCATGAAAACATGAATTTTAATTCATTTAAGCCATGAATTCTAACGCGTTAAGGGGGTAGCAAATCAAGTAGTTTTACAGCACTGAAATAGCTTCCCGCATCAACTTCGCGTTTTTTCGTTGAGCCTTTCCTACGCCGGTATGCTTTTCTTAAAGGGTTGATTAACCTTGCTATAGTCAAAAGGTTTACAAGTCTGTCATTTTGTGCGGGGAAATGTATTAGATTATAGTTCTAACTTTCAGAGGTTTTTATTTCATTATATTTTTTTTCTAAATTAATCATGTAAACTTGATTTCTTTCAATGTTATTTGCTTTCTTTTTAAACTTGGATTCGATTGTCGCAAAGTCATTCAATTATGGCAAAATTACTGAATAGACTAGTCTTTAACAACAATGATATTGACAGAGATCGTTGATGTCTGGATATAAAGCTTACTTTTTACTTTTCGTCTGGTCAGATAGCAATAGAAATCGCCGGCTTTCTGAATCTGAAGAATTAACACACGATTATTGATTTTCTCTCTCTCTTTTTACATCACGCACCCGTTTCATAATCTCAACAGTTGTCTTTCTTTCTTTTGAAAGCTAACTCTCTTTTCTGTTCGCTCTTTACTTATTACCAGATTAATACCATGGAATGAAACAGATTCATAATAAAGAAATTTTATCCTGCTCTAGTTCATTTTACCTTTAAAAAATGTTTCTAAAAGCGGCTTTCTTTTCTTTTGGCCATGTCAAAGAGGTAAAAGAATGCTCGAGACGATTGATTTTTCTTCTCACTGTCCTTCTGAATCACGCGCTTGTTTCATTATCTCCATGGTTAAAAATCTACATTTCGTTTATCCTCAATTCCTCTAGTTCAACAGTGGGATAAAGATAAACTGCTTCTTAGCGCCGCTCTATAGTTAATAGAGCTTCCAAAAAAAAAATAATAATAATAATGAGTCTTAATGACAACTACTTTTTGTAAACATTAACGCCTAGACAATTCTCTCTCTCCTTCTAAATCTTTAACATGTATCATAATTTTGATTCTATTTTCTATAATCTTAATTCTATTTTAAAAGGTAACTTTTTGTCTGTTGTCTTAGCTTGAAAGTCATCGTTTCTTTCCACTCTAGTTAACTCAAGCTTAAAATAAATCAGGTACTTGTTTCATTATCACAACCAAGGGCCTTTTCATTCTAGTTTTAAAATATAATTTTCTTTTATTTTCGGCTGTTAAAAAGAGTTACAGAATTGGTCGATAAACTGCGTCTTAGCTTGAAAGTCATCATTTCTCTCCACTCTAGTTAACTCTACCTTTAAAAAAATCAGGTACTTGTTTCATTATCACAACCAAGGGCCTTTTCATTCTAGTTTTCAAAATAATTTTTCTTTTATTTTCGGCTGTTAAAAAGAAGTTACAGAATTAAACCCAGCCAATTCTCTCTCTCCTTCTAAATCTGTCACCTGTATCAAAATTTCAACAGTTAATTCAGTTTTGAAAGCTAACTCTTTCTTTTCTGTTCGACTTTTTAAACGAATAAAAGAACTGCGTCTTAGCTTGAAAGTCATCCATTCTCTCCGCTCTAGTTGACTCGAAAAAAGGTGTATACAATGAACTGTTGTCTAATAGCTAATTTCTTTTCTTTTCGCCATGTCATAAAGAGGTAGAGAATTCGCCCATTCAAAGAACAAGGATTAGGTCACCTCCAGCAAGAGACGATTATTGATTTTCTCTCTCTCTCTCTCTCTCTCTTTGTCCTAAATCACCTGTTTGTTTCACAATCTCTACGCAGGTACTTTTCCTTCTGGTTAAAAGACCAATTTATTTTCTTTTCGGCTTTTAAAAGGTAACACGAGCAATATCTGATCTTAATCTTAGAACAATTCGAGACGGCAAGAGCACGATCGAGCATAAAGTACATGTACTTGTTGCAAATTCTTTTACAGAGATCACGTGACTGCCAACGTCCAACGGCCTAGCTGATGGCTTTCTTTTCGCGCTGGCACGCTCCAGCTGTCCGAAAAAAATAGAAGAGTTGACCGAAAAAAACATTTAGGACTCAATTTTTTTACACAGCATTCATGAAACATTGAAGATTCAAATTAGCAAAGAAAAAAAAATGACGAGATTTTAAGTTTTTTAAGATTTGCCCAATTTTCTCAAATTCTCGCCCAGTGACTTCTGTCTCATTTTGTGGTGATATATATATATATATATATATATACACACACTGGCGGACTCAGGGGGGCACATCCGGCCCGTGCCCCCCCCCCCCCTTAGAACAAAAACCTTTTTAATTTTTTGTTTGTTAGAGATTTATGGAGGGAACCTGAACCTCCATACCCCCCCCCCCCCCACCCACCGAGCGAATTTTGGAGGTCTGGCGATTTCTTTTTCACACCCCCCCCCCCCCCCCTCCCCCTACTCAGCGACTTTTCGAGAGCTGGCAAGACCCCCAAATTGGGTCTCCCATTTCCAAAAGTTGACAAATCTGCATTTGTGTGCATTCCCCCCCCCCCCCTTTATATAAATTCTTGCATCCTGTATATATATCAACTCAGTCTCCTACTTAATTACACAAAAATGGTCATAGTATAGATACCGCTTAAGGTTTATGGATGGGGTGCAGATTACATTTATTCACATGATTCCTCATTTTTAGCAAAGATTCCAACACTAGTTCTGTAATTGGGTTGGATACTCAAATTTGTGACTGTGTGTAATACAATAATAATATTATAATATTGGTGTGAATTCATGTACCGCCATGGTAAAATGATACATGTATAGATGACAGTAACCAATGTTAAATAAAAGCCACGAAAAATGCATAAATCGAACAGTTTGTCGATTCCTCATTTATCAGCCGTGAATAAAAGATAAACGTCTTGACACTGGTTGTAGTTGACTGCTTTCCCATTTTTGTAGATTTTTACATAACTTGTTTCCTTTTCTAGCTAACTCCTTTTCCTCATCCCTATATTCTAATATTATTTTAAACGAGTTATCTAGTTTAGAAAAACGCCCTCTGCGTGACCGAAATATTATATACTTAATTATAAAAATTAGTGCGTTGCAGCACTTAATTCTAAATGAATTTCCCATTATACCAACATGCATAGTTTCCCACTGTACGTTTTGTCGTTCCACTAACCCAATTCTTTCTATCTTTCTTATACAATTCTTCATGAGAAATCATTTCACTTTTACAAAGGTAATTTTGTTTATCACAAAATTATTGGATTAATTTTCCCGTCTTGAAAATTCCTACAGCTCTCCATATCTTGCCATGGTTTTAACATCTCTAAAGAAAATATTGGTGCTTTAATTGTAAATAGTTTCATATCATAGTTGCTTAGGGAAATAAATCTTCCCCAACTATCTTAAAGCTATGGGCAAAATACAGTTTCCATCCCATATTCCTTTCTCCATTATAGAAGTCTCTTTAACCACATAAGCCTTTGGGTTTTCACAAATAATTCAAAATCGATCATTCTTAAACCTCCATCATCATACTCATAGTCTTGGTAGCAGCTGGCTCATTTGATACGATCCTTCCCATTCCATATAAATTCAAAATATAATTAACTTTAGCTACCTTCCATTTCGGAACAACTAAAGCTGAAGAAACATAATTCAGTTTAATTTTCCCCATCACGGTAAAATCCATTTGCTTCCACCATCCCAAAAGTCTTTTTATTTTACTAAGTATTTCTTTATAGGTGACCCTGCGCGACGGTTTCAGGCGGAAATCACAAAAATCAAAAAGTTTAATTTTACATGCTCTAGAATCTCATGTTTAAAAGCTTTAAAATGATCTATAACAACTCTATTTTCCTCAATTAGAAGTCATCGTAAAAAGCTATTAAAAACATGTAAAGTATCAGAATGGAAATCTAAAGACCAGAGAAAACCGCATTCAAAGTCGGTGCGAAACAAAAGCTGAGGGTGCGAAATTCAGCGTGGCCCGCTTCGAAACTTCCTTAGCAACGTCCCCCCCCCCCCCCCCCCCCCCCCATGAACTTGCCCTCTCGAGTGCGAGTCAGAGTAGCGTGCCGTGTGCAAAAAAGAAATTACTCAAACGGTACACTGTCACGTGACAGACTCGCTCCAGTGGTCAATGGCTGACCATTGCGCACGCTTTTTGTTGACTTGTACTTTTAGCCGCGGACCTGAAGGTGGATTTGTGACGCTGCAAGCGCAATCTTATAACACAGATAAACGCTGTTTAAAAATGCAAACAGTTGTATGAACTGAACAATCCGTTGTACAGTTCTTATTGTAAACAATTTGTTTAAATATTAAACAGGTTGTATAAGTTTTAAACAACCTTTCAAACAGCGTTTTTACTTACTCCATACTTATAAACCCTTTTACTTATCCAGCATGAATAAAATCGGAATAAATATTGTCTTGCATCTGGAGAATGAATAGAACGATACACGCATTTCAGCGGGAGGGTGGGGTGAAAAGAAAGTATCCTTCTCGTTCATTTTCAATGCAAGAATCAATATAGAAAAATAGCACCGAGACGCTTAGGGGATAATATCCTCATAGCGGGCTCGCCAGGGCAGGATCTTTTCACCTTCGCTCATTCAACAACCGCATGATTACAAATGAGGATTGTATATTATTTGGCAAGTGAGGAAAACAATTAATCCCCCAGAAAGGGTGAGATAGATAGATAGAGAGACAAAAAGAGAGGGAGGGGTAGGGGCAACGGAGCAATATTATTACATGTGCATGTATAGTTGCATTTACGGAGAATTATTCTATTTCACCTGTGACTAGAAATCGAAATATCGAAATTACAAAATTTGTATTGTAAACATATTAAAAATACACTTAACAATTATGTGAATTAGGCATAGCCACTTCCGTGTACTTTCGATATGTTGATGACACTTTTGCGATATTTGACAGTACTGCAGCGAGTGCGGACTTTCTCATCCAACTGAATCAGCTTCACCCCGCGCTCAAATTTACTTGCGAAGTTGAGCAGTCCGGTATGCTCCCTTTTCTTGATGTTCTGGTTGAGAAAAGTGAGGACAAATTCCTAACCTCTGTATATCGCAAACCCACATTTACAGGACAGTACACTAGGTGGGATTCATACAGTGCAACATCTTACAAGATAGGCCTAATTAGGAGTCTGGTTTGCCGCGCCCTCAAAATATGTTCCGAATGCAAACTCCAATCTGAAATTAAGCGCATTCGGAACATTCTTCTTGATAATGGATACCCCGAACAAATTGTGACACATACTATATCTAACACAATCAAATCTCAGACCAACCCCAACCCTATACAGGGACCTGCTAAATGCCCCGTCTACCTAAAGCTTCCCTGGCGAGGTAAAGTATCTGACAAATATGCCAGTATGGTGAAGACTGCAGTTTCACACTGCTATTTTGCAGTCTCTACACGAGTTGTGTTCTCAACCAATCGCATGCTACCCTCAACTGTCAAGGATGTACTTCCCGCCCCCCACAAAAGTAATGTTGTATACCAATATGTGTGCCGGTGTGATGCCAGGTACGTGGGTCGTACATCCCAGCGGTTGGCGGACCGCATCAAACAACATGTTCCACTGACTGTGCGTAAACATTCAGCCAATCAACGTGCCCAGCCAGCCCGCGCTTGCAAATCAGATTCCACTACTACTAGTAGATCTAACACAAAATGTGCAGGATGTGCCCAGTTTATCATTTTTATTTGTTATCGTTTTAATGTTTTAATATGTTATTGTTTAAAGCCATTTGGAAATTCTGCAGTACCAATAAATTGTTTGTAACAATTATTACTTCAAGAACCATCTCCCCCCCCCCCCCCCCCCCTGCCCGTCTTATTTTGTTTTCGCATCCTTCACAATGCTAAAATAAAATGCACCGTCTGAATAAAAAAAATAAAAATGTCCCTCTTTTAACCCATAATTAACTTTGATCAGTCTTATAGTTTTCGTACCATCAAACTTCAAATGTATAATCTTTTAGACACGTTTTAATTAAGCTAAACAAGAAGAAAGGAAAACTATTTTAAAGGAAATCTCAGGAGTTTTCGGCTATAAAACTGTTCTCCCCGAGGGCCCTGCAATCATAACATTACCCCGGCTTTATATAAATATATATATTTTTTACATGTTTCATAATGGCTCTCTGGCTGAACTTCGAAAGCGTAAAGTCCAATTCTGGAGAGACATACTCTACATACCGCATCTTGGATATGTATGGACTTGCGTGTGGGGAGCAGCATCTTGATCCTGAATGGAAACACGTACCTTCCGCCTTCTGCGCCCTTCCTCTATGGCTGCACAACGCCCCGCTTCAAAAGAAACAGCTGCCTTCTTGATGCGTTGCCTCCATGACTGCTGTTGCACAGGGATAGGTTGGACTTTAGAGAATCTTTGTAGCGTTTACGAGGTGCGCCTCTCTTTCGCTTGCCAATGGAAAGTTCTTCAAAGCTCCAAAGAGCATAATCGTGGGAAGGCGTTCTTCCATCCTGTAGACATGCCCAGCCCAACGCAGCTGGAGCTGTATGTGGATGGCTTCGATGCTGGACAAGCCTGCTCTCTGAGAACTTCAATGTTTGTCACACGGTCTTGCCAGCGAATCCTGAAGATGTTACAGAGACATCGTTGGTGGAAACCTTCTAGGAGACGTATGTGACGGCGATACAAGTCCAGGACTCTGCCCCGTATAGGAGTGTTGAGATGACAACAGCTCTATAGACGCTCAGTTTAGACTCTGTTTTGAGGTGATGATTTTTCCAGACTCTCTTTTGTAGTCTGCCAAAAGCACTGCTTGCTTTAGAGAGTCTATTGTCGATTTCTTTGTCAAGGCTGGCATCATTCGAGATAGTGCTTCCCAGGTATGTGAAGTGCTTGACAGCATTTAACTCTGATCCCTCGATATATATGACTGGAGGAGAGTATTCCGATTGAGGTGCAGGTTGGAGCAGTACATCTGTCTTCTTCATACTGATGGATAGGCCAAATAACTGAGCAGATTCGGAGAAGCATGTAGTGATGAGTTGTAACTCCCGCTGGTTGTGTGCTACTAGAGCACAGTCATCACCAAAAATAAACAAAAAAAAAAAAAAAAAAAAAGCGGACGTACACTCCCTCCTGTACGTTTATTGTGGCCTGCTCTAGCATCATACCAAAGAAAATTGAGAAAAGGGGTGGAGCTAAGACACAGCCCAGCTTCACCCCTGTAGATATTACAAAGGGATTAGTCAGGCCACTCTTGTACTTCACCCGCTGTTGTCCCTCATGCAGCTGCTTCACTATTGATATGAATCTGGGTGGACATCCTAGTTTCTCCAGCATCTTCCACATCCCTTCTCTGAACACAGAATCAAAGGCCTTGGTAAGGTCAACGAAAAGTAGGCCTTTGGTTTGTTGCATGCATTTCTCTTGAAATTGTCTCAGAACAAATATCATGTCTGTGGTGCTCCTGTTGGCCCTAAAACCACACTGACTGTCTGGAAGGTTTGGCTCTGCAATTGTGGGCTGGAGCCTATTCAGCAGGATCCTGGCTAAAACATTCCCAGCGATGGATAAGAGGGTTATACCACGGTAGCTGGAGCAATCTGCCTTTTCACCCTTGATCTTGTAAAGTGTGATGGTCACAGCATCCTTGAGTCACTAGGAATCTTGCCTTGCTCCCAGCAAACCCTGGAAAGTTCTTGTAGTTTAGAGTGGAGAACAGGGCCACCGTACTTAAAGATCACATTGCAAGAAAATCACAAATATGGCAATTAATGTATCACTAGAAACTGGGAAGCTTACAGATGGCAATCGTATAAGTTTTATGTCAACTGCGTATCTGATGATTATAAAAACAACATAAATAAAAGCTCTTCTAAGCATCTGGAATATCCCAGGATTCGCCAGAAATATAGCGATGTTTTGATGTCGTCACACTAGGGATCGATCCTGCTTAAGCAGACGACGTCCTATAATGAATGAACGTAATTGCAATGCAATTATTTATCAAATTATAAAGAGTTTGGTATATTTAACATGACCTTATTTCACACCATTCTAAAAGGGAAAGTGAAACTGATTCTGATAACTAAAACCGTTTGATTGTAAATACACAAGAGAAGGGTCAATGATCAATGAAATAAACCCCATTTTCAAATTGAAAAGCCCTCCGAATAATATCACAGATTGTATTCGTTCCCTCTTGAAACGCCGAACCCCGGTGCAAGCAGCTGAAAATACAATGGCGTCTTATTTTGTTTACAATTGACTGATTCCTTTATTTTTTAACGCTGCATTATTCATCAAAATAATACCATACAACAGGGGCGGATCCAGGATTTAGTAAAAGAGGGGGCACAAAAATGAAAGTTTGTGAAAAGGTAGACCCGTATTTTTTGGGTCTCGCCATTTCTCGAAAAGTCGCTCAGTGGGGGGTGGGGGGGGGGGGGGGGGTGGGGGGGATAGGGACGAAAAAAAAAATTCGCCAAACCTTCAAAAATCGCTTAGTAAGGGGTTATGGGGTCCAGTTTCCCTCCATAATTCCCTGACAAGCAAAAAAAAGGTCTTCACTCTAAAAGGAAGGGCACAATCGCGAAAATGGCGGATCGTCTATGGTTAAAATTCATACTTCTCTTCCAAAAAGGGGAGGGGGGGGGGGGGGGGCATGGGCCGGCTGTGCCCCCCCCCCCCCCTGGATCCGCCAATGCCATACAAGTTAAGAGTGAGGCAACAGACTAACATTAAGACTGACGTTAGTCAAGTAAGAGAAATAAGTGAACAGGAGATGACAAAACAGGCACTGAAAAATGTGTAAGATGTTATGGGACATCGTCTGCTTAGACAGGACTGGTCCTTCGTGTGTCGTCACACATCTCAGCAGCGTTCAAGGAGCTCTTCAGCTGCTATATCGGGGGCTGTATTTTACCGTTTTATAATTGATAATAATCATTAATTCAAATGTTTCCAAGCGTTGAATTTGGATAACATTGTATAATTTATGCCATCTATGCAATAATAAGTATTAAGCCAATATTTATTTTGATGGAATGTTCTTGCAATGTGATCTTTAAGGGCTTCTGGAGGGATTCCATCAATTCCAGGAGCTTTGTTACATTTCATCTCGTTGATAGCCTTCTCAACCTCTTGCACGGATTGGTGCACGTCAAGTTTTCATTGGAGAGGTTGCTGAGTGATGTTGTTTATGGCATCAGCTGACACTTGCCGGTTGGCATTGAAGAGCAATTCATAGTGTTCTGACCATTGATTGAGGATGGACTCCTTGTCTGTACATCATGATTTTTCATCACCACTCCTTAGTGGACACTGCACTTGAAAGGTTGGTCCATAAACTGATTTAAGAGCTTTATAGAAGTGTCTTGTGTCACCATTGTCAGCATAGAGTTGAATTCTCTCGGCAGTTTCACACCACCAGATATATTGGATGTTGCGAATCTTGCGCTGGACCAAGCTACAAACCTGACGATTCGCCACTTTCGTCGCACGAATGATCAGCCAAATGGGATTTATAAGCTGATCTCTTCTCAGTTAGCAAATTTGAGATTTCCTCATCATTATCGTCAAACCAGTCTTTATTTCTCTTAGGACGAGATCCCAAGGCCCCTTTGGAAGCATGGAGGACTGCCTTCTTGATATGTTCCCACAGCTGTTCAGGATCGGTGTTAAGACTTGCGTCGTAGTCACCAAGTTGACCTTGTAGTGATTCTTGATAGTCTTCTCTACAAGTTGGTTACTGAAGCTTGTTGACGTCAAACTTCTGTGAAGGGACAGAACCTGTTTTCCTTTTGGGCTTTGGTTTCAGGTGGAACCTCACATTGCTGCGAACAAGTCTGTATTGCAGTCAGTATTGCGCATGACTCTAGTGTGCAAGATATCCTTCATATCTCGTTGTCTTACGAGGATGAAATCGATCAGGTGATAATGCTTGCAGCGTGGGTGCATCCATGTTGTCTTGTAACGATCCGTCTGCTGCAAGAGGGTATTGGTCACAGTCAGTTGTTTTTTCTGCACAAAGCTTTAACATTAAGCGTCCATTGTCGTTGCATTTGCCGACACCATGTCTTCTTAAGATTCCAGCGGGATTCGAACTTGTCATCTACTGCTTGCCGGGCAGCGACTTAACCACCAGGCTATTCTGCCTTTCCCTTAACACTGGGAGTGAAAAGCTTAAAAATTTGTTTACAAATTAAAAAAAATCCTCCCATTAAGCTTCTCCAGTTAAGATTCATACTGTTTTTCTTCATTTTAGAGTCTGTTGATGATTGTTTTGCTTTCATTTGATTTCCACCACATCGCTCTTGATTTAAAGTTAACCTGTGAGATCTATTATAGCGCTGTTGATATTCATTCCACTTTTATTATTCTACGAAGAAGAAAGTGAAGTGAAAAAAAAAAACTTTGCTTCAAAGAAGGACAAAAAGAAGCAAAGCATGATGCCAAGTATACTGATGCTTGATTCAGGAAACAAAAAAAATCCAGTAATTTTGGTGGGGTTTCTTTAAGGTGCATAATTCCGAAGGTTCTTTTTTCCGAGGTTTCATGATTCCGAAACGTTCTATATTCCGAAGGTTCGTAATTACGAAATTGGAATTGGTTAACTATTTCCGAAAATGAAATGGAGTTCATAACCCCAAAGGTTTATATTTCAGAAAATGCAATATATGTAGAACCTTTCATTTTCTTATCTAATTTTCGGTATCACAAGCCTTTGGAATAACGAACCCGATTCACTTCATTTCGGAATTATGAACCTCAGAGCTCAGGATAAACGAAACGTCGGAATAGCGAACCTCCAGAATAATGAACCTCTGGAGTAATACAAGAAATGATTGGACTTATGAACTGAGCTCTATTTCACTTTCTGAATTATGAACCCATTGTATGGGGAATTGTTATGCCCCTAATTGGGCCTGTTACTCTTTAAGCATATCTTTAAAAAAAAATAGCAAATTGTAGAGATTTTTTTAAATGAAGATGTTAGCTAGAGTGACAAAGAAAGATCATCAAACAAAATATCATTACCATACTTAGCGCCGCTTAAGGTGCATCATGCTCTTTATACCCCACCATTAGGGAGCAAAGAGAAAAGACACGAGAGAGCAAAAGGCAGGGAATAATTCATCAACTTCAATGTGTACAGGCGCGTGATTGAAAAAAAAAACAATAAACATTATGTCCTGTGTTACGTACACCTTTTAGGAAAGCTCACAACTCTTTAAAATGCCAGGATTAACTAGTGAGTGCGAAGAATAAAGGAAGACCATTAAACCAAAAGGTCATCAACATAGTGCCATTTTAAGTGAATTCTGTTAGGCTTCATTGCGACGTCGCACTAATGCATGAACAAAACTAACTATAGGCCTACTACTAGTACTTTATTAAGTAAATGGAAAATTAACTAAAGAGAAAGAGTGCAATTATTATGAGCTTAAAATCGCGACTGACTTTCTTATTTGTCGTACAAGTAAAACAAAAAAATAATTTCAGAAAAGGACAATTTGTTTTATAAAGAATACAATTCGACGATTTCAAATTGAATTCTGTACACCTACCGGTCATGCATATTCAGGTCCCTATTTACATGACAAGTAGGTGTATCACGAATGACCAATCACAACGTGCGAAGCAGTCAGGCTGAGGATTACGTCATCCGCGCGCGAGGACACACCGCGCCGTCTTAGGAGCAAGAGAGAGGCGTGCAAAGATTGCTCGAGGGAGCAACGTAAATTTTCAAAAACCAAAATCCTGATGAAGCATTTTTGAAAGGGTAAAGACAAACACAGTTTTCAGGTACTTATACGTAGTATGTTGTCTTCAATTTTGGAAGGTGGTAAATGAATCATTGAAGAATCCAAATATATTTTTAAAAAAATCGGGGGTAAAATGACATTTACACTAAAACACCTATGTGACCCGACGCCTCAAAACCCACAATAAGTCGCCAAAATTATTATTTTTTTATACATTTTCTGAAAGTAGAGATTCTCAGCTTTCCAATGGTATATCACTTGCCTAGTTTACTCAATAACACCTTTAAATATCACATTTAGAATCAGTATGTAACCAGCAATCAATAACTCCTATTCAGAGAAAATGGCCATTTAAGTTCGGAACAAAAGAGTGCTAAACCTTCGCTCTCTGTGTGCGCCAAGTAAAACTGGGTATTCAAATGGCCGTAGCAACCGGTATGAAGGGATTATCAGATTAGGCTGAATTTTGGCACGCTTCTCTAGGAGGACCTATTCATTACTCACTCCAAAAATAAATTTAATACCTTTAGAGGTAAAGTAGTAATTTGGCATTGAATGAAAGTATTACAAAAGCTCTCCAAACATTCATTAGCTCGACAGGTGAAAAAAAGGAGTCATTTTAAAATGCCCCCAAAACATATTTCTAAGTCGAATCACGACTCACAAACTTGAGACATGATAGAATGATAATGAAACTACCCATTTCTATCAAAAACAGAAAATCGACTGATCCAAGCAAATTTACTATTTTGGGCTGTTTGCCACGTTGTGGTCCGTGCGACTTATTGTAGGTTTTGAGGCGGCGGGTCACATATTTGTAGACAAGTAGGCCTACCACTTGCGACTTCCGCCTGGTTTCGTCGCGAGCGGTCACATTAGTTAAGTTCCTCCCTAATTTTGATATCTAATGAAAAAATACACTCCTAAAAATTTCATTTTTGTTACTCTATTGTCCATGGGAAATGTCTGTGAACCCCCTATGCTTTTTTCTAACCTCATTTTTTTTTTCAAGATTAACATTAACTCAGAAAAAGCTGGGAAAATATTTTTTTATTCTCAAAACGAAACTTTCATATTTAACAAATAAAATCATGTCATCAGCGTACAAAAATCACCAAACCTCTATACCTTTCATTACATTGTCATTCCTTAATCTGTGTGTCAATATCTCAATTACTAAGAGGAATAAATATGGAGAAAATGGGTCACCTTGCCTCATCCCTCGCTTAATATCAAAATAGCTGGTAGCGAACTTTCCATTCATAACGCAGCTACTGATTCCATTGTACATTGTTTTAACCCATGAACAAAAGACGGACCAAAATCAAATAATTCTAGAACTTTGAAAATGAAATTGTGGGAAACCGAGTCAAAAGCCTTTTCAAAATCAACTGCTATTAAAAAAAAGCTTCCTCACGATCATTGATACTCTGAAAGATCATGTCGTCTATCAAACGTGTTGTTTCTCCAATATAATCTATTTTCCATATAACCCACTTGATCTAAATAAATTATTTAATTTAAGACATCTTTAATTCGGGTTGCCATAACCTTTGCAAGTATCTTGTTGTCGGCATTTAATAATGTGATCGGCACACGCGCACACACACGCACACACACACAGACACACACACGTTTACATGGCTTTACTTCCGAGGACAGCTATTGTTCCTCTATTGTTACTCGTCCTCGGACAGTCGACGGAATAAGGCATAAATTCATTGTTCGACGTTCGAGGACTATTGTCCGCCTTCCGAGGACCATTGTTGTCATGATTTTTTTTTTGTTCTCTGTCCGAAAATGTCCTCGGACATAATGCTAAACAAACGCACCCTCACACACAATGATTTGTGGGGAACTTTGTTGTTTTCTCCTATTGTGTATTGCACCCCGCAAGCACTTCTCCTATTGTATTTTGTACCCACAAGCATGACGGAAATAAAGGCCATCATTGTGCTCTATTGTTCTCTGTACCCCACAACTGATTCTATGTAAGCCCACAGATACACAAAGACACACACACACACACACACATATATATATATATATATATATATATACATATATATATACATATATATATATATATATATATATATATATATATACAGGACGTCCCAGAAAAAAAAATCGACATTTATCGATGTTTAATCATATTTTAATCACAACTATGATTAGTAAATGACACATATTTGTAAAGCTTGGATCCTCTTCTTTCATTTGGAGCCACTCATATGATACATACTTCACGCATGCGTGAATAAAGACAATATGGAGCAGGGCTACCGAAAAGTCGTTTGGCCAACGATATCTGAATTTCAAAGAGATAACCACAATTCTAGAAAATATATTTTCTGCGCTTTCATATGACACCGCAATCGGGAAAAATGAGCCAGGGGTGACAAAGCTGTGTTGGTGTAAATTGATGCTTACATTTTCATGATTAATTAAAAGCTCCAAGATCGTCCCCATTCTGTTACCAGAAATACTCATTGCTCTGTTGATAACTGCACGGTCAACTAGGTTAATGAAAACGTACCTCACTATCAATCAGCTTTTATCATTTTGTACTCACCACTCCATTTTGTTGACAATCAGCCATGCATGAAATTATTTTGTCGGTACAATGTCGCTTGGTCTACCACCACTTGGTCTAATTATCAGTTCGTCGAACGCCACGTGGTCTAACTTCATTTTGTACATTAAACAGTTAAATGATTCTTTGAGGTTTTTAAAGACCTGGTCCGAAGCGATAAATCAAATAGGTGAATTATATATCAATCTGAAGCTTAGGGGACACAGAAGAGGAAAATCACCACTATTTATCCAGAAATTGCCATGCGGATGAGAAATAGTGGTTTGAAATCTGGAATTCCGGTGGAATTCAAGTGCTTCAAAACCCTGAAGTTACATCGCGAATAAGAGCCTTCGAGCGGATGACGTCATGTTATGTAGCGAGCCTGTGATCTTTCTGCACACAGTAGGCGATGTCAATACGGAATGGTACGTAACTCGATGAGACTTTGTGTCTTAATTTACTAATTAAAATGATTACTTTAATTAAAACCGAATAGAATAGATATGAATGGGGATTAATCGTCGTTCCATTTAATTTTGGGGCTGTTATGCGTCGATTATGCTCTTCACGTTTGTAGGCATGTCTCGCACAATAATGAGTGCATTGCTTGTGTTAGGTTTTAACTTTGTCATGTTTGTTAAACTTTAGATTTGGTTTAGTCTAGATTTAGCAAAATTATAGCCATCAAAATGCTAAAGGAATCATTCTTACCATATATTTAGACGAGATTCTTCGATTCTTTGTAAATTTATTGCAGGAATCTTGAAATTGCATTTTCGGATGCATGGACTGCATACGTGGCTGGCCTGCATCAGGGCTATCATAGCATGTCTATGCCGCCCGCGCTGCGGGTAACCTACCTACCGGGAGCTGCCGCGAACGCTAGGTTAGTAGGTATACTATAGCTATGGCCGCAGTTGTCGAAGTTGACAGTCGACGATGTCCTCGCGTTAAACTTACAGCCAAGCTCAAAATATTGGTTCATTATGAAGAAATTAATACTTTATATATAAATCACAAATGGCCAAATTCGCTAAGCCCAGTCGCCATTTATATCCGCCAGATCAAGTTTAGTAAATTTTCTTGCTTTATTTTGTGATAGTAGGCCTAGTAGTACTGAACGTCGATCAAATTTAGTCTTGCTCTAGGTGAACATGGTGAGAGAGTTTGCTGATTCTAAACATTCTGCTATAGTTTCAGATCATTATTGAAATCATCAATAAGAAATCACAAATCACCAATCTTCTACATTTCCATGCATTCTGTTGTCACGGTTTTGCAAATCTCTATCTCAGTCCTACATTTTCTCCCGGTCCTCCTCTTGCCTTGGCAGTGGCTCATACTCCCACGCTAATACCCCTAACCTTGCCCCTTCACATGCGATCACAACTGACGCCATGACAACTCAAAACTTTTGTAAAAAAAACTTTATTATTCAGCGTTCAATGGACTTCTCCCCGCTCAACTTGTGTTGTTTATGTACAAATACTAAGTTCAAGTTCTAGCGGGTCTTCATAACATGACGTCATAGGTTTGCGATTTATTTCGGACCGGCTCACCCGTAAATGGCGGGGAGGCTGAAAATTATTTTTTGTTTTGCTTATTGTGCAATTACGAAATGTCTCATTGGTCTTAATCATATATTTTTGTATTCTACGTCCAATAAGCTTTCCATTGATGTATAGTTGTTCAGTCACCGGACCAGGTCTTTAAGGAAAAATAACCCCTCTGAATATTGGACTCTTCTGAAAAGGGGTGAGAAAAAAGCTTCTTTTACTAATAAAGTCCCATTAAGTGCCTCTGTTCAACATTTTAGAAATCTTGGTAATGTAGACAATGTTACAGATGTGGGAGTAGTATACCAAAAGTTGAAAATTTTGAAATACATTCGTCGTTGGAAAGTTCTAACGATCGAGTCTGATATTTTAAATGCTCCAATAACAATTGATGAGACATTGCTGGTTATCAAACGTTTAAAAATGGCAAGGCTTCTCGTATAGACTTGATGAGAAATGATTTTTTGAAAAATTGCCCAATTAGTATTTTACATTTAATAGTTACCTTTTTTAATGTGCTAGATAATGATATTATTCCAACTGACTGGTGTGTAGGGATTATCGTCCCAATTTTTAAAAATAAAGGCGAGGACACAAACCCAGATAATTATAGGGGTATTACACTTCTTAGCTGTTTAGGGAAGCTGTTTACTTACATTTTAAACTATAGAATATCAAATTTTGTGGATTGTAATAAGATTTTAGGCGAAAAACAGGCTGGATTCAGGTCAGGATATTCAACAACTGATCATAGTTTTGTACTGAAATGTATTATCGATATCTTTTTGCAAAGGAAGAAAACGATGTATTGTGCATTTATTGACTATAAAAAGCCTTTCATTTCATTGATAGATCAGCTTTATGGTTGAAAATTTGGCTTTGGAGTTAAGGAAAAGTTTTTGTAGTTATAAATAATATCCATAAACATGCCAAATCATGCGTTAACTTAAATTTATCAGCATATTTTATGTGTAATGTAGGTGTAAGACAAAATGAAAACCTGTCATCGTTGTTGTTTGCTATGTTTCTGAATGATTTTGAAAGTCATATCAGTATATTTTATGAGGGCCTTTCTATGATGGATGATGTTTATAGTGATAGTTTGTCAGATGAAGATATTCACCTTTTTTTTAGGCTTTATTGTTTGTTATATGCTGATGATACTCTTATTTTGCTGAAAATCCGAATGAGCTTCAGAAAGCATTAATTGCTGTGGAGGAGTACTGCGAGAAAGTAAATACGAGTAAGACGAAAATTGTTATTTTTTCAAGAGGAAAGGTGAGGAAAGTACCTAGATTTATGTTTAATGGTGATGATTATGAAGTAGTAGATGACTTTAATTATTTAGGAGTTAAATTTAATTATAATGGCAGTTTTAAGAAGGCAATAGCCAAACAGGTGACTCAAGCTAGGAAAGCTTTGTTCAGTATGTTGGTAAAAGCTAAACGATTGCAGTTATCTCTTGATACTCAATGTGAGTTGTTTGATCGTATGGTGCTACCTATTTGTTATATGGTAGTGAAGTATGGGGCTTTGAGAATTTAAATCAAATAGAAGTTTTTTCAAAGGAAATTTTAAGAACGATCTTGCAAGTAGACAGTGTAAACCCGATACTATGGTATATGGTGAAACTGGTCGTTGTGTAATACTTAAGTATGTTAAATGTAGAATGATTGGTTTTGGGTTAAGAATAGTCAAGGGAGAACAGTCCAAATATACTTTTTTATTATACAGACTAATAAGAAGATTACATGAACATGGGGTGATAGATTTTGTATCAATTTGGCTTACATGCATTGAAAACATATTGAATAATGCAGGATTCACTGATGTCTGGCTTTCTCAGGGCAATGGATTTAATACCGATTGGATTGACTGTTGAATGTATATACACATAATAGTACATGCAAAATTATATAATATAATATGAATTGCTGTTCCTTACTCTAACTACCACATAGTATACAGTGTATATTATATTATATAATTTTGCATGTACTATTATGTGTATATACATTCAACAGTCAATCGTTGTAGAATCCTTACCATGTTCATTGACTGCATTTTACACCAAGGATCTTTTTGTATCATATTAACTTAAGAAATGCGTCAGACTATTTGTGACCCGACGCCTCAAAACCTACAATAAGTCGCCAAAATTATTATTTTTGTTTTATACATTTTCTGAAAGTAGAGATTCTCAGCTTTCCAATGGTATATCACTTGCCTAGTTTACTCAATGATAACACCTTTAAATATCACATTTAGAATAGGTATGTAACCAGCCATCAATAACTTCTATTCAGAGAAAATGGCCATTTAAGTTCGGAACAACAGAGTGCTAAACATTCGCTCTCTGTGTGCGCCCAAGTAAAACTGGGTATTCAAATGGCCATAGCAACCGGTATGAAGGGATTATTAGATTAGGCTGAATTTTAGCACGCTGCTCCAGAAGGACCTATTCATTACTCACTCCAAAAATCAATTTAATACCTTTAGAGGTAAAGTAGTAATTTGGCATTGAATGAAAGTATTACAAAAGCTCTCCAAACATTCATTAGCTCGACAGGTGAATATAAGGAGTCATTTTAAAATGCCCCAAAACATATTTCTAAGTCGAATTAGGACTCACAAACTTGAGACATGATAGAATGATAATTAAACTACCAATTTTTAACAAAAATAGAAAATCGACTAATCCAAGCAAATTTACTATTTTGGGCTGTTTGCTACGTTGTGGTCCGTGCGACTTATTGTAGGTTTTGAGGCGGCGGGTCACATATAATTTCGAGGTCTACATACTTTTTATCTCAGAATAACCAAACAAGTCTATACCCGGCATATGGAAAACTTTAGCCATAAATGTTGCATTTGGCGGAGCGGTTCTGCGTGTGTGCACTCGCCGACAGCCAATCCTCAAATGCGTGCATTGTGCATGCGTTTTCCGTAAGCCTATTGAATTGCTGTACAAAGGAAAGCACGCGCACGTCATTGAATAATACGGCTCTGATAACAAATGAGAAACTTGCTCTGATTTGACAAGAAAAACGCCCGAAGTTCCTTTCAACCAATCAAAATAAGTTTCATATCATTCAAAACCATGATCACTCTACAATCTTTTCGCGTGCGAGGGTAATCGATAGAACAAAGGACAAGTGATTGAGGCTCATTTTCATTGAGCAATGTCAGCAGAAATAACGTAATTTGTGCCAAAGCGCCATAGGCTCTCCAATTTTTGATGATTTTAGGTCCAACTTTAGTCCAAAAACGCCTTAATTTCCCGAATTAAAATTGCTTCAAGAATATATTCATTGAAAAGTTAAAGGTTTAAACTTTGATTTGCAGGGCGAGGGTTTGTAAAAGCTCATTGTGTTTTCTTTTGGCACGCGATTCTTTGCTGGAAGTGGGTATATACTCGAATTTTCACGTGTTATAAGGCATCCGTAGGCCGCTCCGGGTCAAATGCAACAAAGTTTTCCATATGTGTAAGCTATTGTAATCACTCTACTCTATTGTGTACTGTGCCAAACAATAATCCACTGTTCCATTGACTCCAAATGCCATAATCCTTCTCCCCCAGCTCACCAGGCCTATTATTCCATATCCTTCATGCTATCACAACTCATTCTTCTATCTTTCATCTACCAGCAAACTATCCGTCCATTGAATAGATCTCCTAACTTTAACAACGGAGATTTGAAAGACTTGTAAAATGTTTGTAACTTCTACTTGTACGATGTATAAACGCATGTAACTAACAGGTTAATCATTCCACCTGAAGAATTAAGCGAAAGCGCTTGTGGAAGCAAACCTACGGATATCTACTATATGTCTTTATTCTCGGAGTGAACTTTATCTTACTTTAAATTATTTTTTCTGTACGTTCTCCCATCTACATTTCTTTACAACTATAACTTGTGGACGTATACCATGAAGAGCATAAGACATGGAGAAAACCACACTGGAAGCAATCGACACCATCATTCCCAACATTAAATCTGAACTAAGGAACATACGCGAGAAACTAGCAAAATCGGAAGATTCGACAGAGTGTCTGAATAACATTGAGAAGGAATGCGACAACCTTGGCAACAAAATAAAGGACCGTGAAAACAACTCTGTCAAAACCAACACTACACCCAAAAAGTCACACGCAAGTCAATCATTTCAACCGTTCCCCCAAGCTACATTCCGGAATGGACCCAACTCGTAACGCAGAGATATAACAAATTTTTGTCCATGACACGGAACGAAGGACTTGCAAGACTATACACACAATGGAGTGAATCCCCAATCCCCAAAATTCCGCGAAAATTCAAAAAGCCATATATGTATAATGGCACAACTCAAGAAAACACTGTTTACCAACACCAGGCAGTGAAGAACATGATGGCCGAGGCGGAAGTACTTATACTGCGATCAAGCAAAAACACACAGGAGATCAATGAAATTGACCAGAAAATCGCAGATGCCCTGACAAAAGTGCACAGGAAACACATCCGTGAAATGCTAACTGAGATGTGGAAGGACAGTGTGAAAAATGCAGAGGAAAAAACATTTTCTCAATGGCAGAAGAAAAAAAAAAGTGGTGGAACAATAGTGTGAGATCCGTCACAGAGAGTGAAGGAAAAGATGGCAGAAAACAATGGAATCATCAACATAAGGGTCCCAACCAACAACAGCACACGTTCCGCAACCCAAATCAACACCCTCGCCACTTCACTGAAACATCAGGGATGAATTACCACCACGACTTCAGAAAGCAGAGACAAAAACATCGCAATCACAACTACAACCAAAATGGAAACAACAACAGAGTATTCGACAAGCGAGACACACGACATGGACACGACTACGATGATCATCACCAGACTAACACCTTTCGGCACAACAACAGAGGCAACAAAATATACACATTCAACCGAGGGACCGATGAGGATGCCACGAGGGATTATAGGCAAAACGGTCACCATCGCAACAGAGGCAACAACTACAGAGGCAACCAGAGCTACGCAGATGCCACAAAAAACTATCGAGGAGACAACTACAGCAGGTACAACCCACAGCAGGGAATAAATTTTCAGTGGGCACCAGAAAACTACCATCAACGCTAGAGCTAAGTAACTCATTTCAATGCTTATCTGAATTAGAAACTGAACTAAATCAATCGAACACAAATGTGGTACGAATATCGAGTGAAGATAATAATGCACTACAGCCTAAGTAATTAATCTCTCTAAGGTAAACTTAAATCAAACAGAAATCAATTTATTAAAGAAAGGTCCCAAATTCACTCCGACTCCTAAACAGAATAATGACAACCTTAAAGAGGACGTACATTCTTTTTGTCGTAAAATTGAATTACGGGAATATTTTTCTGAACTGGATATTGAGGAGGATAGTAGTATTTTACAAAACAAAAGCAAGTTTAATCCTCAAAGAAACAGAAATACCACCCTTGATACTTATGTAGATTTTTTAAAGAAAACTGTAGAAAATGTGGGATCTCAGAAAACTCAATCTAAATGTAATATTAATGCAAAAGAAAGGCGAAGCCTGCACAATTTAAAAAGTAATAATGATATTATTATGAAACAAGCAGACAAAGGAGGGGCATTTGTAATAATGGATGTAGACTTTTATGCTTCAAAAATACAAGATCATTTAAAAGATGAAGAAACGTATGAGAAATTAAAAAACAATACTGACGATAAAATAAAAAAGAAAATGACTCAAATGATAAATAAACATAAAGAATGTCTAACTGACAAAGAGTATGACTTTTTAACAAAATTTGAGCATAAAACAAGCAATTTGTATGGCCTTCCGAAAATACATCAAAGTTCGGAAATTGAACATGAAGTAACTAAAAGTAAATCGGAATACATCCAATGCCCCGCTCCCGACAAATTAAAAATGCGCCCAATCATAGCTGGACCAGTATGTCCAACAAACCGTTTAAGTCATTTTAATGATATTTTCCTCAAACCGCTAGTCAATAAAGTAAAAAGCTTTGTTAGGGATGATTTTGATTTTTAACACACTTACCCGAAGAATTGCCATTTGAATCAACCTTTGTTACATATGATGTTAATAGTTTGTACACGAACATACCCCATAGTGACGGTCTAAAAGGTATACAACATTGGATTAATAAATATCCGAAAGAAATTGATTCTCGTTTTTCTTCACAATTCATATTAGACGCGGTCAATTTTATATTGAATAATAACACCTTCCATTTTGATGGAAATAATTATGTACAGAAACGTGGAACTGCAATGGGAGCAAAAATGGTCCCGACTTTGCTACTCTCTTCATGGGATACTTAGAGGAGAAACTCTATGAGCGCGTCGAAACACATTATAATGTTGAAGTTAAAAGGTATTTTGAAAAAAAAAATTGGTTTAGATACTTAGATGATTGTTTTATTGTTTGGAAACTGAATTTGGAGATATTAATGATTTACATAAGATACTAAGTGAATTGCACCCAGCAATTGGTTTTAAATGGAATGTTAATTGTAGCTCAATATATTTCTTAGATATTAAAATAATAAAGGAAGATAATTTGTTAAAGACAGACATATTCTATAAAGGCACAGACACCCACCAATATTTTCATTTTAAATATTGCCACCCTAAGCAGTGTAAAAATAATGTCCCGTATAATTTAGCTAGGAGAATATGTACAATTGTATCCGATGAAGAAACTAGAAAGAAACGGTTGGAAGAACTAAAGCATATGCTTTTGATTAGACATTATCCTAAGGAAATTATTACAACCGGTATTTCTAAGGCAAATGCACTCAGTAAGCAAGAGTTGATGTCTAAAAAGGAAAGAAATGAACAGGAGATAGTTCCATTTGTCCAAACATTCAACCCAAATAACCCAAACATGTTTCAAATTATTCATGATTCGTTGCCTCTCATCAAGACCGATGAAACTCTGAAAGCAGTATTTGAAAATGTAAAAGTTATATCAAGCAAACGACAAAGCCCTAATCTGAAACAAATATTAACCAGAGCCAGATTTTCCCGAAACAACAATGCAAAAGGTGGGGTGAAAAGATGCGGCGACAAAAGATGCAAAACCTGCCCCCATTTGGATGTGACAAATAGAATCAACATTGGACTAAACAACACAGAGTTTTTAATTAAATTTCCATTTACATGTCCAACAAAAAACTTGATTTATTGCATAACGTGCCAAGGATGTAAAGAACAATATATTGGTGAAACAGGAGATGTTCTTCGTAACAGAGTAAGGGTTCATCGTCAGCAAATAAGACAGAAAGAATACAGGCAACTAAAATTGAGTGAACATAGAAAGGTGTGCTCGTTCCATAGAACCCAATTTCTTAATTACACCTTTTTATAAAATGAATGATGATGACAAAACTAAACGTTGCCTAAAAGAAGAACATTTCATTAATAAATTTAAACCTTCACTGAACGCTATATGAATTGCTGTTCCTTACTCTAACTACCACATAGTATACAGTGTATATTATATTATATAATTTTGCATGTACTATTATGTGTATATACATTCAACAGTCAGTCGTTGTAGAATCCTTACCATGTTCATTGACTGCATTTTACACCAAGGATCTTTTTGTATCATATTAACTTAAGAAATGCGTCAGACTATTTAATTTCGAAGTCTACATACTCTTTTATCTCAGAATAACCAAACAAGTCTATACCCGGTGTAAGCTATTGTAATCACTCTACTCTATTGTGTACTGTGCCAAACAATAATCCACTGTTCCATTGACTCCAAATGCCATAATCCTTCTTCCCCAGCTCACCAGGCCAATTATTCCATATCCTCCATGCTATCACAACTCATTCTTCTATCTTTCATCTACCAGCAAACTATCCGTCCATTGAATAGATCTCCTAACTTTAACAACGGAGATTTGAAAGACTTGTAAAATGTTTGTAACTTCTACTTGTACGATATATAAACGCATGTAACTAACAGGTTAATCATTCCACCTGAAGAATTAAACGAAAGCGCTTGTGGAAGCAAACCTACGGATATCTACTATGTCTTTATTCTCGGAGTGAACTTTATCTTACTTTAAATTATTTTTTTCTATACGTTCTCCCATCTACATTATATATATTGTTGTTTTTGAATGTTTCGTTGAGAAATGTGCTTAATATATATGTAAACTATATACTATGTACAAGTATTCAATATACCATTTATATTATTGTAAATATGTTGTGTTCTCATACCCTGAGAGGGGGTCGATAGAGTGAATAAAATCTTATCTTATCTATTTTGTCTACAACCTGTTCGTCTACTTACCATTTCGTCTAATTTCCATTTGGCCTAATAACCAATTCGCCTAATACCCAGTTTGCATGGGCGCAAATTCAGGGGGGCAGGGGGGCAGGGGGACATGTCCCCACCTTTTTTGAAGAAAGGCCAATGTCCCCCGCCCCCCCCCCCCCCCCCCACACACACACACACCTTTCTGAAGAACATTTTTTTTTTGCTTGTCAGAGAATTTTGGAGGAAAAGTAGACCCAACAAAATTCCATAACCTTTTTTTGTTGTTGTTGTGGTTGTCAAAAAAATCAGACAATTCGGACAGTTAAAACATACAGTGTCCCCCCCCCCCCCAAAAAAAAAAAAAAAAAAAAAAAAAAAAAATTCGAAATGGATTTGCGCCACTGCCAGTTTGGCTAACCCCATTCAGTCTAAAACCTATTTGGGCTAATTTTCACTTTGTCTATTTCCAAATAGTCTAACAGTCATTTTGTCTATAAGCCACATAGTCTATTATCCATTTGGGCTACACCTACTTTGGCTAATGCCATACGGTCTACATACCATTGGGTCCAATTCTATTTAGTCTAATAACCAGTTAGGCTACTTATCATTTGGTCTAATTTTCATATAGTCTAATGACCATTTCGTCTAATTACTATTTATTCTTCTGGCCATTGAGTAGCAAGTTGAGAAAGGACAGGGAAATGAAAATTAAAAAAAATTAAACTTCAAAGAAGTCATCTACGTAAATGTGCATTAACAGAGTCATTCATTTTCCTGCTGCTTATATCAAGATCAATCAATATCCCTACATTTTATATATTAATAATTTAATTTATTAAAATCAATTATTTAGAATTATTTTTTAGTAATTAAAACATTCATAGGTCTCCTCTTCCTTTTATGACTTAAGTAGAAGAACCTGATTTTGTATTGCACTTCAAATTATGTTTGTTGGGCTGATAATCTGTTATTCATGTTTCTTATTTGATATCCGATGTACAAATGTTTGTTCAAGTAGTCAGTAAGTGGTAGGGGCGGTGCCAGGGTATTTTCATAGGAGTGTAGATAGAAGTGTACATTATATTATTTGCAGCCTGCTGGTAGACTTCTTCTCCAGATGATCTATCTCACTCATCTGTCTCCATTACCCCTAATTTGAAAGTTTGATTATCATAAGTATTACCTTTAGTTGTTAGTCTGTTGGTTAGTTTGCTATATATGCTCTCTAAATTTGAAAGACTTAAAATTTAAATCTTAAGTGAGACTTACAATAATCTAAGTCTTTAAGACTTATTTTCCACGTCCTTTGATTAAATTTTTCTCTCGAGACCATGAACAAAGTCTCCTGTTTAAATCTTTTATGGAGATTTAAGCTTTAAGCCAATCAGATTTACGATGATGCAACACGTGATCGAACATTCAAGCCAAGCGCGCGATCGACGACATCTTTCTTTTTGCGGTTGTGTGAATCTTGCACATAACTGCAACACAACAGTGAGAGCCAGATGACACTATGAACACGATGCCAATGTTACGCAAGGTAGCTCCTTGGTTGTACAATATATTGTTGTGTGCGTATCAGCTCAGCTCAGCTCATCAGTTAATTATGCTGCATGCATAATTAAACACGCAAGCTAGTTAATTCAATTTAATGCAATCTTTTATATGCACTTTATAGTTTTTTATTCTTTTTGCTACTAAATTGGGCAACCCCAAACCATACGTTTTCTAAAAATTCATGAATATTCATATAAGTGTTTTCCCACATATTTGGTAATTTAACAGGGTAACTTGTTAAAATATGAGAAAATGTTTATTAACGGTGTTTTTTCATCGGGCGATTGAAAATAAATGCTGATTTCCGGTAAAGCATCAAACTTGTTGTTGTTTTACAGGAAAAAGCCTGTAAAATTGAAATGACGGCAACAACTTGTAATTTCAAGGGCCAGGAAACCTGTAGTTTTACAGTTATTTTTTTACAATGTAAGTGTTGTACTGAAATGTATTATTGATATCTTTTTGCAAAGGAAAAAAAGGATATATTGTGCATTTATTGATTATAAAAAGGCCTTTGATTTGAAGATAGGCCAATGTCCCCCCCCCCCCCCCCCCCCCACAAACACCTTTTTTGAAGAACATTTTTTTTTTTTTTGCTTGTCAGAGAATTTGGGAGGAAAAGTAGACCCAAAAAAAATTCATAACGTTTTTTTTTTTTTTTTTGTGGTTGTCAAAAAAATTCAGACAATTCGGACAGTTAAAACATGCGGTGTCCCCCCCCCCCCCCCCAATTTCGAAATGGATTTGCGCCACTGCCAGTCTAGCTAACCCCATTCAGTCTAAAACCCATTTGGGCTAATTTTCACTTTGTCTATTTCCAAATAGTCTAACAGTCATTTTGTCTACAAGCCACATAGTCTATTATCCGTTTGGGCTACACCTACGTTGGCTAATACCATAAGGTCTACATACCATTGGGTCCAATTCTATTTAGTCTAATAACCAGATGCACTGCAAAAACCAGGGTGTTAAATTCAACACCATGGGTGTTAAAAGTTATTCTTTCCCGGTATCTATATCCTGCAACACCGAAAGATTAAAAGAACACCTAGTTTCGGATTAAATCAAAATTAACACCCAGAATGGTGTTGAATATTCAACACCAATGATCAACACCACTGGTGTTATTTAAACACCAATATTGTACACCATCCATGGTATTAAAAATAATTTACACCAATAATTTACACCATAGCTGGTGTCAGATTAACACCATGTCCTATATCATCTTGGTGTTATGTTACACCATGGGTGTTAAAATGGATTTAAATGACACCAAGTTTTGGAATAAACCAAACACCCTCAGTGGTGTTAATGCACAGGTGTTGAATGTTGCATTAAAAGCAGTACACATTTTGCACTTAGGAGGTTGGTGTATGGGCACAGACACTAATAAAGCAAACAAACATAATGATGTTAAAATGCATGAAAAGTAGTTTATTTCATGTTAACCTTTCAAACAATACATAGCCAAGGGACTGGCTATTAACACAATAAATTTTGCTCTAGTTACAACATCTTTGTACCATAAAAAAAGTGAAGTGTGCAGGAGTATTGAGGAGAGATGAGGCGTCTCGACGTCCCGGGCAGGTTGACTGCCCGTCATCAGGGCCTCATTTCCAATACCCCAACAGTCCTTATCAGGACTAACACATGGTGAACCGTAAACCTTCTCCACGTTATCTATTCCACCATGGAAACCTTCAAAGATCATATTTTTGAAATTGTTAGAGTTGCATGTATCTTGAAGTCATACGAGTAGTTCAATTAATACCTTCTTGAAATAACATAACTGGCATGAATGCATGTATTCAACAAACAATGCATATACAAAATATTCCTTCAAATACAACATAGACCTATATATGGTGAACTACAGGACTACAGGAGGAAGGACATTACAAATACGTGATTTAGTTTGCTCCCATACCAATTACCAAGCAACATTCAATAAATGTTTCACCTTTACAAAAAAGCAAGTCAGTCAAGCATGGAATGTATTCTACAACTGCCTCAACTAAACTAAAGAATGCAGCGTATTGTATCGCTACATCTCAGGACAGGAGGTAAAAATTCTGATCCCCGACACATGGATATGCGTGACGGGTTTCTTTCTTTTTCTACCAATCAACATTATAAAACAAAATCACGTGACGACCTAATCAACACCAAGAACAAAACAACACCAGATAAATTAACACCAGATTATGGTCTTCGCATGTTTTAAATTTGAATGGTGTTAAATGAACACCATCGAGAGTACATGCCTCAATTATTCAACACCAAGGGTGTTGTTTTATTTTAATTCTACACTGGGGTATGAATTTTAACAGTGTGGGCTAAGTTATCATTTAGTCTGTCATAATTATGGTCTAATATCCAATCGTCTAATAACCAGTTAGGCTACTTATCTTTTGGTCTAATTTTCATATAGTCTAATGACCATTTCGTCTAATTACTATTTATTCTTCTGGCCATTGAGTAGCAAGTTGAGAAAGGACAGGGAAATGAAACTTTAAAAAAATGAAACTTCAAAGAAGTCATCTACGTAAATGTGCATTAAAAGAGCCATTCACCTTCATGCTGCTTATATCAAGATCAATCAATATCCCTACATTATATATATTAAATATTTAATGTATTCAAATCAATTATTTAGTATTATCTTTTAGTAATTAAAACATTCATAGGTCTCCTCTTCCTTTTATGACTTAAGTAGAAGAACCTGATTTTGTATTGCACTTCAAATTATGTTTGTTGGGTTGATAATCTGTTATTCATGTTTCTTATTTGATATCCGATGTACAAATGTTTGTTCAAGAAGTCAGTAAATGGTAGGGGCGGTGCCAGGGTATTTTCATAGGAGGGGCAAGACGACCCACAGACTTAGGCTATCAACCCACTAGGTACCTTTTTGGAAAAGGGGGAACTTAATTAAACAGGGTGAAGACAAGAATGAAAAATGGCGTTTTGATATGTTGCTGTACCCCTACATTGTATTTAACACACATTAAATTTGTGACCCGACGCCTCAAAACCTACAATAAGTCGCCAAAATTATTTTTTTTGTTTTATACATTTTCTGAAAGTAGAGATTCTCAGCTTTCCAATGGTATATCACTTGCCTAGTTTACTCATTGATAACGCCTTTAAATATCACATTTAGAATCAGTATGTAGCCAGCAATCAATAACTCCTATTCAGAGAAAATGGCCAGTTAAGTTCGGAACAAAAGAGTGCTAAACCTTCACTCTCTGTGTGCACCCAAGTAAAACTGGGCATTCAAATGGCCATAGTAACCAGTATGAAGGGATTATCAGATTAGGCTGAATTTTGGCACCCTGCTCCAGGAGGACCTATTCATTACTCACTCCAAAAATCAATTTAATACCTTTGGAGGTAAAGTAGTAATTTGGCATTGAATGAAAGTATTACAAAAGCTTTCCAAACATTCATTAGCTCAACAGGTGAAAAAAAGGAGTCATTTTAAAATGCCCCCAAAACATATTTCTAAGTCGAATTACGACTCACAAACTTGAGACATGATAGAATGATAATGAAACTACCCATTTATATCAAAAACAGAAAATCGACTGATCCAAGCAAATTTACTATTTTGGGCTGTTTGATATGTTGTGGTCCTTGCGACTTATTGTAGGTTTTGAGGCGGCGGGTCACATTTTAAGGATATATTTTCTAATCTTTGCATAATACGCAGTTCTGCTCTACTCCTAACTTGCAAGCAAGAGACCAAAAATACTAGATTCTTATTGAAGGTCATGCATGGTGCTTGCATTATACAGTGATTTCATGACGAAGATGCTGCAAAAGCGTTTAATTTTAAGCACAATCTCTTGATAAAAGAGATAGATAGAACTTTATGTTACTGCCATGAGTTACAATAAGTGAGTGCGAGCGAGTATAGCGAGCAAGCTTCGGGGATATCTTAATTGCAGCAATGTTATTAAACTTTTGGGCACTCGCTAAGTTCCTGCTCAAAGGTGTCACATTGTTGTCATATCAACATCTAAATATTCTACCATTAAGCTTCTCTGATTCTTTTGAGCTCTGCAAACTGCTATTTTCAGGGGCGGCGCCACAGGGGGGGGGGGGGCAAGGGCGGTTGCCCTATGATTTTTCAAGTGACCAAAAAGAGAGAGAGGGAGAGAGGAAAAACGAAAAAAGAAGGAGAAGAAGAAAGAAAAAAGGGTATGCAACTGTTATTATGATGATGATGATTATTATTATTATTATCATTATTATTATTATTAGGGCAAAATCTTTTATCTCATTCTTTTGTTACGTTTCGCTCTAACCCACACTCGTCGAATTTCTATTGTGACGGAATAAACCTATTGTTAGGTTTCGCCTTAAGTCGCAGTTAGGTAAATTATCATTATTATTATTATTTGTTCATCTAAAACGTAAATTAACTCGCTCACCTTTCCAAGCACGCAAACAATGTCTCCTGCTACCCACAAAAATGCCGCCCTTGGCAAACAGTGAATTTGCGCCCCTGCCGAGTCTTCCTGCATCCTTCCTTTTTACAACTGGGAGAGTTAAATGCCGGGAAAAATAGCACAGAGCTCAGTAATGAGTCAAATATTTAAGGAGTTCCAGCCGGTCGCAAAATAGCGAACGGACGGCAACAGAGGACCCACCAAGATGGCGGATATCAGTTCGTCGAACTCCACGTGGTCTAACTTCATTTTGTACATTAAACAGTTAAATGATTCTTTGAGGTTTTTAAGGAAAAATTAACCCTCTGAATATTGGACTCTTCTGAAAAGGGGTGAGGAAAAAAGCTTCTTTTACTAATAAAGTCCCATTAAGTGCCTTTGTTGAACATTTTAGAAATCTTGGTAATGTAAACAATGCTACAGATGTTGGGAGTAGTATACCAGAAGTTGAAAATTTTGAAATACATTCGTCGTTGGAAAGTTCTAACGATCGAGTCTGATATTTTAAATGCTCCAATAACAATTGATGAGATATTGCTGGTTATCAAACGTTTCAAAATGACAAGGCTTCTGGTATAGACTTGATGAGAAATGAATTTTTGAAAAATTGCCCAATTAGTATTTTACATTTAATAGTTACCTTTTTAAATGTTGTGCTTAGATAATCGTATTATTCCAACTGACTGGTGTGTAGGGATTATCGTCCCAATTTTTAAAAATAAAGGCGAGGACACAAACCCAGATAATTATAGGGGTATTACACTTCTTAGCTGTTTAGGGAAGCTGTTTACTTACATTTTAAACTATAGAATATCAATTTTTGTGGATTGTAGTAAGATTTTAGGCGAAGAACAGGCTGGATTCAGGTCAGGATATTCAACAACTGATCATACACTATTAAACAATATGTGGGTATTTTTACAGGAAATTTCCTGGCAGTCGAAACGCCAGGAGTGCACGTTATTTTACAGCCTCATGTAAAACTACAGTCTGTAAAGAATATTTCCGTTTTTTTTACAGGAAAGAGACTGTAAATTTAAAATAATTTGTAGTCAGTCTCAAGGAAAGCCAGAAAGTCTGTAGTTTTACAGTTATTAGTGTATAGCCATGCTTTATGTTATCCTATTCTCTACCTTAATTTATCCTATCCTAAACATATCCTATATCTAGTTAATTGTTGTTGTTGTTGGAGCTGACGGCGCTCTTCAATCTTAAGAGATTATCTGCGCCACTGACGTTCCATGTTACATATTTGTATCGTTGTGTTGTCCAAATTGTTGAGGTAGGTTTGCTTTTCCTGGCCAATGTCTTCGGGTTTGAACTGGCTCACCTGCCTCTGCGAAGTGCAAAATTAGTTTCCCATCACCATTAATTGTGCGTTATTGTAATCAAACTTTCGTACCAAAAATAATGAGGATAATGACGAGTCGAATTCCTTTATTTATTGCACTTAAATAAGGTACAATTATATTGGTCTACGCATGCCCATGAACTATACGTATATGTATACAAATATATATGATACAAAAAGAAGATTTATTTCTGTGGCCACTAGTAGTCTCAGCTCCTCGAATAACTGAGTAACTGGTGAATTAGAAGGGGTGCATGGACCTCTGTCGTTTAGCCTCTTATGTGCAACTTACAAGGGGTGCATGGGCCGCTGTCCTTGCCACCCACAACTAATCGCCAGCCGCGAAGGAGGCCTTCTCCAACCGTTGACCAATAAGAATGTTTTACTGGCCCCAGTATCCGATTTACTGTAAGAATCTATGTGGCGAAAGCAGTTTTTCGGTTCAATGTATATTTTTCTTTTCTTTAATATATGTCAATTATTACACTTCATCTCGCAATATTGAGAAGAAGAAAAAAAAAATTAAACCCCTTTTACTCTCCTTTGGGCGTTCAAACTACAACCTTACATTGAGGATAACATTCTCTCCTGACTATATTCCTTATTAGAAATGTAAGAATATGCTAATATGAGCAGTAAAATAGCTATTCAAATCTTTTTGTTGTTTTAATATAATTCAAGTTCACTCTAAAATTTGCATCTCTTCCCAATAATTTCACTAAATCCAACGTAACTAATTTAAGTCTTATTTGCATTGTTCTTCTTTCTCTTTCGTATTTCTTACATTGAAGAAAAAAATGTTCTATTGTTTCTGAGACATTACAATATGTACAAAAACCATTTTCATGTTGGTTACATATGTATAAATAGTAATTTAATTTGCATTTTCCTAGTCTTAATTGATGGATTATTACTTCCTCATTTCTGTTAAGACCTTGAAAAATTACAGTTCAGACTGTATATCAAATAGATGTCTACCTTTTAATGAAGATTCCCACTGAACTTGCCAAGTTTCTTTGTAAATTGATGACATATAGTTTGTTAATTCCTCTTTTATATATGGAATTTCTAGATCAATATTTTCTTTTGACGCTCCTTTTTTGGCTAGGTTATCCACAATATCATTACCTCGAATACCGCAATGGGAAGGTATCCATTCAAAATTTACAGCTACATCTGACATTTGTAGTATTTGTATTTTATATAGTATTTCACCTATGAGATTATTTTGTGTTTGATTGTTTTCTATAGCCTGAAGAGCGGACAATGAGTCTGTTAAAAATACGACTGACATTCCTCTGCAATCTTCAGGCCATTCCAGAGCCATTACTATAGCTGCTAATTCTGCTCTCATTATATTTATTGACGTTAATCTAAAAAATCTTTTTATATCCAGTTCAGGAATAAAAAATGCTGAACCAGTGCCTTTGTCTTCTTTTTTTGATCCGTCTGCATATATTTTTAAATAACCTTTCCATATTGTATGTATCTTTTCTAAAACACAGCTCTTCATATCATGAATTGAATTACTTTTCTTGTTTATGATTTTGTGAATATGATAAGATATGTTGGGCATATTATAAGTCCAAAAAGGTTCTCGTAATATTCTATGACTCAACTGCTCAACTTTAAATTGGGCATTACATGCTCTTTTAACAAAAGGTCCTTGACCTGGTTTCCAAGTATATTGATCAAGATACCGGGACGGTTCGATTATTTCCAAAGTAGGATGATTGGTATCTTTATTTGACAAAAGATAGAACATATATTTGTCAACAAATAAATTTCTTCTTAGTTGTAATGGACGTTCACCACATTCTACCTGAAGTGCTTCAAGAGAGGAGTTATAAACTGCACCTGTAATTATTTTCAATGACTGATATTGAACTGAATCTAATTCTTGTTTTGTTGAAAGACTTGCAATATCATCAGTATACACAGATAGTTTTACAGATTTTTCTTTTAGTTTTAGATCATTTAACATTAAATTGAACAAAACCGGGCTGATGACACTGCCTTGGGGTGTTCCGTTCTTCAGAACATATTGAGACGAAAACTTACCGTTAATTTTCACTTTACATAATCGATCTTGTAAAAATGTATTAATCCATTGCAAGACTCTGCCTTTTATTCCAACTTGCTGACATTTATAAACTATCCTCTTTCTCCATAGAAGGTCATACGCCTTTTCTAGATCAATGAAAACAACTAAGGTATACTCTTTATTAGCTAATCCTTTTTGAACATCTGTTTCCAATCTAAGTAGTTGATCTAAAGTACTTTTTTTTCTAAATCCCGACTGTATTGGGGTCAGAATACTGTTTCGTTCCATGAACCATACTAGTCTATTTCTAACTATTCCCTCCATCAATTTCGAGAATGTCGAAGTCAAAGAAATTGGTCGGTAAGATGAAGGGTTGGTTGTATCTTTGTCGGGTTTCAGTATAGGAATCTGGGTAACATGATACCATTCTGAGGGAAAGATTGACGAATTCCAAACATTATTCAATAACATTAATATAAATGTAAGTGCTATTTCTGGTAAGTGCTGTATCATAGTGGCTTTAATACCGTCTTTCCCTGCCGTAGAATTTTTAAATTCTTTTACAGCATTTATTAATTCACCATATGTAAATTCATCATTGAGGGGATTTTCGGACTGGTAACTTTCTTCCATCCTAATCAGAATTTCTTTTTCAAATGTATTTTTCCTACTTATCTCGCCTTTATCTATTCGATTGTCTACTGATTTAAAACCGTTAGCTATCAATTCTGCTTTTTCTTGACTATTTTGAACCGGGTTTTTTTCCTCTGTAATTAAATTCGGAAATATATGCTTTGTTCCAGAGCTCCTCTTTATACCTTTGACCATATCCCATTCTTTACTAATGTTACTCATTCTGTTCAATGAATGACAATAATTCAACCAGTATTCCTTTTGTGTTCGTCTTTTTATCTTTTGGGCATATGCTTTCTTATTTCGTTACATTTCTAGGTCCTCCTTCTTAAAATGTCTATTTAATCGATTTCTATACCTATTTCTTTCTCTGATTGCTTCTTGTAACTCAGGTGTCCACCACGGGACAGGGTTTTTAGCTGTCCGGTTTCTACCTGTTCTGTGGAAGGTTTCTTCTGCTATTTTGTTAATTATTTGTAACACTAAATTGTATTTTTCTTGAACGTTTAAGTCATTGGAAAATTTAAAAATATTTAAATCACTAAATTTTGATTTAATTTTTTCCTCATATTTTTCCAGTTTACTTTTTTGAAAGACCAATTTTTTTCGTGAGTATCGACATTATCATTATTTACATATTATATTTCTTGTAGCGAACACTTGATGGCGTTGTGATCACTCCCAAAATTTCCAAGTACAGTCCATTTTAATTTGTTAGCAATTTCCTTTGATGCAATCGTTAGGTCTAAGCATGACCATGTTCCTGAATGAGGGTCCATTCTCGTGGGTGTCCCATCATTTAATATTACTAAATTATATTTTTCTACAAAATTTTCAACTATTTTCCCAATACCGTCCAGTTTTGTACTACCCCAGAGAGGGTTGTGAGAATTGAAATCACCAACTATGATAAACAATTTTGAGCAATTTTCAATCAATTCTTTTAGATGGAGTAATTCTATCTTTTGGCAAGGATTGTAATAATTTATTAACGTAATAACACTTCCAAAAAGAAATATCTCGACTCTTTGGTATTGCTTATTTTGTGGAGATTTAATTTCTTTAAATGTAACTGTTTTATGTACATACATGTATATTGCAATTCCTCCTCTTCCCTCCTTCACCTCTATTTTTGATAATAGGAATATAATCTGGAATTGAAAATATATTAAAATCAGTAAACCAGGATTCTTGCAAACATATCAGAGATGGAATATCTTTAAAGTCCACATTTTCTATTAGTTCCTTATACAATTCTGGTCCATGTGCATTCATGCTTTGCGAATTCCATTGTAAAATGTGAAAAGCCCTATCTTTGGTTGTCTGAGTATTCTTTTTGTCACTGAAGACGATCATGAATCATCTTCGGTGACACCTCATTAATGTCCAGGCACCGCCTTGCTGCCTCCACAACTAATCTTATTCTATTGGAATGTGTCGTTTCATTATCTAAATTGTTAACAATGAAAGTTATAAAGGCTAGAAAATCTACTCTAGCGTTTTCTGTCGAAGCCGGAATAACAGGATCAGACTCCTCTGGTTCGGAGCGTGTTTCTTTGAATATGAGCTCATCTTGCTCATCAGTCTGAATCGATTTATCAACAGTTTCTGTTTGTGTTGACGTGGTTGCTTTTTTGGCATTGTCATTGTTTTTGGATCACCAGGGTTTAATTCGGAAATATCCGATCGATGTGGCTTTTCATTTACCTTTATTCCTTTGACAGTTTCCCTGTTGATTATATGAGGTTCTTTTAAATTATTTTCTTCTCCTTTTTCCTGATGGTATTTTTTGGTTGCTTGTGCATAGGTTATATTGTTTTGGAAACTGACGCTCTGAATTTTCTTTGCTTCTTTATAGTAAACACAACCTTGATAGGCGGCCGAGTGGCTGAGATTACATCTTAAACACTTCGGCTGTTCTTTATTGGGACATATGTTATATGTGTGACCCTTCTCCACATCGGACACATCGCTCCCGTCCTTTGCAATTTTTTTGCATATGCCCAAATTGTTGGGATTTATGGCATCTAAATACGGGGGGAACGTATTCCTCAACAATGTACTTTTGATATAAGAAAGATACTTCTCTGGGGAGAGGTCCTTTTAATACTAGTAAGACCGAAGGGGTTAAAGATAATTCCCCATCTATTCTTTTATTAAACTTCTTAACATATGTCACACTCTGGTTTTTTAGTAGCTGAGTGAGCTCTTCATCAGTAATCAGCTTGTCAACTTTATGAATTACCCCACGGTTTTGCGTTGGAGTGGGATGGTATTTTGTTACTTTGACAGCGGTTCGAACTAGTTCCGTCATTGATAATATCATTTCCATTTGTTTTTCATTTTTGCAAGTTACTTTCAAGTTTCCCTTTTCTTTCCTTATTTTACTGACCTTTCCGTACCTCTCACGTAATTCTTTATCTAATTTTGCTGGGCTGATTTGTCCTATACTTTTATCACCGACACCACTTATTAATACCACCAGGGTGGGCATCAGTGTAATGGGGGTTTCCTTTCCATTTTCAACTCTATCCTTTTCCCCTCCTCTTATACCTTCTGGTCGTAGTTCCTCCTTGTTTTCTACACTCCCTTTCCTAACTCTCTTCTCGTCTTCATACTTTGTTCTTGGACTCGCTTTTCTCTTTTTCCTCTCCATTTTGTGCCACTCTCTTTAACTGTCCACTCCTTCCGTCGAACTCTCTCTCTGTTATTTCTTCTAAATGAATGAGACTGGAATACTGGATTTCTAGAACTAGTAGAAGTGTACATTATATTATTTGCAGCCTGGTGGTAGGCTTCTTCTCCAGATGATCTATCTCACTCATCTGTCTCCATTACCCCTAATTTGAAAGTTTGATTATCATAAGTATAACCTTAGTTGTTAGTCTGTTGGTTAGTTTGCTATATATGCTCTCTAAATTTGAAAGACTTAAAATTTAAATCTTAAGTGAGACTTACAATAATCTAAGTCTTTAAGACTTATTTTCCACGTTCTTTGATTAAATTTTTTCTCTCGAGACCATGAACAAAGTCTCCTGTTTAAATCTTTTATGGAGATTTAAGCTTTAAGCCAATCAGATTTACGATGATGCAACACGTGATCGAACATTCAAGCCAAGCGCGCGATCGACGACATCTTTCTTTTTGCGGTTGTGTGAATCTTGCACATAACTGCAACACAACAGTGAGAGCCAGATGACACTATGAACACGATGCCAATGTTACGCAAGGTAGCTCCTTGGTTGTACAATATATTGTTGTGTGCGTATCAGCTCAGCTCAGCTCATCAGTTAATTATGCTGCATGCATAATTAAACACGCAAGCTAGTTAATTCAATTTAATGCAATCTTTTATATGCACCTTATAGTTTTTTATTCTTTTTGCTACTAAATCGGGCAACCCCAAACCATACGCTTTCTAAAAATTCATGAATATTCATATAAGTGTTTTCCCACATATTTGGTAATTTAACAGGGTAACTTGTTAAAATATGAGAAAATGTTTTTTAACGGTGTTTTTTTATCGGGCGATTGAAAATAAATGCTGATTTCCGGTAAAGCATCAAACTTGTTGTTGTTTTACAGGAAAAAGCCTGTAAAATTGAAATGACGGCAACAACTTGTAATTTCAAGGGCCAGTAGTTGTACAGTTACAGTTTTACAGTTATTTTTTACAGTGTAAGTGTTGTACTGAAATGTATTATTGATATCTTTTTGCAAAGGAAAAAAAGGATATATTGCGCATTTATTGATTATAAAAAGGCCTTTGATTTAAAGATAGGCCAATGTCCCCCCCCCCCCCCCCCCACACACACCTTTTTGAAGATCTTTTTTTTTTTTTTTGCTTGTCAGAGAATTTGAGAGGAAAAGTAGACCCAACAAAATTTCATAACGTTTTTTATTTTTTTTTTGTGGTTGTCTAAAAAATTCAGACAATTCGGAAAGTTAAAACATGCGGTGTCCCCCCCCCCCCCCCCAATTTCGAAATGGATTTGCGCCACTGCCAGTTTAGCTAACCCCATTCAGTCTAAAACCCATTTGGGCTAATTTTCACTTTGTCTATTTCCAAATAGTCTAACAGTCATTTCGTCTACAAGCCACATAGTATATTATCCATTTGGGCTACACCTACTTTGGCTAATACCATACGGTCTACCTACCATTTGGTCCAATTCTATTTAGTCTAATAACGAGATGGGCTAAGTTATCATTTAGTCTAACTGTCATAATTATGGTCTAATATCCAATCGTCTAATAACCAGTTAGGCTACTTATCATTTGGTGTAATTTTCATATAGTCTAATGACCATTTGGTCTAATTACTATTTATTCTTCTGGCCATTGAGTAGCAAGTTGAGAAAGGACAGGGAAATGAAACTTAAAAAAACTGAAACTTCAAAGAAGTCATCTACGTAAATGTGCATTAAAAGAGCCATTCACCTTCCTGCTGCTTATATCAAGATCAATCAATATCCCCACATTTTATATATTAATTATTTAATGTATTCAAATCAATTATTTAGTATTATTTTGTAGTAATTTAAACATTCATAGGTCTCCTCTTCCTTTTATGACTTAAGTAGAAGAACCTGATTTTGTATTGCACTTCAAATTATGTTTGTTGGGCTGATAATCTGTTATTCATGTTTCTTATTTGATATCCGATGTACAAATGTTTGTTCAAGTAGTCAGTAAATGGTAGGGGCGGTGCCAGGGTATTTTCATAGGAGGGGCAAGACGACCCACAGACTTGGGTTTCAATGCACTAGGTACCTTGTTTGGAAAAGGGGGAACTTAATTATACAGGGTGAAGACAAGAATGGAAAATGGCGTTTTGATACGTTGCTGTACCCCTACATTGTATTTAACACACCTTAAATTTTAAGGATACTTGCAAGCGAGCGACCAAAAAATACTATACTTATTGAAGGTCATGCATGGTGCTTGCATTATACAGTGATTTCATAACGAAGATGCCGCAAAAGCGTTTAATTTCAAGCACAATCTCTCGAAAAAAGAGATAGATAAAACTTTATGTTACTGCCATGGGTTACTTCCTGCACGCCTGACAACTCCAACGTTGCTTCCTGTGGCATCAACATGTTTGCGAGGTCTGCTAGGGTCTTTTTCTTTTCCCGACCCGTGTCCACCTTTATTAATGAAATACAATCAAAAGTTTTGAATGCCTTGAGTTACAAGTGAGTGCGAGCGAGTGTAGCGTGCAAGCCTTAATTGCAGCAATATTATTAAACTTTTGGGCACTCGCTAAGTTCCTGCTCAAAGGTGTCACATTGTTGTCATATCAACATCTAAATATTCTGCCATTAAGCTTCTCTGATTCTTTTGAGCTATGCAAACTGCTATTTTCAGGGGAGGCGCCACAGGAAGGGGGGGGGGGGGGCAGGGGGGTTGCCCTATGATTTTTCAAGTGACCAAAAGAGAGAGAGAGGGACAGAGGAAAAACGAAAAAAGAAGGAGAAGAAGAAAGAAAAACAAGTATGCAACCATTATTATGATGATCATTATTATGATTATTATTATTATTATGATTATTATTATTATAACTCTAACTGCGACTTAGGGCAAAATCTTTTATCTCATTCTTTTGTTACGTTTCGCCCTAACCCACACTCGTTTCGCCCGAACGTCGAATTTCTATTGTGACAGAATAAACCTATTGTTAGGTTTCGCCTTAAGTCGCAGTTAGGTAAATTATCATTATTATTATTATTTGTTCATCTACAACGTAAATTAACTCGCTCACCTTTCCAAGCACCAAAAAAATGTCTCCTGCTACCCACAAAAATGCCGCCCTTGGCAAACAGTGAATTTGCGCCCCCTCCTCGAGTCTTCCTGCATCCTTCCTTTTAACAACTGGCAGTCAGACCCAACTCCGTAATACCGAGCACAGGTTTATACTCCGAAAACGGCGTATAGAACAAGATGAATATAGAGCCCTCATCGTTCAGTGCGAGGCAGTGTGTACAAAAGGCATGGGGAAAATCGTGCAGTGTCGACCTGCTGTTGATAATATATTTTTCAAAAATAATGCTGCGGATATATTTATTTCAAATGTTTGTCATTTGAGATTCACTTCATATGACGAATCATTCAAGGATTTTGAAGATAATTGACACGCAGCATTATTTTTAAGAATATGTATATCGTTGGCAGGTTGACTTTGCAAGATTTTCCACATGCCTTTTGTACACACTGTCTCATACTGAACGATGAGGGCTCTATATTCATCTTGTTCTATACGCCGTTTTCGGAGTATATACGTGTGCTCGGTATTACGGAGTTGGGTCTGACTGCCAGACAAAAAAATAGCACAGAGCTCAGTAAGGAGTCAAATATTTAAGGAGTTCCAGCCGGTCGCAAAATAGCGAACGGACGGCAACATAGGACCCACCAAGATGGCGGATATCACGTGATCCCGTACAACCGGTGGCTATACTTTAGAGCCCGCATGAGCTGTCTACGTCTTAGTTCTGTGCTAGATTCGTGCGGCGCACGGAAATGAAATTGGTAACCAACTGCGCTATTCTATTTTATAGAATTCTTTTATTCTTTCCATTAAAAATCAATATTCTTTACGGAAAAATAAGGCAAAGATTACAGAAAATTAAATATTTAGAGTCTAGCAAAAAATACAAGTTATAAACAAGCCCGGTATACAAGACATGTTACAGATATCGGTATTATTTTGTTTTTCGAGTCAGGACAGCAACTCCCCCCCCCCCCCCCCCCCCCCCCCCCCTCCGGGCTCCCTAGGCCCTTTCAAAAAGCTCTGGCCACAACCTGTCAAGGGATGGCCAACAGAATGAAGCATAGTATTGTTGGTAGGTGAGTAGACGAAAAGGGAATAGCCCAACAGGGCAATTAGCCTTAGTGATAATTAGACAAAGTGATGTTTAGAGAAATTGGCATTTAGACCAACTGACAATAAGAATAAATGAAATATTGACTCTATGCAATTGAGACCAACTGCACATTAGACCATATAAATGCCATGTAAACCAAATGGATACTAAACCAAGTGGATTTTAGACGAAATGCATGTAGACCAACTAGTTTTTAGACTGCCTGGGAATTTATAGACAAACTGACATTAGACGAACTGGTAGCAAACCAAGTGACAACAAAATAAAGTAGACGAAATGGTAATTAGACGAAGTGATAATTAGCCCAAGTGGTCATTAGACCTTCTGGTTATTAGACCAAGTGCAAATCAGACCAAATGAAGAGTGGACCAAAAGGCTTTAGCCCGAATGAAGGTAGCCCATCTGGAAATTAGACCAAGTGGTTTTAGCCCAAACGTGCATAAACCATATCCTCTTATTTGTTTATTGGGAGGACATGCAGCCAGTGCAAACGGATTCGTTTAATAAATCATGGAAATGCAAGTATCACTTTACACCAACAAAGCTTTGTCATCCCGGGCTCATTTTTCCCGATTAATGTGTCATATGAAAGGTCAGAAAACGAACTTTCTAGAAATGTGATTATCTTTTTGAAATTCAGATATCGGCGAAACGACTTTTTTGTAGCCCTGTTTCATATTGTCTTTATTCAATCATGCGTGACGTACGTATCATATGAGTGGCATCAAATGAGAGAAGAGGATTCAAGCTTTACAAATATGTGTCATTTACTAATCATATTCGTAATTAAAATATGATTAAACATAGAGAAGTAATGTATTTTCAAGTCCAACAGTGATGATTATTAGTACACCAAATTTTCTACGCATGCTCACGCCTTCTTCAGGGTTTACACGGATTACAGTGCATTACTTATCTATTGATTGATCTTTTCTGCATCGCTGCCTACACGCGGACTTCAAATATCATTATACGTATATATTCTGCTTTTTTTGGACATAACATGTTGTTGTCCACATTTTGTTTTTTGACTTCTCTATTAGTTGTCTTCACGATAAGATAAGGAGAAGATATGATTAATATTTCAATATTTGGAATATCAAAGGGGTTAAACTCAGTGGCGTATGTAGGTATTCTGGAGCCCGTGGCAAACTTTCTATTCTGCCTCCCCCCTTTCATTTCAAACCCTATAAAACACCATTTCTTACGCAATTTGTCCTTGACTGGGGCGCAAATAACCATCAAAGACCATAACATTTCTTGTATTTCTCCTCCTTTTCTTTCTTTCTTCTGCGTTTTTTGCGCCCCCTTCAAATGCCGCCCGGGGTGTGTGTCCCCTCTGCCCCCCCCCCCCCCCCCCCTCGTAGATACGCCACTGGGTTAAACATTAGTAACATGGGTACTTTACGAGAAAATAAGCCACTTTATGGCCCTTTTTACGTCAGTTTTCATATTGTTAACGGTTTTATAATAAGACCAAAATTATCTTTACAATGATATCTCTATATACCATATCCTAAGTAAGTATACCCGTTTTAGAAATTAAAAAACAACAATCCTTAATGGACTCTTTCTCTTTTAGAATTATAAAACCTATTTTACCTGCGGTAATACGATATCCCCAAAATAGGAAATATTAATACCCTGTCGCAGTTATAATCCTTTGGAGAAACTAACCTTTTAGATAATTAATCTTTGGAAATTATAAACCTTCTAAGTAAGGACAAGCATGTTAGGATATACGCCCCATATTTAGTTTTCAGAGTATTACGGACCTCCTTGCATCATGTGCATTGGACAACTGAGGGTTCCAGAATAAAAATAAGAATAGATAAAACTAGAATTGCAATCGTATCAGAACGATGTGCATGGATTGACGTCTGTATTTTGCATGTCATTGAACAGTAAAATAAAAAGCATCTCTTAAACTATCTATAGCAATTTGTTTGAAGTCTGTAGCATCTAGAATAGTGGAGATAGGCAAAATCGAACAAAAGGTACGAAACACGGACAAAATGGCGCCTGGACGGTCATGCATGAGTGATTCCGGAAAATGAAGAGTTCAGTGCATTACATGGCATGCCAAGGAACATGCATACGAAATTTGAATCGAAATGGACAAGGGGAAAGGACCTAGACAGTGATCACAACCACTGCATGCAAAACAAATTGGCCACAATGGAAATCTGGCCCGGATGGCATGCCATAGTTCCGTAGGTAGTGGCATCTATGCAGGATATAAAATTGCGATTAAAACGAAGCGCTTGATAGATATTAAAAATCTGGCTTCGAGAGTCTCTTCATTTTGCCTCGAAGCATGCACCTGCAAAATTTCAAGAAAAATAAAAATCGTTCAGGGGGCCAAACGCGGGAAACCGATTTGCCCCATAGACAATACGTGTAATACATGTGCAGGATCCGTATAATGACCTGACTTCAATCGCGATTTACTCAAAATATTCTGTGAGACTATATATCTTTTTTTGCATCCCTGACGAGGGAATTGCGCTGCGGTCATTGTGAGCCAACTGCAACTAGCACGCCATTTAAAATAAGCATATTATGCAATATTATGTAATGCATAGTAAATTAAGGTTTTTGCGTAATATCTTCGCGATGACGTCATCGATTTCAACCAAATTTGGTTAACAGTTGTCAAATACACAAATACACATACCCACCAAATTTCAAAGACGTACGTTGACGGTTCACAAAATTAGAGCAAGTTGTCTTTATTTCGGCATTTATGCAAATATTGTGATTTTCAAGTGCAATTTTCTCAAAGTCGGTCAGTGATGAGGTATATATTTTTTTATTTGGCTGAAAAGGGTATATCTTGAAGTATCTAAATCCAAAAAAGGGTACGGGTTTACCCAAGCATGACGGAGATACGGCCACACGAAGAGAGCCGTTTTGAAAACTTTAGAGGGCGCTGTTTATATAATGCGTAATCAGAAATGCATGAAATCTGGCAGAAATGTGTGCAACGCCAAGACCAAGACATGGTAAACGTTTGAGACAAAAATCAATTTATATGACAAATTTAAGGTTTTTCAATATGGCCGATTTCGGACTTAAATTTACAGTGTGAAGATGGCATTTTTCGTATTAATTTTTTTATTAAAATGTACAGAGCAACTCTTGGACTATCTACAGGAATTTGTTAGAAGTCTGTAGGATGTAGGATAGCTGAGATAGGCAAGGAGAACAAAAGGCATGAAAATGGCCCCAAAACGGACAAAATGGCGCCTGGACGGTCATGCATGAGTGAGTTCGAAAAACGAAGAGTTCAGTGACCTAGAAGGGATGCCAAGGAACATGCATACGAAATTTGAAATGAAATGGACAAGGGGAAAGGACCTATACAGAGCTCACAAACACCCTGTGCAAAACGAATGGGTCTGAGGCTAACGAATAAGAAGAAGAAGAAGAACACAGAAGAAGAATAAGAATGCAGAACATGAACAAGAATAGAAGATTGACTTACGTCAATCTAATTACCAACCTTCAGAATGACGAACATCCCCCATACGAAGGACATCTGCAGTATCACTTCCTGCACGCCTGACAACTCCAACGTTGCTTCCTGTGGCATCAACATGTTTGCGAGGTCTGCTAGGGTCTTTTTCTTTTCCCGACCCGTGTCCACCTTTATTAATGAAATACAATCAAAAGTTTTGAATGCCATGAGTTACAATAAGTGAGTGCGAGCGAGTGTAGCGTGCAAGCCTTAATTGCAGCAATATTATTAAACTTTTGGGCACTCGCTAAGTTCCTGCTCAAAGGTGTCACATTGTTGTCATATCAACATCTAAATATTCTGCCATTAAGCTTCTCTGATTCTTTTGAGCTATGCAAACTGCTATTTTCAGGGGCGGCGCCACAGGGGGGGGGGGGAGGGGCGGTTGCCCTATGATTTTTCAAGTGACCAAAAAGAGAGAGAGGGGGACAGAGGAAAAAACGAAAAAAGAAGGAGAAGAAGAAAGAAAAAAAAGTATGCAACTATTATTATGATGATTATTATTATTATTATGATTATTATTATTATAACTCTAACTGCGACTTAGGGCAAAATCTTTCATCTCATTCTTTTGTTACGTTTCGCCCTAACCCACACTCGTTTCGCCCGAACGTCGAATTTCTATTGTGACAGAATAAACATATTGTTAGGTTTCGCCTTAACTCGCAGTTAGGTAAATTATCATTATTATTATTATTTGTTCATCTAAAACGTAAATTAACTCGCTCACCTTTCCAAGCACCCCAAAAAATGTCTCCTGCTACCCACAAAAATGCCGCCCTTGGCAAACAGTGAATTTGCGCCCCCTCCCCGAGTCTTCCTGCATCCTTCCTTTTAAACAACTGGCAGTCAGACCCAACTCCTTAATACCGAGCACAGGTTTATACTCCGAAAACGGCGTATAGAACAAGATGAATATAGAGCCCTCATCGTAGAGTGCGAGGCAGTGTGTACAAAAGGCATGGGGAAAATCGTGCATCGTCGACCTGCTGTTGATAATATATTTTTGAAAAATAATGCTGCTGATATATTTATTTCAAATGTTTGTCATTTGAGATTCAATTCATATGACGAATCATTCAAGGATTTTGAAGATAATTGACACGCAGCATTATTTTTAAGAATATGTATATCGTTGGCAGGTTGACTTTGCAAGATTATCCACATGCCTTTTGTACACACTGTCTCATACTGAACGATGAGGGCTCTATATTCATCTTGTTCTATACGCCGTTTTCGGAGTATATACGTGTGCTCGGTATTACGGAGTTGGGTCTGACTGACTGGGAGAGTTAAATGCCGGGAAATAAAAGAGGTTAAACTCAGTGGCGTATCTAGGTATTCTGGCGCCCGTGGCAAACTTTCTAATCTGCCCCCCCCCCTTTCATTTCAAACCCTATAAAACACCATTTCTTACGCAATTTGTCCTTGACTGGGGCGCAAATAACCATCAAAGACCATAACATTTCTTGTATTTCTCCTCTTTTTCTTTCTTTCTTCCGCCCCCTTCAAGTGCCGCTCGGGGTGTGTGTCCCCTCTGCCCCCCTCCCCCCCCCCCTCGTAGATACGCCACTGGGTTAAACATTAGTAACATGGGTACTTTACGAGAAAATAAGCCACTTTATGGCCCTTTTTACGTCAGTTTTCATATTGTTAACGGTTTTATAATAAGACCAAAATTATCTTTACAATGATATCTCTATATACCATATCCTAAGTAAGTATACCCGTTTTAGAAATAAAAAAAAAAAACAATCCTTAATGGACTCTTTCTCTTTTAGAATTATAAAACCTATTTTACCTGCGGTAATACGATATCCCCAAAATAGGAAATATTAATACCCTGTCGCAGTTATAATCCTTTGGAGAAACTAACCTTTTAGATAATTAATCTTTGGAATTATAAACCTTCTAAGTAAGGACAAGCATGTTAGGATATACGCCTCATATTTAGTTTTCAGAGTATTACGGACCTCCTTGCATCATGTGCATTGGACAACTGAGGGTTCCAGAATAAAAACATTCGGAATTACCAACCTTCAAAATGACGAACATCCCCCATACGAAGGACATCTGCAGTATCACTTCCTGCACGCCTGACAACTCCAACGTTGCTTCCTGTGGCATCAACATGTTTGCAAGGTCTGCTAGGGTCTTTTCCTTTTCCCGACCCGTGTCCACCTTTATTAATGAAATACGATCAAAAGTGTTGAATACCAACATAATTTATGCATAGATATCATTTCCAAAATACGACTTCCAATGAAATGAAAAATAAACAAGACGTCCCACTGGTCCAACGGCAACTTTGTGTGTGCCTCTCAGTGAATTGAGTTGGTTGGACTACACAGTGAATCCGCAACGCGTGATAATTCGCTTCTGTTTATTCAGCGGTATGCATGAACGGTTGGTGCTTGCTTGAGCGAGGCATAGGATTGTTCAATTCTTTTGGTTGTTGTTGTTGTTGAGTAGAATATCTCATTTGCATGATTTTGAGCCGGACCTTGGTTAGGCTTCTCTCAAGACACATTAATTTTCTAAGAAAGGGTCAAATTTAGTTGTGCTTGCAGACTAAATGGGAGCAAGAGACAGAGAGAGAGAGAGAAAGGGGGGGGGGGGGTGGAGACGGAAGTAGGATTATTTGCCCGAAATCCTTAGGGTGAAGTGCATTAGTTTAGTGGGGTGAGGGGGTGGGGGGGGGGGGGGGGTTAAACGCGAAAGACGGGACGGACGAGAAAATGTTAAGTATGTTAAGTAAGGGGCGATAAGGAGATGAAATAAAAAAACGGAGGGTGGAGGAAAAAGGTCCATAGAGGTCGGTGTTAGGGGAGATAGAGGTATGGGAGGGCCATGGAGGAGGAGATGAGGAGTGTATGAGGAGAGAAGAGAGGGGTGAAAATTTTGGATTAATTAGGGAGCTGCGTTAAAGAGATTGACGTGGAGGAAAGAGAGAAGCGAAAGTGGAAGTAGGGGCTGTGGAAAGTGAATGAAACTCGTGGCATCCTGATGATTGGGGTGAAAAAAATCGGGGGGGGGGGCGTGATGGGTAAGGGTGTGTACAAAATTGAGGGAGAAGAGAGGGAAGAGAAAGGAGAGGAGCTATAGAAGGGAAGGATTACATAAAACTCGCAGGGAGGGGAGAGGGAGATGAAAATCTCTTTACAAAACAAATATTTAAGAGAAGGGAACTTTGAGAAGAGAAATGGAGAAAGATGTGATAATATTTAATTGGTTAAAACAAAGAAGAAACAATTTTGTTAGACCATGTCATTCGAAAAGTTCGTACTCTGTTTTGAGTTATTTCAGTTTGGGAGGCCCAGAGGGGAACCAATGTGGCACGCGTACCATAAATCAAACTAGCCTAGCCACCTACACAGACAGGAGTTTCTGTTTATTCAAAATAATAGGTAGCAAGATTTATTTCAATTAATTTCCATATGAAACTACAACTATTTTTTGTTAATACATGCCCAAATAGTATGCAAGATGACGCATGAAGAATATGTAATCATGTCCTCACCAGATGACCTCTTTGAAGTTGGCGTCGACAGTATTAATTACAAGGACCTCAAACTGCATTTCATAGAATAATGTATCACTCCACCCCCCCCCCCCCCCCCCCCCCCCGTCTGGAGGCTCTTTAAAGCGTCCTTAAAATGAGTAATACATATTTATAAATGACCCCAAATTCATTCGATACTGTTCTTAAATTTGATTAGACGAATTCCTTAAAGTTATCTCACATTAATGTTCGATCTTTGTATAAAAATTTTGAAGCTTTTAAAATATTGTTTGAGGATTGTATTCATACTAAATTTGATGCTATTGGTATGTCTGAGGTATGGAATGTGACCAACAAGTCAATATTCCAGCAAAAATAATTAAAGATAGTGCTTGAGAGGTGATCCAGGTAACTATAGACCCATATCGGTTCTACCTGTCTTAGGTAAAATATTTGAAAATTAATAAAATATCAGATTAATACAATTTTTTAGAAACAAATGATGCTTTCTATTACCATCAGTACGGTTTTCGGAAGAAATATAGGACCAAATTGTCACTAATCAATTTGAAGTCTATAAATGAGGGAAAGTTCCCTTAGTGTTTTCATTGATTTTAAGAAAGCTTTCGACACCAGTAATCATGATATACTTTTAGGTAAACTCTCCAATTACGGCATTCGAGGGTTACCACTTAAATTGTTAGAAAAACTATCTTAGGAACAGATTTCAGTTTGTTCAATGTGGACAAACATTATCCAAAAAGAAAAAGATAAAATGTGGTGTTCCACAAGAATCAGTACTAGGGCCAACTTTATTTTTGATCTACATAAATGATTTGCCTTCAGTAATGAGTATTTCAATTTTCGGTTGTTTGCCGATGATTCGAACCTTTTTCATACTTTTCCAGCTGACCAGGTCGAAATTGATGGAGCTGAAGTGAATGACAAAATACAGAAGATACGAAACTGGTGCATAGCCAATAAACTTGCAAAAAACACAATGAAAACTAATTTCATGCTAATAAGTAGCGGGAGGAAAATAAATAGGTATGAATGGTAAATTGAAAATGGCTGGTCAGGAAATCAAAGAAGTTGATGTTGCCACTTTTATTGGAATCAACATTGATAAACATCTGTCTTGGAATAATCACATTCGTTTTGTAAATCAGTGCATAAGAAAGAAAGTTGGAGTGATATATCCAGGGAGCGACATTTTGTACCCAGGCGCACTTGAATACTGCTATATAAAGCGTTTATACAACCACACATTACCTACGGATTAGAAGTGTGGGGAAGCACTTATAAGACTAGCCTAAGAAGCATATTGTATTCATATAAAATGACGGTCCGTGCTATAACATTCAGTGAATGAACTCATACGACTCCTTTGTTCCAAAGTTTGCGAATCCTTAATGTATATGATTTGCATGATTTATCAATTTCTACTTTCATGTTTGATTTGTATAATAACAACTTGCCTCATATTTTAGTAAATTAGTGTGACACTATACAGCATAGGTACTCCACAAGGCAAAGGAAAGTGGACTATTGCATCTACCACAATTCAAGGTCAATTTTCATTGTCTTTCATTGGTAGTAAATTTTGGAATAGATTACCTTTTAAAATAAGATTAACCAGGTCTAGAAGTACGTTTCGGAATTCTGTTACGACACAATTGCTGAGTAAACCATAAATGAAAACGTTCATGTAAATAGTCTGTATATGTACAAGAAATGTACTTAACATCATTACTTTCACTTTGTGTACTTCATTGTTATCTATTAGTATTTTTAATTTGGGTAATCATTGAACTTTAACAAAATACTTGTTTGTTTTGGGTGTTTTTTTTTGGGGGGGGGGGGGTCAGGCTCGAATAGCACATGTGCTATTATCTGGCCCCTTTTACCAACCAAAAATGTATTGTAATTAAATGTTGTTGGTGGTACTAAATAAATCAATCTTATCAATCATAAATTGCTGAAAATTACAGGAAGGCTAATAATGATATTTAGCATAATGTTTAACTGGGCTGTAATGGACCAAGATAAATTATGGTCACAAACAATACAAGCCGTTTGCATCATATAATTATATGAATCACACATCATAGGCCGATTCCACGGAAAAAAAAAGTGGTTGGCTTCCATTCAAAAACATACTTTACCTACACATACAAGAATATGCATACGCACACTTTTCTTCTTTTTCGTTAAATGGAAACAAATTCGTGTCTCCTTTTAAAGACTAGCGCGCTCTGCTAATCAAGATCCTTGTTTCGACGTTAACAACGAGGTCAATTAATAAAAAGATCAATGAATTCGATGGAACATGTACAAAATCCAAATCTCAATTTGTTATTAGACGAACTGATCCCTCTTATTCTAATCCAAAATGATTTTCATATCACAAGCATGAATTAGGCCACTGTTTCTTCTCTTTATAAATTCTGTATAATTACTTCCTCGCGTAACCTCTAGTCTGTAAGCACAAACCCTTGTCAGTCGGGTTAATAGCCATTTCGAATCGTCATATGGTCTTACATTATTCCGTCTAATATCAGTTGGTCCAATATACACATGGTCTAATCAACATATCGTCCAATCAACGTTTCGTCCAATAACCAATAGGGTTTGGTCGAATAACTGTTTGGTCTTATTATCATTGTGCTAAAAGCTATAAAGTATTGTACAAGAATATGGGGAAAAAATAAAATGACACTTTTGAATAATAATTAGTATATAAATTTTGAACAAAAGTTTGAATGAAACATTTCAAAAACAGTTCCAAAAAAATGTTCACATCTTTCGCCTTTACAAAGTGCAAACTTCAGTTGCATGTAAGTTTTAGCTTATTAGTCGTCATTAAAAAGTGCCATACATTTTGTTTTTGTTACAACTAGAAATTGAAGTACATGTAGCTGCGTACATGAAGAAGATGAGTGCTACTTTTGCAGGTCTTTTTAAATTCAAAATTGAGCTGTTGGTTTAGCAATGCAAAATTGTGTATTTTAATTGACACAAATGGCCAAATATGGAATTCTAAAGATTGTTAGGGCTAGATGTTTTAAGTATCATAACACATCTTTACATATGGTACTTCATTGGTTTAAACATTGGTTTAAACATTGCTTTAAAATGCTTTAAACATAGCCCTCTCGTATCTTCAATTATATCATGGAACCAGTTGGACAAATTACTAAAAATGGCAAGCTTTGTGAACACATCTAAATATATGTTCAAAAGATCTGTTCGCAATAAGAATGGCAAGAGGAATTTTATTCAGTTCCTTAGCTGAAGTTTTACTCTCATTCCTTATAGCATTTCTACGCATTCTCTTGTGAAAACAAACGATTGGTTTGATTCGTTTACATAACAGCATGGTAAATGAGTCATATTGATTCTTATTGCTAGAAAATTTCACTTGATGCTATTGTAGGGTTGTGAAATTATGTTTTTATTGTAAATTTGTAAAATCAGCACTGATTTTCTTATTTACTATATAAATCTATATACTTACCTGTTATGCCAGTAGTCTTGACTACGGGATCCCTTCGAGAATTTAACGCAAATGAGTCGCAATATTGTGCGCACCCCCCGTAATCCTATTGTCCCCTTCGCCACTCACGCGCGTCAACACGCCACGGCCATCTTCTTCTTTTGCGAGCAACCCCAAGTAGAAACATGTTGCTTGCAAGGAGAGGGGAAGGAGGGAGGGTCATAGGTAGGTATATAGATTTATATAGTAAATAAGAAAATCAGTGCTGATTTTACAAATTTACTGCAATAAATCATATATACCTACCTATTATGCCAGACCAGCGCCAACTCAAAGACCGGAGGCATGTTTCAAGCAGAAGGGAATAGGATTACACCGAAGATTACAAAGAAGACACAGCGGCCTTCAAGGTGGCTGACGCAAACATAGCCTCACCTGCGGGAACATCCCTAAGGTAGCAAGAAATGAAGGAATTGGGCGAACGCCAATAAGCAGCCTTCAAAATATCATCAAGCGCCACACCTTGAAACAGAGCCCAAGAAGTGCTGACACTACGAGTGTCATGAGCATGAGGCTTACTGTCAGATAAAAGAGCCTCTGTGCCAGCAGCCCTAAAAGCCTCGACAATCCATCTAGAAATGGAATCAAGAGAAGCAGGAGAAAAAGGCTCTCTAGTGATCAGGAACAACTGATCATCCTTACGATAAGACTTAGCCTTATCAATATACCATTTGAGAGCCCTAACAGGACACCAAACTTTGTCCTCGCGCACTGACGAAAACCCAGAAAGCGGACAAAGAAAAATCTCAACAGGGCCAGAGGAAGCCGTTTGATTCTTGGCAATGAAAGAAGCCTTAGGAATCAATCTAACACCTTTTCTCTCCCAGCGAACATGACCGGGAGTAAGACAGAGGGCATGAAGAGTACTGCGCCTCTGCCCAGAGGCAATGGCTACCAAAAAGAGCGTCTTAACCGTAAGATGGTGAAGCGAAGCTTCACCTAACGGCTCAAAAGGAGGCTTCGCCAGGGCTTCTAAGACCTTAGGCAGGCTCCAAGACGGTACTAACTTAGAACGCGGAGGACGTTTCAGAAAGAACGACCGAATCAAACCACTCAACAGAGGGAATTAGAAATCCCCGAACCATCTGAGAAACCCGAGTGAATGGCCCCGATCGCCGATCGGTAGCCTCGGATAGTAGAGATGGATCTCCCTTTGTCAAATAGCGAGATTAGAAAATCCGCAATTGAACCAATAGGAGCCTTAGACGGGGTTTGATTTCGCTCTTTACACCAAAGGAAAAAGACCGAAAGACGGGAATTATAAATTTCCCTAGTAGAAACTCTACGACTGGACATTAAAAATTCCGCGGCTCTATCACAGAGACCCGACTGTCTTGCAGATTCCCCGACAGGGGCCAAGCAGTCAAATGAAGGGACTCTGGATTGTGGTGAAGAATCCCCGAGAGGGGCTGCAACACCAGATCCGCTCTTAACGGAAGAAGGAACGGTTGAGCCGCCAGAAGGCTCATTAACTCCGGAAACCAACTCCTCCTGGGCCAAAAGGGAGCTATCACAAGCACCCGAGCCCGATCTTCCCTGATCTTCCGCAAGACTCGCGGAATCAGCTGGAAGGGAGGAAAGGCAAATCCTCGAAGATTCTCCCAACTGAGAGAGAAAGCATCGAGAGCAAGCTCCCCGCTCGCGCGCACAGGAGTAATATATCGGAAGTTGGTGGATTAGAACCGACGCAAAAAGATCCACTTCCAGTGGACCCAGGCAACTGCGAATGCGGCGAAAGACCTCTGGATGGAGCATCCATTCCGATGGAAGACACCTGCCCCGAGACAGAAAATCCGCAATGAGGTTTTCCTGACCGGGGATGAAAGAGGCCACGGGTGTGATCGCCATGCGACGACACCACCTCCACAGCTGTGCTGCTAGGGCATTCAGGATAGCAGAACGAGTGCCTCCCTGCCGATTGATATAAGCCGCCACAATGACATTGTCCGTGAGGATCAGAATTGAACGACTGAAAAGTCGACTTCTGAAATGAAGCAGGGTTAAAAGAACTGCCATAAACTCCAGGACATTGATATGGGGAAGAGTCCCAAGATGAGACCAATCCCCCGCGACCGTGCTGCCATTGCAATGTCCTCCCCACCCCAACTGAGAGGCGTCCGTCGAAACCGAGATCGACGGAAGGGGGGTACGGAAGGACTTGCCTCGCGCAAGAAACTCCTCGTTCGTCCAACGAGAGAGAAGAGACTTGATTCCTATTGGTACTGGAACCCAGACCAACAGAATCCTTGCCCGGCTTGTAAAACTTGAGGAGATGTCTCTGAAACGGTCTCATAAAGAGCCGGCAATCCTCCAGAACATCGACTAGACTGGCTAGATACCCCAAGAACTGAAGCCACTGTCTGGCCTTGACCTTTCTGGCCAGCATGAGCTTGCGAGCTGCCGAGACAATGGTGAGAATCCTGTCTCGACTGGGCCGAGCCAACTGATTCTGAATGTCCAACACAGCCCCCAGAAAAACTGGGCTGCGAGTAGGAACTAACTCTGACTTTTCCCAATTTATTAGGAAACCCAAGTCTTGAGTAAGATTGACGAGCAAACGAGTCTCGTCCAACAAACGATCGCGCGACTCCGCTAGGAGAAGCCAATCGTCCAGGTAGCAAAATAGCCGAAGGCCGCGTCGCCTCAGTGAGGCTGCCAGCACGGCTACGACCTGAGTAAAAACCCGAGGGGCTGGGCGCAGCCCGAAGGGAAGAGCGCGAAAGCGAAAAGTCTCTGAGAGGAAGGAAAACCCTAGAAGATCGCGCGAAGCGCGATGAATGGGAATATGGACATACGCATCTTTGAGATCTATCGAGATTGCGTAGTCCTTCCTCTTGATCAACGGGAGAATGGAGACGAGAGTCTCCATCCGAAAATGTACCGAAGGAATGAATTATTTATTATTTATTCTTTTCAAATTCAGTATCAAACGAATTTTTCCAGAGCGCTTGGGAATGACAAAGATTGGAGAAAGGGAAAGAGACGGCCGGTCTCTTACCCTTTTTATAGCCCTCTTTTGCAACAAAGACTCGATCTCTTTTGAAGCATGAGATCGAGCCAGGGCAGACATGGGAGGTGACCGAGTTCTTAAACCCCTCCGGGGAGCGAAGCGGATAGATCTATGAAGAATCCGTCTCGCACGACGGAGAGCACAAATGCGTCCCCGGAAATAGCCTCCCAAACGGGGAGAAAGAAACGAAGTCGGCCACCTACCATGTCGGAAAGAAGAAGGGCTCGGGGAAGACCATCAAAGCCTAGGCTTGGCCTTATGCGAAGCCGTCGCCTTGCGACGAGAAACTCTCGAAGAGCCTCTGCCACGTCCACCTCTCCAGCGAGAAGGAGCTGGCTGAGACTCAGTAGGCGGGACCCCCAAAACAATGGCTTCCACCCCGCACAGGGCGAGCGATTGAGGCTCCGCCTGCCCAAGCGATTCAGAAACCGAAGCTCGAGAGGCCGCCTCTAACTCTGGGTCCACCCGAGTGGAATGCAACAAAGGACGCAGCAGGAGCCCCCAGGGCCGCGGGAATAGAAGGCGCATGCGAACCCGACTCAGACAAAGAAGACTCAATCACAAAAGGTTGATTAGTCTCAAAGTCAGACCCCGGAATAGGGGCAGAAGCAAGGGTTGAAGTACCCGGTACAAGGGACCAACCCTGATTCTGAGCGAAAGCCCGCATCATGCTGAACATTTCAGCTTGAGAGGAACTAGCCGGGTTAGCCAGGCCAGACGGGCAAGAGGCCGGCAAAACCTTGCCCCTTTTTGCCTTTTTCTTGGCCTTCTTCTTGGCTGGCTCGACAAGAGTCGTAGCCGAAACCCTTTTCTTAGAGCGCTTATTCGGATTCGTTCGGATCCCCGAAGCCGCTTCGGAAACACGAACCGAACCCTCCGTGGAGGGACGCTCACCTCCCTCAAAGGGAGTAGTGCGCTGAGGGTATGAACCCAAAGTCTCGCACAAATTACCCATATTGGCTGAGCAAAGAGATGCGATAGCCATGGGCTGGGTGCTTAAATCACCCAGTGCGGGGGCGGACCGAGATGACTCGGTATGTGCCCGTTGACTACTAAAGGCGTGTGAACCCGCTATTGAACCGCTAGGGAGCGGCAATAGGAGAGCACTAGTAGTCACGCACTCAGGTGAAAACACCTGTTGCTCCGAAGAGCGTCCATAATTGTTAGCTCGAGCATTCCCATCAGCTGGCAATGTAGACAGCCCGGGAAGTACTCGTTCCCCCCATATGGCATCGGCCGGGGGCTAGGGTTTGAGAACCCAGACCAACATGGACTAAGCCCGTGGGCTGCCCTGCAGTAGTGGGACGCGTCTCCCCTAACGGATTTAAGCGAGTGAACGCTACCGTGCGGGAAACAGCCGCCCCCCCCCCCCCCCTCCTTCTGGTCTTGACGACCGGGGGATTGGATTCGAGATATCCAAACCACCTGAACCTGACGGCAGTAGTGGGACGAGTCTCCCCTAACGGATTTAAAGATCACATTGCAAGAAAATTCCATCAAAATAAATATTGGCTTAATACTTATTATTGCATAGATGGCATAAATTATACAAGGTTATCCAAATTCAACGCTTGGAAACATTTGAATTAATGATTATTATCAATTTTAAAACGGTAAAATACAGCCCCCGATATAGCAGCTGAAGAGCTCCTTGAACGCTGCTGAGATGTGTGACGACACACGAAGGACCAGTCCTGTCTAAGCAGACGATGTCCCATAACATCTTACACATTTTTCAGTGCCTGTTTTGTCATCTCCTCTTCACTTATTTCTCTTACTTGACTAGCGTCAGTCTTAATGTTAGTCTGTTGCCTCACTCTTAACTTCGTGTATGGTATTATTTTGATGAAAAATGCAGCGTTAAAAAAATTAAGGAATCAGTCACTTGTAAACAAAATAAGACGCCATTGTATTTTCAGCTGCACCGGGGCATGTTCGGCGTTTCAAGAGGGAACGAATACAATCTGTGATATTATTCGGAGGGCTTTTCAATTTGAAAATGGGGTTTATTTCATTGATCATTGACCCTTCTGTGTATTTACAATCAAACGGTTTTAGTTATCAGAATCAGTTTCACTTTCCCTTTTAGAATGGTGTGAAATAAGGTCATGTTAAATATACCAAACTCTTTATAATTTGATAAATAATTGCATTGCAATTACGTTCATTCATTATAGGACGTCGTCTGCTTAAAGCAGGACCGATCCCTAGTGTGACGACATCAAAACATCGCTATATTTCTGGCGAATCCTCGGATATTCCAGATGCTTAGAAGAGCTTTTATTTATGTTGTTTTTATAATCATCAGATACGCAGTTGACATAAAACTTATACGATTGCCATCTGTAAGCTTCCCAGTTTCTAGTGATACATTAATTGCCATATTTGTGATTTTCTTGCAATGTGATCTTTAAGCGAGTGAACGCTACCGTGCGGGAAACGGCCGCCACACCCCCTTGCTAGACGACTCTTCGGAAGAGCAGGTCTCCGCGACCTAGCTGCTTCTTCTTCCGAATTCATAACACTGCAATAAAACAGACAATAAAGTAAACCAAAATATGAAATACTTTAACTGAGTGCAGATAATAATATCAACAATTTGGGAGATACGCACAACAAATTTTCACAGCAAAAAACCGTAAGAACAAACACCGAACCCAAACGCTCGATGCGAAACGGAAACACCCTCAAGCACACAGATATAACTACGTGGGGCTAACCGTAAAAATGAAAACTAATTGCCAAGAAAAGGAATCAAAATCCCTGGCAATCGGCACAAGTGACTAACAAAACACAAGAGTACTATAATCTTAGACAAATATAAGTACCGAAAAGTGCTTTAACGATGCGAAAAAGCGCGCTGAAAAGATACAAAAAGACCCGATTTCAGGAGCGCCGTAACTCGACATCCTAACTCATCGGGGGCGAACAAGAAAGAGGAAGATGGCCGTGGCGTGTTGACGCGCGTGAATGGCGAAGGGGACAATATGATTACGGGGGTGCGCACAATATTGTGACTCAGTTGTGTTAAATTCTCGAAGGGGTCCCGTAGTCAAGACTACTGGCACAATAGGTAGGTATATATGATTTATTGCAGTAAATCAACATTCTCAAACGTATAACAGCAACTCGGGCATCAAACATAACGGGAACTCAGGAGACAACGAAAAATAAAGAGATGTAAACTTGGTGAAGTCTGGTAGTGCTCTCTCTGATCTATCTGTCTGACTGACTGATTTTCTCTTTTTAATCATGCTCTTATATTACAGGGCTGCCTGGCCCACATCAACTTGGTAACTAAGACAACATAACATTATAAATATTCAAACATACTTTAACCAATGAACATAAAGAAAATGGAACTATTTAACTAAACATATTCAATACAAGAACCAATCGGAAATAACTAGAATGAAGATGGGTCAATGTCTGGGGTGATTATGTAATTAGGAATGTTCAACAAAAGAACCAGATGTGAGGATGGAGGGAATGGGCACATCTGAATAGGAAAGGAATGAAGGTGACAAGAGAAGTAGGACAGTCTCTGATGAGATTCATGACAACAAAACACCTATTGAAAGCTAACCTGAACTGAACTAAATTCCAGAACAGAAGAGTAAACAAAGTCAAATACAAATGACAAAATAGGCATCCTACACTATTTTATATTTGTCTTCATCAGAAATATGTCATTTTTAATGTCCTGATTTGCAAAATATGTTTGATAGTTTGATTCTTTGCCCAAAAATGTACGATGACATAATGCTTTTCAAAATGTATGAATGATTTCATATCATTTAAAATCAATAATAGATAATTTGTATTTTATTGTTTCATAAGAGACACTGTACATTTGATTGCTATACTATATTACATGCAATCATTGTGTAATTTGTGAATAAGTGTACTACCCTATAATATGTTTTGTAAATATGCCATAACAATTTTGTTTCTATACTCAGCTAAAGTAGTCTTTATACTTCTTGTATGTACTTTAAAAACTATTCAATGCCATTTCAAAATAACTCATATATAAATGTGACCCGGCAGCCCGGCACCACAAAACCACCAAAAAGTCGCAAAAAAGAACTTTATCATATTTGGATAGAACAAAGTCTCAGCTTTAAAATGATATATGACTCATTATAATTGAAACTTTCTAACCCCTTTAATTCAGCGAATAAAAGGAGCTTGTAAGAGATGTTTACTGTTATTAAAGGACAATTAACCCCACGTGATATTCTAGATGCACCTATTGTCTGCTACGTCTTTCCATGGAGGCTGCCATTTTGTGCATGACACGGATCATTAGGTACCATATGCATTGATAATAGCCTACCTTTACAGCAGATACGTCGCTTTGTTCTGATTGTATTACGATTGTTATTGGCCATGGGCCTAGATAATTGACGACCCATGAGTTCTAATAGCCATCCTGTAAAGCAGATTCCTCGCTTTGTTTTGGTATTGCTACGATTGTCTCCGTCCTTGACGTCAATTCTCCGTCCTTGACGTATATTTTTTATGAAGTATATTTTTTATGAACAAATTAAGACCTTTTAAAAAATATATAAAACTAAACTTACATTTCAGAATATGTGACTTTATCTAATATATATTTGTCCTCTAAAAATCAATTACAAGTTAACGATGAAGGAAATTTTACTTGGGATGAAAAATATGTTCGTGTACACATAAAGTAATGGCAGCCCCCTTATTATTGCTAGCAGACGATAACTTGGCTGGAAAATAGTGATTTATATCTATATCCTGTGTTTTTACATGAAATTGCATGTATCAAATAAGAGGCATATACTACACCATTCAAAATAAGCTAATTCATACGCTGAGGTTAATTTCCCTTTAAATAGGGAGGAATAAAGAGGAAATGAGCTCTAAAGTTGGGGCCTATTCAAGCGTGCGGAGTAAGAAAACGAGAGAAAGTCGATAGTGAGAGAATCAAAAGGCCATAGCACCCACGATGAATGAATTGTCGGATTAGGTTGATATATGGTAGGAGTGTTAAACACAGTTTATTCATTCTATTGCCAAAACTTCAAATTGTGAACTTGAGTCATTCGAAAGTTATTATTATGATGCAAATGAGAGTGTTCTAATGGGAGATTAAGCGCACCTCCGTGGTCTGACACGTGCACAAGACAATGCCTATTCACTCCATTTGGGTGTCTTTCTTTGTTCCCTGTTACGTAATACTGATTTGTTACCTGTGTAGTCCTTCAGTTATCAAGCACTGGACTTGTAATTTAGCCTTTAATTAACTTAAATAGAACCTACTCTTTTTGTTGTTCACATTGATTAACCTATATGCAATTTGTTTTACATAGAACTTAGATACTCTTTCCTTGCTCACATGAATAAACTTGATCGTTCGTTAGCAACGAAATCCTTTTTCAGACTCTGTTTCGTCATCGAAATGGAACTTAAAACTGCTCTGTAATTTGCTTTCGCGGCTATTGATGAACTGTTATATCAGTATGATGAGATTGCTGAGAATTTATTCTTTCTATCAGTATGAAAATCATTAGGAAAAAGGTAATTTAAGGCCCATGAGATTGCAGTGATTTTACGAGGGTGAGCGGTACCGATTTTAAAAAATCATACGGGAAGGCGAAGAATTAGGAAGAAACCGAAGCTGTGCGCAAAAAACTGGTCTAGAAAAACTGTTGAAAACTCATCTTCTACTGTGTTTTAAGCTTCCAGATTTTGATATAAGGTACAGAAAAGAACGATCTTTCAGAAAAACCAAAAGTCCAAAAATAAAATTTTCCAACCCAAATTTCTATTTCAGCTGTTTACACAAAATCACGGGTTGCGGCTCTTTGGTGGTTTTGTGGTGCCGGGTCACAAATGATTATTTTCAAACAGATTTTAGAAAATATTACCGTCTATACATTATGAATTAAGATGATAGGAATGTGCAACAATTTCAACATTTTCGTAAAAAACCAATGTTGATTACGAGGATACCATATTCTTTGTATATACATGTATGTATATTTTACTAAAGGGTACATTAGGTCGACACCTAACAATGCGGTTTATTCCGTCATAATAGCGACCCCTACATTAGGTAGACAGTTGGTACATTAGGTCGACAGTTGAACAAAGAAAAAGAACAAAAACTGTCCTCCTAATGTACCCATTAGGGGTATATATATATATATATATATATATATATAATTTAAAGTAAGATAAAGTTCACTCCGAGAATAAAGACATAGTAGATATCCGTAGGTTTGCTTCCACAAGCGCTTTCGTTTAATTCTTCAGGTGGAATGATTAACCTGTTAGTTACATGCGTTTATATATCGTACAAGTAGAAGTTACAAACATTTTACAAGTCTTTCAAATCTCCGTTGTTAAAGTTAGGAGATCTATTCAATGGACGGATAGTTGCTGGTAGATGAAAGATAGAAGAATGAGTTGTGATAGCATGGAGGATGTTGAATAATTGGCCTGGTGAGCAGGGGAAGAAGGATTATGGCATTTGGAGTCCATGGAACAGTGGATTATTGTTTGGCACAGTACACAATAGAGTAGAGTGATTACAATAGCTTAAAGCGGGTATAGACTTGTTTGGTTATTCTGAGATAAAAGAGTATGTAGACTTCGAAATTAAATAGTCTGACGCATTTCTTAAGTTAATATGATACATAAATATCCTTGGTGTAAAATGCAGTCAATGAACATGGTAAGGATTCTACAACGATTGACTGTTGAATGTATATACACATAATAGTACATGCAACATTATATAATATAATATACACTGTATACTATGTGGTAGTTAGAGTAAGGAACAGCAATTCATATAGCGTTCAGTGAAGGTTTTAATTTATTAATGAAATGTTCTTCTTTTAGGCAACGTTTAGTTTTGTCATCATAATTCATTTTATAAAGAGGTGTAATTAAGAAATTGGGTTCTATGGAATGAGCACACCTTTCTATATGTTCACTTAATTTTAGTTGTCTATATTCTTTCTGTCTTATTTGTTGACGATGAACCCTTACTCTGTTACGAAGAACATCTCCTGTTTCACCAATATATTGTTCTTTACATCCTTGGCACGTTATACAATAAATCAAGTTTTTTGATGGACATGTAAATGGAAATTTAATTAAAAACTCTGTGTTGTTTATTCCAATGTTGATTCTATTTGTCACATCCAAATGGGGGCAGGTTTTGCATCTTTTGTCGCCGCATCTTTTCACCCAACCTTTTGTATTGTTGTTTCGGGAAAATCTGGCTCTGGTTAATATTTGTTTCAGATTAGGGCTTTGTCGTTTGCTTGATATAACTTTTACATTTTCAAATACTGCTTTCAGAGTTTCATCGGTCTTGATGAGAGGCAACGAATCATGAATAATTTGAAACATGTTTGGGTTATTTGGGTTGAATGTGTGGACAAATGGAACTATCTCCTGTTCATTTCTTTCTTTTTTTAGACATCAACTCTTGCTAACTGAGTGCATTTGCCTTAGAAATACCGGTTGTAATAATTTCCTGAGGGTAATGTCTAATCAAAAGCATATGCTTTAGTTCTTCCAACCGTTTCTTTTTAGTTTCTTCATCGGATACAATTGTACATATTCTCCTAGCTAAATTATACGGGACATTATTTTTACACTGCTTAGGGTGACAAGATTTAAAATATTTGTGGGTGTCTGTGACTTTAGAGAATATGTCCGTCTTTAACAAATTATCTTCCTTTATTATTTTAATATCTAAGAAATTTATTGAGCTACAATTAACATTCCATTTAAAACCAATTGCTGGGTGTAATTCACTTAGTATCTTATGTAAATCATTAATATCTCCAAATTCAGTTTTCCAAACAATAAAACAATCATCTAAGTATCTAAACCAAATTTTGTTGAATACCTTTTAACTTCAACATTATAATGTGTTTGGACGCGCTCATAGAGTTTCTTCTCTAGGTATCCCATGAAGAGAGTAGCATAAGTCGGGGCCATTTTTGTACCCATATATATATATATATATATATATATATATATATATATATATTTATATATTTATATATAATTATATATTTATATATGTATGTTCTCATTTATTGTTGTTATGAGTTTATTTTCATGATTATGTTGGCTATTATTGTTATTTATTATTGCTATCAGGGCCTCATGGAAGACCACCAATATTAGTGATAATGAGTCACCCTGTATAAATATCATAAATAAATAAATAAATAAATAAATTGGTTAAAGCAAGAGAGAATCTGCTCAAACAACATTGAAGAATTACATTTTAAAATTTGTTATGACAATTTAATATTTTATATAGAGATATAAAATATTTCAGAATAAAATCCCTACTTACCAGATGAGTTGGTGGAGTGTGCATCTAGATAAAGTTTACCAATCTCCAAGCTTTTTTTTTAAATTATTATTATAGTAACTTGTTAAATTAAGATTACTTATTTACCTCATATGACAACCTAGAGTGTACTGGATGATTTTTGTCACCACTACTTTTTGGATGCAAATAAAAACATTAAGCCATCCTGATAACACTTGAAATTATATAAGTACAGGACAGGTGCATGTGTATACTTTCAAAATAACTATCTTGCACTATGGTGATAACTTTTGATACATAATTAGAATTCTGTATATTATTGAGAATTATAATTATTATACATACTAAGAATCTTGCTGTTAGATTGATCAAAAGGTAATCGTGAGAAAGCGTAGTTATCCCCATCAATCGATCCGAGAAGAAAAGTTCGTGACCTTGACGGAATAGTACTTATGTGTTTCGCTGATGATCTCTTCAGTCTATTATAGAATCACAATGCGTTATCAATATTTAGGGTACGCGCGAAATGAAAGTGCGTGACCTTTACGAATAGCTCCATAAGCGTACTAAAATAAGCTTAAAGGGTACCTGAGGCCTGAAGAAATAATTTGTGTATAGTTAGCTTACACAAAATCAACCCAAGATAATTTAACACGACATTCAACGGAGACAGCATACAGGAGATATTGTTTTTTGAAATAAAATACCCCCCAAATTAATATAAATAAGACTTGAACAAAGACTAGTCGATCGATCACGATTGCTCACGATAGATTAGGAGACGTGGCATCGTCACAAAAACAAGCAATAATTACATTAATAGCTAAAGATGGGAAAGATCCATTTTCATGAAAAAATTATATACCTATATCCCTTCTTAATGTGGATTATAAGATTCTAATAAAAATTTTGGCAAAAAGGATTAAAGAACTATTGAATGAAATTATTATGTGAGATCAAGTAGGTTATATGAAGGGGAGAAATATTTGAGAAGCCATACGTATTATAGATGATATTATTTTTCATACATCCCATTATAATTTGCCTGGTTTTCTGTTAGCCATAGATTTCGAAAAAGCTTTCGACTCGGTTTCACATCAATTTCTTCAAAACGTTTTATCTTTCGGATTCGGTCCATGTTTTCAAAAGTGGGTCAACATTTTGTACACAAATACTTTAAGTTGTGTTTTGAACGAAGGAGGTTCCACTGGTTATTTTGAAGTGGAGAGGGGCGTTAGGCAAGGTGATCCTCTGTCGTCTTATTTATTTATTTTATGCATTGAAATAATGGCACATAAACTAAGAACAGACAAATCGGTGGAAGGAATTAATTTTGGAGATAAGGAAATGAAATTAGTTCTTTATGCGGATGATATGACTATTTTTGTACGAAATGTAAAATCAATAAATAGGCTGAATGTGTTATTTGCGGACTTTGAAAAACTTTCGGGACTAAAAATAAATAGGGATAAGACTAAAATATTAAGATTAGGTCTGTGTCAATGTTTGGAATTTAATTTTGCTTTTGGTGAAATAGTTGACTTTGTAAAGATTCTAGGGGTGTTTTTCTCCCAAGATGAACATATGAAAGAAAAAACGAATTACAAGGAAATATTGAGTAAAATAAATCACTTTTAAGTTTTTGGAAGCAAAGAGATTTAACGTTAATGGAAAAGATTGAACTACTTAAAGTGCACATATATTCTAAAGTTATATACCGAGCGTCACGCACTCCATTTCCAAGAAGGGTTTATGATTCGTTAGATAAATTAGTTTTAGATTTTGATTTAATCTGGATATACTGCAGAAGAAAAAAGTTTTAAAAAGGGAGTACATGCACTCGTTTTTGTGCTAGCAGCGCCCTCAAGTGGCGGAAAAGGTCAAATACTCGCAGAAATAACTCTACTCTACATTCAAAAATCCATGTTAGATTCGTACATTATCCAGAACTGTACAAAATTATATACTTCAGAAGAAAAAGGGTTGTAAAAAGAGAGTCCATGTACTCGTCTTTGTGCTAGCAGCACCCTCAAGCGGCGGAAAAGGTCAAAAACTCGGAGAAAGGAGAAAGTTTAAGAATGTTGGTCCATGCACTCATTTTTGCAAAACTCGCAAAAACTGCACGTGGCTGGCTGGGAAACTGTCTGAGAAAGGGATGGGTTCAAAATAACTCAACTGTACATTCAAAATCCATGTCACATTTGTAGAGAATTATATACTGCAGAAGGAGAAAATTTATAAAAGGGGGGGGGGGGGGTCCATACACACGTTTTTGTGTTAGCAAAACTGCACATCGCTGGCTGAAACCTGTCTTGGAATGGGAAGGGTTCTTAAAACTCCACTGTACATTCAAAATCCGTAAATTTTTCCAGATTTTTAGAGAACAATCTACTGCAGAAGGAGAAAATTTAAGAAAGGTTGGTCCATGCACTCATTTTGGCAAAACTCGCAAAAACTATGCATGGCTGGCTGCGAACCTGTCTAGGAACGGGATGGGTTCGAAATAACGTAACTGTACATTCAAAATCCATGTCACATTATTTTGTAGAGAATTATATACTGCAGAAGGAGAGAGTTTAGAAAGGGGGGGGGGGGGTCCATGCACTCGATTCTGTGCTAGCAGCGTTCCCAGGTAGCGGAAAAGGTCAAAAACTCGCAAGAACTCGCAAAAACTGCACATGGATGGCTGGGAACCTGTCTGGGAATGGGATGGGTTCGAAATAACTCTACTCTATATTCAAAATCCATGTCAGATTCGTAATTTTTTTCCAGATTTGTAGAGAAATATATACTGCAGACGAAGAAAGTGTAAGAAAGTTGGTCCATGCACTCATTTTTGCAAAACTCGCAAAAACTATGCATGGCTGGCTGCGAACCTGTCTCGGAATGGGAAGGGTTCGAAATAACTCTACTGTACATTCAAAATCCATGTCACATTTGTAGAGAATTATATACTGCAGAAGGAGAAAGTTTAAAAGGGGGGTCCATGCTCTCGATTTTGTGCTAGCAGCGTTCCCAGGTGGCGGAAAGGGTAAAAAACTCGCAAAACTCGTAAAAAATGCACATGGCTGGCTGGAAACCTGTGTAGGACTGGGATGGGTTCGAAATATCTCTACTATACATTCAAAATCCATGTAAAATTTGAAACATTTTCCAGATTTGTAGAAAATAATATACTGCAGACGGAAAAAAGTTTAAGAAAGGTTGGTCCATGCACTCATTTTTCAGTGCCGTATATAGAGAGAGTCTGGCCAACTCGGTTTCAGTTGGGTATCAACATGGCGTATATTCCTCTGTTATGTAAGCTTGCAACAAAGGAATATGCGCCATGTTGTTACCCAACTGGATCCGAGTTGGCCAGACTCTATCTATTTTTTGTTTTGAATAATATTTTATTGCTTCCTCTCAAGAACAATATTACTTTTCAATCATGATAAGTCACATATAAAATAATTTGCATAATTATTATACAAAGAAACTTAATGAAATACATTAATACCAGTAAAAATTATAAAATTCTCTGAAATTATCAATAATTATTTTTCGATGAAAAGAAAATACAATGCATCAATCTTTGGACATAGATATATAACTATTTTCTTTCATATAATACTTTATAGTAATAATAAAGAGCTTTTTCTTTCAAGTAATATATTATTTCTTCGTTTTGAAAGATATATTAATATCACATTAAATTATAATACAGTGTATATAATATTCAGACAAAAAGGAACTAAAGAACAGAGTTTACATAGACCAATTATACTTTTAAACAATATAAGGTCTTCTTAAAATCGGAATAACAGAACAAAGGCTCCTTTTTTTTAGAAAGAAAACAAATACAATATATCGATCATTGAACATGCATTTAGAAAAAAAAATATCAATTATACATGATTTCTTGAAACGATTCTTTATTTAAAAAAGATTTTTAAAAATCTTAGAGGAAGATATACATGGCCCACCCGAACTCACCCTTACACACTCATCTCATCCACCCAACCCTTCCCCCTCACCATTCTCCTACCAATCAAAACAAAACATAACAAAAAACAACAACACAAAAACAAACGAAAACAAAATCAAAGAAACGCATCAATCTGTTCCCATTTCCTTAAGTGCACCCCCAATTTCCCCTTTTTGTTGGCTATCTTATATTCTTCGTCTCTGTGATCTTTTATCCAAGTAACTGTTTTCTGTACAGATGGCAGCTCGCCTTGTTTTCTTGAAGAAAAAATTATGTATTTGACAAGAAAAATTACACAATTTATTAAATATATTCGTACCGTTTTACCCGATAGTCCCATAAAAATGGATTTCCAATCATTTATATTAATTTCTCTTAGATGTAGCTTTTTACTAATGTCCTGCCATAATTGTTTAAATTTAGGACATTCTAAAAACAAATGTTGGTATGTTTCAACTTGATTTTTACAAAAGGAACATAGATTATCCAACTCGAAACCAAATTGAAAGAGTCTTTGTTTCGTATATATAGCCCCATGCAATAATTTGTATTGAAACTCCCTTTGTTTATTAATAACAAATGCATTTTTAGTCTTGTAAATATTTCTTTTAACATCCCAGTTCCAAAATCATGTTGAACATTTCCATCCGTAACCTTTAATGTATACTCTCTTTGAAATTGTTCAATAAAGTGATTATATAACCGTACAGACTTTAAATCGCTAAATTTTTGTATATGACCAAAGATCTTCAGATCTATTTGAAAATGTTCAGTATCCACATGTATAAAATCACTCTGTATCCATTCCTGTTCAATGACTGAAAATATTTTTTGAATCCTGATCAGGCTGTCGGTGGTAAAACCTAAGTTATAAAAATAAGAAATTGGTTTAAAATTACCTTCAACGGTTATATCTGATTTAAATATTCCTTTATAAAAAAGATCAGCATCAAAGATCATTTTATTTCGAAAACAAATACTTCTATTGTTAAAAATTATCGAATTGACCTTGTTCTTTTCGAAGTGTCTACATATGGGGCGCCAAGTGTAAAGCCACTTATTCTGTCCAAGTTTACACAATTTCGTACGAAATTTTATTCCGTCCCGAACGAAATAAATTTCGTGTACACAAAAGTTATTTCGTCGCAACGAAATGTATTCCTTACCGAACGAAATAAATTTCGTGTACACAAAGGTTATTTCGTCGCAACGAAATGTATTCCGTACCGAACGAAATAACTTTTGTGTACACGAAATTTATTTCGTTCGGTACGGAATACATTTCGTTGCGACGAAATAACTTTTGTGTACTTTAGTCCTTCTTATAATGTTCTTGATGTAATTTTTGAGTCTGTAAAAAGATGCTTACATGGTACCAGCTGCCTGATATCAATTGTCAGTATGTCAAGTCCCTCAGACTATTTCTTTTGGCTCATGTTGGCATCTGCAATCATCAGCATCCATTACAGCCGACCGATGCGTAAGCCTTTCAGAGCACAGCAGGATTTTATCGCTCAAGACCTGTCACAACTGCAGCACCCTCAAAATCCTTCAACATCTACACACAGCTCATGGATTGAAGAAAGTCTCCACTGGTCAGCCTGTACATCTAGCCGAAGAACCAGAGGATGTACCGTTTCTTCACCACAGTATGGAAAGAAGCACGCCCTGCTGTATTTGACTTTTCTTCTACTCTCCGTCGCTTCTGATATCGAGTCAAACCCAGGACCAAGAACTCCGAAATATCCATGTCAGATATGTTCTCGAGCAGTGACCTGGAAGCAACGTGGTGTAGCTTGCGATGATTGCGATGGGTGGTACCATGATGAGTGCATGGGTATGTCGACGCAGGTGTATGACGCCCTTCATGAACCCAATGTCTCGTGGCAATGTGTGAAATGCGGTATGCCACAGTTCTCTAGCAGTCTTTTTGATCAGACTCAACTCGAAACATCAAACACCTTTGAAACATTGGACTCACTTAGTGACAACATCACACCTAGCAACACCAGCCTTGACACCAGCAACAGCTCTTCATTTGGCTCACCGCAGCACACATCCTCCCCTCTAAGTCACAGGAAAAGGAGAGCAGAGAAGGAACGACAAAAGTTGCGGAGTTTGAAGGTACTCAATGTTAACTTCCAGAGTGTAAGAAACAAGAAAGAAGAGTTGGCGGTGCTCATTGACTCAACAGATCCTAGCATCATCATAGGGACAGAAACCTGGCTAAGCAGTTCAATTTCCACCTCTGAGATTTTCCCACCAAGCTTCAGCGTTGTGCGAAAAGATCGAGAAGATGGCTATGGAGGAGTACTACTCGCTGTACGTTGTGACCTGGTGTATGACATCATTCAGGTGCAAACCTTAGGAGAGCATGTCTTCATCAGGCTCCAATTTGGTAAAGGCTTGAGCCTCATCGTTGGAGCCCTTTATCGCCCTCCCAACACTGATGCACAGTACATGGACAATATCTGCTCAACGGTCGAGGAGATATCCGCCCAGAATAGGAAGTCCGTCTTGTGGAAAGGTGGTGACCTCAACCTACCAGACATCAACTGGGAAGACTTGAGCGTGAATGGACATAACAACCCAGCTCCTGTTAACAACCGGTTCCTAGATATGGTCCAGAACTGCAACCTACAGCAGATGGTTTCCTTCCCTACACGAGGAGACAACTTACTTGATCTCTTCTTAACCAACAGGCCAACACTGATCAACAAATGCACCCTTCTCCCAGGCCTCGGGGATCATGACATCGTAGGGGTTGAGTCAGATGTTACTGCAAAGCGTTGCAAGCCAGTGAAGAGGAAAGTGTATCTGTGGAAGAAGGGTAGCCTTAAGGAGATGAAACAAGATTGTCGCCTGTTTCAACAACGGTTCCTGAACACATACAGTGAACAGAGCTCAGTGCATGCGATGTGGAACTGTTTCAAGACCAGTCTACTGAACATCATGAACACCCATGTTCCAGCGAAAACTACATCTTGTCGCTTCAGCCAACCGTGGGTCACAAGGTCTGTGAAACGGCTCTCGAGAAGGAAAAAGCGGGCCTTCAATCGCGCTCGAGCATCTGGCAGACCTCAGGATTTCAGCAAATACCATCAGCTTAAGAGGTCATCACAGGCAACCTGCAAGCAGGCGTACAACGAGTACATCAGCAATATCATCAGCCCTGACTCCACTACAAACCCAAAACGATTCTGGAGCTTTATCAACAGTAAGAGGAATGATAACACTGGAGTATCTCCACTGAAAGACATCAATGGGAAGACACACTCAGACAGCAAAGAGAAGGCCGATATCCTGAATCAGCAGTTTACATCAGTATTCAACAGGGATGAAGACATGTCAACATTGAAGGATAAGCGACCCAGTCCATTTCCTGGTATGGATGACATCGTGATCTCCCCAGCTGGGGTACACAAGCTACTGTCTGCTCTTGAGATCCACAAGGCTACCGGACCAGACAGACTTCCTGCACAACTTCTCAAGGCGCTGTCATTGGAGATAACACCAGTGTTGACTATGCTCTTCCAGGCCTCACTACATCAGGGCGTGGTACCCATGGACTGGAAGAATGCAGATGTTGTCCCTATCTTCAAGAAGGGTGAGAGATGCAAGGCGGTCAACTACAGGCCTGTGTCGCTGACATCAATCGTCTGCAAGACTCTGGAGCATATTGTCTGCACAAGCATCCATGAGCATCTTGATGATCACCCCATTCTGTCAGATGCTCAGCATGGTTTCCGCAAGAGAAGATCCTGCACATCTCAACTCCTTTTCACCATCCAAGATCTCACTAGCAGTGTCGACTCAAAGGACCAGATTGACGTTATTCTGTTAGACCCGTATCAAAGACTCTTGCATAAAATCCACTACTATGGAGTCCGTGGTAAAGCCCATAACTGGATTAAGGATTTCCTCACTGGTCGCTCTCAAAGGGTTCTACTCAATGGTTGCACTTCTCACACCTCTCCTGTCCTCTCGGGCGTTCCGCAAGGCAGCGTCGTCGGACCTCTTCTCTTCCTTCTCTTCATCAACGATCTTCCTGACTGCATATCACCCAAGTGGACGGTGAAGAGTGAGGAAGATGCCCAGAGCCTTCAAAAAGACCTCGACAACCTCCAGGAATGGGAAAAAGACTGGCTGATGCACTCCCACCAGCAGAAATGCCACATCATGCATGTCTCTAACAAAAGGAAAATGTCTCAGACATCCTTTCCTTACTTCATCCACGGAGAGCAGCTACAAGTAACAGATTCTGTAAAATACTTGGGTGTCAACATACAGAGTAACCTGAAATGGAATCACCATGTACATGTGACAACCAAGAAAGCCAACTCAGTTCGAGGCTTCCTGCAGAGAAACGTGAGAGCCTGCCCTCCGAAGACAAAGGCATTACTCTACAAGACCTTGGTACGCCCTGTGATGGAGTATTCTGCAACCTTACGGTATGGGACCCATCTACCCAAGAGAACATTAGAAAGGTGGAAATGGTTCAACGTCGATATGCCCGCTTTGTCCTGGGTGACTATCGGCGCACAAGCAGCGTAGCCACCATGCTGAAACATCTTCACTGGATAAGTCTACAAGAGAGGAGGGCGCAACAGAAAGTGTACATGGTCTACAGCATTCTTCATGGTTTGGTTGATCTCCCTGTCACCAACTTCATCCCAGTTGCTGGCCCACAAACCCGCGGGAACCCACATAAGTTCAGGGTTCCCTTTGCTAGAACTCACCTGTACCAAACAACGTTCTACCCAGACGCTATCAGACTGTGGAATTCCCTGCCACCTGCTGTCGTCAACTGCACCTCCTTGGAGCTCTTCAAGCAGAAGGTGCAACATGTGAAGCTCCGTTGAGCTTCAGGACTGTTTTTTAGCTGCACATAGTTTGATTGTAGAGCAATTTTTACTTGCACTGTACGCTCGGCACTCGACAAGCACATGGTACGATAATACGCCAGCGGCGGTCTGTACCAGACTGGAAGAAGAAGAATACATTTCGTTGCGACGAAATAACTTTTGTGTACACGAAATTTATTTCGTTCGGTACGGAATACATTTCGTTGCGACGAAATAACTTTTGTGTACACGAAATTTTTTTCGTGGTACACAAAATTCATTTTGTAATCGTTTCTCTTGCTTTTGTAATCGTTACTCTTGATTTTGTAATCGTTACCCTTGATTTTGTAATCGTTTCTCTTGCTTTTGTAATCGTTACTCTTGATTTTGTAATCGTTACCCTTGATTTTGTTATCGTTTATTTTGATTCTTTCTTCGTTTTTCTGTGTATGTTCTCTTCTCAGTTTATGTTATATACATGTATGTATTACTTTGTTTATTTCCTTTTTCCTTGTGTATTTCATTGTTTCCACCTTCTTCAAGTTTAATTTTCTTTCTATTCTTATTCATTATATGTGTTTTTTTCTATCATCTCGTTTTTTTTTCTATTTAGTTATGTAGTTCTTTTTTTTAAATCTTTCAACCTCTCTTTTTTCATATACCCCTATACATTTGTTTCCTTCCACATTATTATTATTATTATTATTTTATATGTTTATTTTATATATAAATAAATATATATATATTGGGCGTGATTTCTCTCTCTGCATGTGCATTTATTTATTCTTCTCTTTCTTCTCTTTTTGCTTATGCATTTCTTTGTTTGCCTTCTTTCATCTTGTATTTCTATCCCTTTCTCTTTCCATATCCTTTCATTTATATCTTTGTTTTTCACTCTCCATTTTTCTGTCTTTCCTTATTTTTCATTCTATCATTTTCTATTTCTCATTTACTTATGTCTTTTTGTATATTTTTCTTCTCTTATTTTCTACATGTAGTTCTTTGTGTTTCCCCTTCATCAATCTTCTCATTTTACTCCTCCTGTATTTCTCCCCCCCCCCCCCCCCCCCATCGTCTGCAAAAAAAAAAATCCCTGTGTATTTCTTTGCTTTTCTTTCTCTCCTTTTCTTTTCTTGATAAAGCCAACCCCTGAATTGTGTCATACCGCGGTGTAAGGGGGGGGGGGGGGGGGGGATTAAGGGCCTGATTTGTGCGCTAGTTTACGACCCATCCCTAATAAAAGGGGGCTGGCCTCTGACACCTTTTTTAGGTGTTGCCGGGATCTTATCTGAAAGAGATGTGAAATAAAAAATGAATTGAATTGAATTATAGACCAGCTGGGTCTTTGGGATATGCCACAAGAAGATGGAAACGCAGCCATACCCATTGCTCCCTGACCTCTCCGATATTGTTGGTTATAAATCATTACGTTGGTTAAAAAATGAACCTACCAACTGTTTGTTTAAAAAAGAATTGTATGTAAAACAAGGGGATTTTTTTAAACATCTGGTAGGTTCATATTTTAACCAACCTAATAATTTTTTTCTGAGAGTGTGCATCCCGAGGAAGAGGAATTTGGCAATGTGGTCACCCCCTCGAGCATGTTTTTTTTCTCAAAGCTATTTATAAAATATCCCTTTGAGGTTGGCCATGGAATGGGTATAATCTATGACTGCAGTAAATACATATTGTTGAGATCTCTATAGGCAGTAAACTATTGACACAGAAAAAAAGAAATATCTAAAGATATCTGCAAATATCGTACTTTCATCCTAATTTGTGTTCGGGGGGGGGGGGGACGCCTCTTACTGGAAAATTCTAAGGGGGCTACCCCCCCCCCTCCGAAGTAAGAAATCATTTTTAAACATCTCTTAATTTAATGCTACCTAATCCCAGTAATACAGAGAGAGAATTTCAAAACAATTACGTGTATAGATCAAGCAATGATGTGTTTGTGTGATAAAAAGTGCTCGAAAATGCAAAGTTCCAAACTACAAATACAAAATTTGCAAAGCTCTATCATTTGAGAAAACATTTGAAAAGGGTAACAGATCAGCATTTATGTACCAGTCAGCAAATGATTATTATCACAAGTAAAAAAATGACTAAAAATAAGGATACTGATTTTCATGGGGTTTCGCCAGCCTCCATTATTTTTGAGAAACCATAGGCCTACGGCCTACCTTGAATACAGCTGATATGACCCTCGTCTTTTTTATTTGTAAGAAGATAAAAATTATGTTTACCACTTCATAAAAACATCCAAAGTCTGAAAGAATAGCCTATGGTAACAAAGAGTTAAATGAAATAAGACAATGACATGCAAAACACACCAAAGGAAATTTCATGAAAAGGTTACGGCGAGATGAAAGCTAAGGCCCACTCCCCCCCCCCCCCCCCCCAAAAAAAAAGAATAATATAATGACAATTACAAATATACACAATAAAGGATCGTTATTATATTCAAAGTTTCTGCATCAGGAGAGGTTCTAAGTCGTGCTTGAAATTTTCAATAGTACACAAATTCAAATTCAAATTTATTGATATAGAATTCTCACATAATAGAATTATCATCAAAACAAAGCAAAACAAAGCAAAACTCGGCAGAGGCATGAATGCTGAATATATAAATACATAATTGTACATAATTATTATCAGATTATACTTGATTGAAAAGGAATGTAGCTACCCTTATAAACAAAACAAAACATGATAGCAGCATACTGAATGTAAATAAAACCTTGACATGTCGGAAACTTATATCAGAACCAATTCGCTGTGGAATTATACTCTACATAAAGTAATCATAGTAACAAAAAAAAACACACACACACAACGGAATGATGAATAGAAGCAAAACCTGTTACGTACTCAACTGATAGAAATGTTGCTATCATTTCAAACAAACAGATGAAGACAAAAACCTGAATAACACCAAAAAAAAAGAACAGCGTTTATTTTTTTATCCTTTTGGGGGTGGAGGGTAGATTATGACAAAGAGTGGGTCATATCACTACTATAGATGCATATAGAATATATTATTTTAAGAATTACCACAAGTGAGGAGTGTAATGATATAACTCAGCTGAGTCTGTGTTAGGAAAGTTAATAGCGCCACCTAGTGGTGATGCGATATATGAGAGATACGACTTCATACGATGTTCATGTATCCAGAGGCAGCGTCATGTTGTCATGCCTGTTAAATGTGAGTCAAACATAGTTATAAAGCTTACAACACGATATGTCAAGCTTATTACATGGTGTCAGGAGTGAAAGTGACTGTTGAATGCTTGAACTGAGATATCTAATATGAATTATTAGTAATATTTGAAAGGGGAACAGCTCCACGATTTTTGCCTGACCGGATATACCCGCCGTGAAATTCTCCATTGAGTACAGTACAGTGCTGTGACCGGAAATAGCATGGAGCAATTGAAACCTCCAGCAAACTTGGATTTGGAGGCCCGGAATCTTCCTCAAGTATGGAAGCTTTGGAGAGAGGAATTTGAACTGTATACAGAGCTATCGGTTACAGGTGATGAACAGAAAAAGGTAAAACTTTTTCTTTACTTAGTAGGGTCTAAAGGAAGGGAGCTATACAAGACCCTAAAATTGGAGCCCACCCCTAGTGCTGTAGCGTCTCCAGCGGCACCTGAAGTGACCTTGAAGGCAGTATTGGATGCTTTTGAGAAGCACTGCAATCCACCAAAGAATGAAACTGTGGACAGGTACAGATTTTTCACGCGCCAACAGGCTGGTGGTGAAACACTGGAGCAGTACATGACAAATCTGAAGTTGCTAGCAGCCAATTGCAACTTCAATGAACTCCATGATTCACTGATACGAGACCGAATAATTTGCGGCATCCAGGATGATGGACTGAGAGCAAGGTTATTGCGTGAATCTGAGCTAACGCTAGATAAATGTCTCCAGATTTGCAGAGCAGCAGAATTGTCGAAGGAGAGAATGACCGTTTTCGACAAAGCTCAGTCCCAAGACGTGCATTCAGTTCAGAGGTCTAAACCAAAGCAGGGTTCAAAGAAAACTGTCCGGCAGTGCAAGTTCTGTGGGAAGTCTCATGTTCTAGACAAGAATAAGTGTCCTGCTTATGGAAAGAAATGCAACAAATGCCAGAAGGAGAATCATTTTGCAAGTGTTTGCAAAGCGTCAAAGGACAAACCAGAAAATAATGTTGGCAAACGTGACAAAAATGCAGTGCATACTGTCAAAGAAGAAGAAGATGACGATGTTCAGGATTTCTTTGTGGATGTAATCAAGTCATCTGAGGGATCAGGAGACTGGTTCATAGACCTGAAAGTTGCCTCAAACAAAGTCAGATTCAAGCTAGACTCAGGCTCCCAGTGCAACGTGATACCAGCAGTGGTACAACAGAAGCTAAAATCTCCATTGGAGAAGTCACATTCAAGATTGGTGGTGTATTCAGAGCACAAAATGCACCCAGTGGGCAAGACCAATCTCATGTGCGAACATAAAAATAGGTTTTATAACCTAGAGTGTCAGGTTGTAGATCGACATGTGCAACCAATATTGGGACTTCCATCCTGTAAACAACTGGGATTGATCAAGAGGGTCTATGCAGTAGGCGTACAGGAGACTTGTGATGTCAAAGAGAAATATGCAGACCTATTTCAGGGACTAGGTTGCATGCCAGGGACACATAAGATTAATGTCAGAGATGCAGTGCCGAAAGTTCATGCTCCTCGACGGCTACCAGTTGCACTGAGGGAGAAGGTGAGAAATGAGCTGAAGAGGATGGAAGACCTCAATGTCATAGAAAGAGTGACAAAACCAACAGCTTGGGTGAACAGCATGGTCACTGTAGCGAAAAAGAACAGTGACAGAGTCAGAATCTGCCTCGACCCCAAGGAACTGAATCAAGCCATTGAGAGGGAACACTATCCCATGAGAACCATCGAGGAGGTTGTATCGGGTATCCCCAATGCCAAGGTGTTCAGTACTCTTGATGCAAACTGTGGGTACTGGCAGTTAAGTCTGGACAAAGCGAGCTCTGATCTGTGTACCTTCAACACGCCATTTGGAAGGTATAAGTATACCAGAATGCCTTTTGGTATCAACTCGGCTCCAGAAATCTTTCAAAGAACAATGTCACAAATGTTGGAAGATCTTGATGTTGTGATGGACGACATACTGATTTGGGGAACGACAAGGCAAGAACATGATGAACGCCTAGAAGCTGTGTTCAAGAGGCTGCAGGAGAACAATGTCAGACTGAATGAAAGCAAGTGCAAAATTGCAGTAGACGAAGTGAAGTATATTGGTCACTTGCTGACTGCTGATGGTCTGAAACCTGACATGATGAAAGTGGAAGCAGTGAAAAACATGAAACAGCCTACCAACAAGAAAGAACTTCAGAGGTATCTAGGAATGATCAACTATCTAGGAAAGTTTCTTCCTAACTTGTCAGAAGTGACTGCACCTCTGAGAAAGCTCTTGGTAAAGGAGAATGACTGGCAGTGGCATCAAGAGCAAACAGCAGCTTTTGAGAAATTGCAGAAAATGGCAACAGAAGCTCCCATACTGCAATACTATGATGTGAATCTGCCAGTAGTAGTGAGTGTAGATGCATCGCAGAACGGCATAGGGGCAGTACTCCTTCAGAACGAGAAGCCAGTCGCCTATGCATCCAAGGCTTTCACCGAATGTGAGAAACGCTATGCTCAAATTGAGAAAGAACTAGCAGCAGTGGTGTATGGAGTACAGAAATTCCACCAGTATGTGTTCATGAGAAAATTTGTGATCGAGTCTGATCACAAACCACTGGAGTCAATCATGCAGAAGCCTCTTGCAGATACCCCACCACGTCTACAACGAATGCTGCTGAAACTGCAGAAATATGATTGTACATTGCAGTACAAGAGAGGCACAGAGATGTACATCGCTGATGCTCTTAGCAGAGATTTCATTCCTGAGAGTGAAGATGATGAGGAGAGCCAAGACATAGCAGTATGCATGGTAGACTATCTTCCATTGTCTCCAGCTAGACTAGATGAGTTGCAGAAAGAAACTCTAGCAGACCCTATGCTTTGTAAGCTGATGGAAAGAGTCAAAGAAGGCTGGCCTGAGAGACGTCAGGATGTAGACGCAGACATCAGACAGTACTGGCAGTACAAAGATGAGATTACTACTGAATGTGACCTGCTCTTCAAAATGCAGAAAGTGATCATTCCTAGTAAAATGAGGAAACTGATGCTAATAAAACTCCATCAGAGCCACCAAGGAGTAGAAAAGACCAAGAGACTGGCAAGAGATGTGCTGTTCTGGCCAGGGATGAATGCTGCAATTGCAGAGACAGTTGAAAGATGTGATATCTGCAGCACACACAGAGCCAGTAACCAGAAAGAGCCTATGCATGGTCATGATTTACCTGACAGACCATGGCAAAAAGTTGGAAGTGATCTGTTTGAGTTTGCCGGGTCTACTTACCTTATCTTGGTAGACTATTATTCCAACTACTTTGAAATCAACAAGCTGGCAAGTACTTCAAGCAGAGCTGTGATCGCAATATGCAAGCAGCAGTTTGCACGACATGGCATTCCTGAAGAGATGATATCAGACAATGGCCCTCAGTATGCCAGTGCAGAATTCCACCAGTTCTGTGTCGAATATGGATTGACACACACAACATCTTCTCCAAGATACCCGCAGTCCAACGGGAAAGCAGAAAAGGCTGTGCAGATAGCTAAGAACCTCTTGAGGAAGTCAGCAGAAGAGGGTGAAGATGTTCATCTAGCTCTTCTGGCCTACAGAAATACGCCAGGAGACAGGCTGCCATCGCCTGCACAGATGCTGATGGGCAGAAGGACCAACACCACGCTTCCCACTTCGAGCAGACTACTTGGACCACGACCTGTGCGTCAAGAGCTCCTGCTGGAGAGAAAGAAAGAATTGCAACAACGACAAAAGCAGTTCTACGACAAAGGTTCCAAAGATCTGTCAACCTTGCAACCTGGCGAGAGTGTCTCGTACCAAGACGGTAAGGTGTGGAAACCAGCAGTCGTCATCGAGAAAGACAAGTCCCCTCGTTCGTACATCATTGAAGGGGAAGGAGGAAATCGCTATCGACGAAATAGACGTCATCTTCAGAAGCGACCAGAGCGTAAACAAGGTCTATACGTCGATGACTACGAGGACAGCGGGATTTCGACAAATGCAACCAACAACGCGCCATCGCAAGGAAATCCTAGCGTGAGCAAACCATCGCATGAGCGTGAACGCCGCTATCCTCTGAGAGCACGAAGATGCCCTGTTAGGTTAGAGTTGTAAATAGTAACTGTACAAATATACAGGGGCAGAATAAACCCCTTTTGTACAGTTTAGAGTGTTGGGTAGTCCACCCCTTCACTCATGTTAGTTATAGTTTAGACAAGTATTGCATGTTGTGTTATAAATAATTGGTTTAGTTTTGTATGAGAGTAAACGTTGGAAAACTGTGCTATCTCAGAGGCAGAATAATCCTCTAGTGCAGTTAGAGTAACTGATAGTCCACTCAGTTACTCATTTACATACATATGCTAAGTGTTGTGTATTAAGTGTTATATTAAGTTGATTTAGAAATAATTATTACTCAAGCGATGTTGACCAAGCATTGAATTGAAAAGCGATCAAGAAAGTTCACTACAGCAGCAAGCAAGTTTGAACACTGAAGAACCTGGACTGAAAGGAAACACTATAACCACACCACAAATTTTGGACTGAACTGGAACTTTAATTTTAGGTTCATTATCATATAAATCTGGAAATATGTTGTTCTGGATTTGATACCTAAACATGATATATGTACCGGGTACTATAATTGCATTTCTTCATGAAAAGGGGGATGTAATGATATAACTCAGCTGAGTCTGTGTTAGGAAAGTTAATAGCGCCACCTAGTGGTGATGCGATATATGAGAGATACGACTTCATACGATGTTCATGTATCCAGAGGCAGCGTCATGTTGTCATGCCTGTTAAATGTGAGTCAAACATAGTTATAAAGCTTACAACACGATATGTCAAGCTTATTACAACGAGCGTCTGTTGAAGTTATGGCAAATTATATAGGGCTCTCTCTGTCGCTCTCAGGTTATTACCAAATATTTTGTTATTACACGTATTATTAATATGATAAGAGGTTATTTATGACGCATTCATGAATTAACTATTGTTATTTTTGTTGTATGTATATGATCACACATTATAAATCTGGTAAACTTGATGTTATTTTCTGAACAAAAACAATGTCATATTATCTTTTCCGTGTTTATTAAATGCATTCATTCAGTCTCCCATGTTTTATGAAGGCTTCAATAGGCCTATATTCGTAGTGAAATGGAAAAACAAAGATAATACAAACACTATCATTTTCATGTTTGTTTGTAACTTAATATAATATATAAGTTAAGATAAGTCAAATCACTCTCAGCGCCAGGATGTTTTTCAGGGAGTTGACACTATAAACATAAAAAAATATTATACAATTACAAATTTGTGATAAATTTTATATATGAATGAATAAGTATCATTATATCAACATGAATTAAGCCATTTGTTGTTTTTATCATGGACATTAGCATCATCTTTATCATCTTTATCATCTTCTATTTAAATTTCTTTAACAAGAAAAGAAAAATCAAACAAACAAAAAAGTGATGGTGAACTTCAACTATCGAAGCTAATGAAAACCACCATCTATGAAATATCAAAGAAAGAAAATATATGAAGAAATAAATAGTTTAAAGAGTGAAAGGCTAGAGGAAAACACCGAAACTGTTTTATCTTCAAAAGGAAAGAAAAAAAAAGAAATTCATCTACATGTACCTGGATATATATCTTGACATTCATCATTATCCCCTTGTATTTATTCATGTATTTATTGTCTAGTTATTCAAGAAATTTTAGTTTTCATTATAAGAGGACCATGGGGGGGGGGGGGGGATGGAATAACTTGTTGGCGGATGCATGCAGGGCCTAGGAGGTACGTGCCCCCCGCACCCCTGCAAACCTTTTCCCCTTCCTTCAATTTATTTCACTTAATTTCTTTTTCTTTTACTACTTATCAACATAAAAAGCTTTGAAAATATTGTTGACCTATTTTATTATTTATTCATTTTCATATCCCTTCTTTCTATCTTTATTTTTCATTGTGTGGGGGAATAAAAGAAAGAAAGGGAAAAGGAAAAAAAATAGGGGAGGAAACTTTAAAATATAAAACATATGAATGAATATTATTTAATTTTTTTTTTTCAAAAATTAAGTCTCATTATGCTTGCCACTACTTCATTTTGTATACCCTTATGGTTATTGGTTAAAAAATAATATTAGATACACCCTGCTTGTGGCCGAATGGAATATGGAACCAGAACGTAGATATTTCCCGTATTCCGTGAGAACAAGCAGGGTGCAACGATTTTATCCCTTAAAGTGTACACATATAATTTATTGGTCAAGAATACTTAATTATCTCTCAGACAAATTGACCAATCAGATTACATATAATAATAATAATCGTATTAAAATATATATGAATCGATCAGTTTCCGATTGTCTTGGCCCCTATCGATAATCACAACTTGTTCTTTGATGATTTCGTGATTTTTAGGTCCTGAAATAATATTTTCTGGTCAATTTCTGATTGAAAATTACTGAAATAAGCCCTAGCAATCTTGAAAGTGCCTCTTTATTATCTCTTGGCTGCTCTGGGATTTGTTTTCGCCTGTTGGCTACTGTTGGCTGTTGTTGGCGGTTGTTGGCTGTTGTTGGCTGTATTGCTATACGCTTTTCTGTGTATATTGAGTCGAGCGCGCTAGTGTTTTGTGTTGCATGCTGAGATATTCGAGACGAAAAAAACAAATGTAAGTATCTTTCATAAATGATGAGTTAGAATTTGTACGGTTGTGTTGATTTAATTTTTACATAGTTTTAACTGTACAATTATCGAAATTATTATAGTGTTAGATATAATGGACTCCAGAGGCAGAGCACTCGAACAAAGTATAGGTATGCCCGTGCGTGGAAATTGGTCAGGTTAGTCCCATATGTTGTGATTTGTGTAGTCTGTATGAATCACAATATGTGGGACAGGCAAATCCAATGCCAATGGCCTGGGCCTAACACTAACAGTAACAAAGAGACCACTCGAGACTTCATGTGCACAAATGAGTGACCGTTTTCATGCAGTGGTGGCTCTCTAGTCTGCTTTGAAATTCAGCCTTTTATAAAAAAATTCTGAAATATTGATTTCATGTGGATAGTAAGTTAAGACTAAATCAATGATTTAAACTAAAGTTAGGGTGTCTGAACACACAGAGAAAGTGTCAGCACGAAATCTTGCCAAATTCATGGAAAAAAATGGTCAACTTTTTCTGAAAGTTCATCGCGTAATCACAATATGATCTGAATTAATTTTTTACATCATATTTGTTATGTGTGAAAAGAGAAATTTCTGGGCATCTTAAAATGATTTAAGCACGCTAAGATATTTTCACCAAAAATTCATGATATTGCCTCCATCCACCCTTGGCTTGGGCATGTTGGGGCCCTTGCGGCCTAGGGCCAGGCCTAGCTGTAGCACACACGGAATGCTATATATGGGGCTCTATTTAACGAACTTTGCAATCACGAAACAAAAATGGCTATTTCTTTTCTTTTTATCCCATTTATGATTTTTTAGACGTATCATTTTGTTCATATCATTGTAAAATTTTGTTACCTTGGATTTTCGCTCTAAATACTGCCGTCTTCATGAAAAACCTCTCTTCTCGATGCAAGTCACTGTCTGGGGACGGTTCGTGAAATCGACAAAATGCCTAGCAGCGTGCACATCGCTTTGCAGGTGCGTTTTCACGATCCGTCCTGCCTTAGACGGGACAGATCGTGAAAACGGACTTCCTCAATTGTCAGGAACCTTACACGTTTCGTGATGTCACGTATGACGTAACTAGACAATCTCAGACTCTGAAATTTTGAGAAAATGTAGGCATTGTGATACCTAGTTAAAATATCGATAAAAATCATTTTATGAATTTGCATCGATTTTTGCCTCTTGGGACACTTCGTAAAAACGGTGACGATAATGGTTGCATATATTTGGCCAATTTAAAATGGCAAATCTGCTATTTATGTGGTCATAGCAGGCCCGCAAACTTGCCGCTCAGACTAAATTAGCGCTCAACGTATACATTTTAAGTCCGTCCTTGGATTATAATATGCAATATATATAGGAGAGGACTGGTCAGTTTAGCATGACTGGTAACTTCATTTTCCCCTCATTGCAAAAGCATTGCTCGACGGCAAATCAACAAATATTGTTAAGTAAACATCTGCATTTATGACAATGATGAATGTTAACCCTAAATAGTGCATATATAATGCTCGTAAATAGCGATCCGCCATTCTCTGTCACTATTCTCCAGGTTTGCCCCAAATTGTATTATAACGCCGGACACAGTCACTCATATCAAGAAAACTGGCTTCTGAGTTTGGAATCCTTATTGGAATTTATCTTAAAATTATATGTATAACTTTAGTAGGGTGTCTGGAGAAAAAAATTATTTTGCTTCTCGATCAATAATATCAAAATTTCTTTCTGAAAATGGAAACTATTCACCTTCAAACTATCCTTTAAATAAGATTTTTTTTTTAAATTGAAAAAATTACCGTGAAATATAAGAAAGTATGCGGACGATTTTTCAGATTTTCTGTGTCATAGGCTATATAGTTAAGAAATAGTACACACAGAAGTTCATATTTTCGTATTCGATGAGATGATACGACTTTATATTTCATGAAACTTATAACGTGCTTGAAGTGACAGATACATGTAGGAAATTTAATGCTCTTTCCAATGATGGGTATTTTTCCTAGATTTGAAAATCAGATCATGTAGTAAAATTGTGACAAAGTGACAAAATTATGAGAAAACGGGTATATTCGGTTTCCCATAGGAAATGCATGGGGAAATGGCAATGTAAATGCACACAATATTGAAGGGTTTGCCAGATTTTTCGTAACTTTATTTTTGGTGAAAATATCTTAGCGTGCTTAAATCATTTTAAGATGCCCAGAAATTTCTCTTTTCACACATAACAAATATGATGTAAAAATTAATTCAGATCATATTGTGATTACGCGATGAACTTGCAGAAAAAGTTGACCATTTTTTCCATGAATTTGGCAAGATTTCGTGCTGACACTTTCTCTGTGTGTTCAGACACCCTGACTTTAAATCATTGATTTAGTCTTAACTTACTATCCACATGAAATCAATATTTCAGAATTTTTTTATAAAAGGCTGAATTTCAAAGCAGATTGGAGAGCCACCACTGCATGAAAACGGTCACCCATTTGTGCACATGAAGTCTCGAGTGGTCTCTTTGTTACTGTTAGTGTTAGGCCATTGGCATTGGATTTGCCTGTCCCACATATTGTGATTCATACAGACTACACAAATCACAACATATGGGACTAACCTGACCAATTTCCACGCACGGGCATACCTATACTTTGTTCGAGTGCTCTGCCTCTGGAGTCAATTATATCTAACACTATAATAATTTCGATAATTGTACAGTTAAAACTATGTAAAAATTAAATCAACACAACCCTACAAATTGCCAATACAGCCAACAACAGCCAACAACCGCCAACAACAGCCAACAGTAGCCAACAGCCGAAAACAAATCCCAGAGCAGCCAAGAGATAATAAAGAGGCACTTTCAAGATTGCTAGGGCTTATTTCAGTAATTTTCAATCAGAAATTGACCAGAAAATATTATTTCAGGACCTAAAAATCACGAAATCATCAAAGAACAAGTTTTGATTATCGATAGGGGCCAAGACAATCGGAAACTGATCGATTCATATATATTTTAATACGATTATTATTATTATATGTAATCTGATTGGTCAATTTGTCTGAGAGATAATTAAGTATTCTTGACCAATAAATTATATGTGTACACTTTAAGGGATAAAATCGTTGCACCCTGCTTGTTCTCACGGAATACGGGAAATATCTACGTTCTGGTTCCATATTCCATTCGGCCACAAGCAGGGTGTATCTAATATTATTTTTTTAACCAATAACCATAAGGGTATACAAAATGAAGTAGTGGCAAGCATAATGAGACTTAATTTTTGAAAAAAAAAATAATAGTATTCATTCATATGTTTTATATTTTAAAGTTTCCTCCCCTTTTTTTTTCCTTTTCCTTTTCTTTTTTTTATTCCCCCCCCCTTTTTTTTTTGGGGGGGGGGGGAGGGGTGAGGGCGGTGAAGGGGTCCGTACTGTAAAAGCCCCTCACCCTAACACACAATGGAAAATAAAGATAGAAAGATAAAATAGGTCAACAATGGGAGACATTATCGTGAAAGCAGTGGAGGCAGCTGTACGGGCTGCCATTCCAGCCATGGTGAAGGCAGTCAAGGACGTTTGCCTTAGTGGTATGAAGGAGGAGATTAATCCCCACCTTCTCCGCATGCAGTACCGCACAGATGAAATTGAACAACATACCAGGCGGGAAAACCTCCGGATTAGTGGCCTGCAAGAGTCTGATGGAGAGGAAACAGAGGAGCAGCTAATTGTTAAAATATGCTGTGTGGCTGAGAAGGCTGGTGTGGAGATGGAGTCTAGAGATCTATCAGCATGTCATCGGCTTGGGAAGAAAGCTGATGGCAAGGTACGGCAGACCATTGTGAGATTTGCAGTGAGGAGAAAGAGAGATCAACTGTACAGCTCTCGTTTTAATCTGAAAGGAAAAGAAGGGTGTAGGCATGTCTATGTCAATGAAGACCTCACCACCATGAGATACTCTGTCCTCATGAGAGCTAAAGAATCTCCCTTGGTGAAAAGTGTTTCTACAAGAAATGGAAACATTGTGTGCAAAATGACAAACGACGAAATAAAGTCAATCTCATCACCAGATGGCCTGTTTGATGTCGGTGTTGACAACATTGAGTACGACAAGTTTAAGCTTCATCTCTTGAAATAAGTTGTCTAATTATTATGCAGTTCCTCAACCTCTTTCACAAACCCTTTAAATGACTGATGCTTTGTTACATTCTTATAAATTGTCTCCTAACAACTTTAATTCTGTTCTTGGTTTCAATACCGAAGGTTCCTTGAACGTTTCGCATATAAATATTCGATCTTTGAATAAGAATATCGAAGGCTTAAAATTGTTGTATGAGGATTGCCTTAAAGTGAAGTTTGATATTATTGGCCTATCGGAAGTTTGGAGTGTTTATAATAAATCTGTCTTAAATTTACAGGGATATACCTTGGAAGTTAAATGTAGAGAACACAACTTAAGAGGAGGGGGAGTCGGAGTTTATATTCGTGCATCTTATGAATATATATTGTTAGATTATGATGTATCTCATGCTGAATCAATTTGGTTGGAAGTTAATGTTTCCAAACATCAGAAAATAGTTATTGGTGTCATTTATAGAAAGCCCAATACAGATATTTCAGATTTCCAAGAAAGTGTTTTGCGTGTACTTGAAAAAGTTAAAGTAGATAAGCATAAATGTATTTTGCTCGGGGATTTTAATATTAATGCATTATGTACAGGTGGGGCAGCAGAGAGTTTTGTAACAGCAATGCAATGTTTAGGTTTGACTCAAATGATAGAGTCACCAACCAGAGTGGCAAGTGGTACTGCATCATTGTTAGATCATGTATATACAAATTTAAACATGTTTGTAACTCATTCAGGAATAATAGAATGTGATTTATCTGATCATTTTCCAGTGTTTATATGTTTTCAGAATTATTTCAAACCAAATCAAACTCGTGACAAAAAAGTTTTGTTTAGATGTTATAAAAATTATGACATTTAAAAATTTAATGAAGATATTGCTAATCTTGAATGTTCAAGAATTTATGATTGTGAAGATGTGAATGTGGCCTACTCTACATTCTGTGCTTCTATTATCGAAGTTTTTAATAAACATGCACCGCTTGTAGAAAAGCATAAGTCGGAGAATACTACGAAGTGTAAAAGGCCCTGGATCACTCGTGCTATTATGAAGTCTATACGTAGGAAACATAAATTGTATTCAAAAGTCCTAAAGTCAAATTATAAAGAGGAGAATTTTATAAAGTATAAGAGATATAGAAATGTTTTAACTACTGTTTTGAAAAATGCTAAAAGGAATTATTATAGTACTTTGTTAGATGAAAATAGGAACAACACTAGCCAAACATGGAGGGTTATTAATGAATTACTAGGGAGTAAGAGTGGTTCAGCAAAACAAATAAACAAACTTATTACACAGGCAAATGGACAGAATGAAGAAATAACCAGTACATCTTCTATTGTAAATGAATTTAATAATTTCTTTGTTAATATTGGACCCAGCTTATCTAATGCACTACCAAAGAAAGATAATGAATTTGTAAATTATCTAGGGACACCCGTTGAGCAATCTTTTTTTTGGAAACCGGTTACGTATACTGAAGTCTTAAACCTCCTTCAGTCATTAAACACAAAGAAAGCGAGTGGCCATGATAATATCCCGGCACGGTTATTAAGAGATTGTGCATACCATATTTCAGCAATTTTAGTGTATGTTTTTAATCTTTCACTGGAAACTGGTACATTTCCTGATGAAATGAAAATTGCGAAAATTACCCCTTTATATAAGAAAGGATCTAATTTTGATTGTGGAAATTAAAGACCAATATCAGTTTTGCCTGTGTTATGTAAGATATTTGAAAAGATTGTTAATGTCAGAGTGCTTAATTTTTTGGAAACAAATAGTATATTATATCAGCATCAGTATGGTTTTCGAAAAAAATATAGTACTAAGCTGTCAATAATTAATTTGATTAATGCAACATTGAAATCTATAGATGAAGGGAAATGCACACTTGGAATTTTTATTGATTTCCAAAAAGCATTTGATACTATTGATCATAGTATATTGTTACGAAAACTATCCCATTATGGTATACGAGGATTGCCCTTACAGTGGTTTCAAAATTATTTTCAGAATAGATTCCAGTTTGTAAATAACGGGAACACATCATCAGATATGCTGCAAATCAAATGCGGTGTCCCACAGGGTTCTGTGTTAGGCCCAACTCTATTTTTAATGTACATTAACGATTTGCCACTAGTCACTGACTTTTTTAACTTTAGACTATTTGCAGACGATTCTAACTTATTCCACACATTTCCAGCTCGCCAATGTGTTATTGATGTACACGAGGTTAATACACATTTGCAACTGGTGCAAGAATGGTGTTTTGCGAACAGGCTAACAATTAATTCAACAAAAACTAATTTCATACTTTTAAGCAGTCGGAGGATGAAGCCTGTTTTAGGAGGAAAATTTGAAATATTTGGGAAAGAAATAAAAGAGGTTAATGTGGCTACTTTTGTTGGTATACATATTGATAAACATTTGACTTGGAGACCCCACATTGAAGTGGTAAATCAAGGCATAAGAAAAAAGGTTGGTGTTTTGTTTAGGCTGCGCCATTTTGTACCAAAACATACACTGATATTGTTATATAAAACTCTTATACAACCGCATATCACATATGGTATTGAGGTGTGGGGGAGCACTTACAAAACATACCTCAATAGTATACTTTATACACAAAAAATGGCAATGCGAGCTATTACCTTTAGTGGTTTTAGATCTCACACACGGCCAATATTCCAATCTATGGAAATTTTGAATGTTTTTGAGGTACATCATATATCTGTAGCCACTTTTATGTTTGATTTAGTACATAAGAATCTACCTCACTCTCTTATAGATTATTGTACAATCATACAGCATAGTTATTCAACGAGACAAAGAGAAGGGGGACAGTTGCATCTCCCACTTTTTAAAACGACTCAGGGTAGATTTTCATTGTCCTTTGTGGGTAGTGATTGTTGGAATAGACTACCTAGTGATATCAGATTGGAAAGAACACGATCTAGATTTCGGCATTCTATAAAGCTTTTTTTATTAAAAGATAAATAAGTTGTTTTTGTTTTTTTAGTTTTTGTTTATATTTGTATTGAGTTATACTAATATGTCTATTTAATTCCTTATGTTTGTTAAATTATTTGATTACACAACTCATTATACCTAGTGTTAATCTTAGACTTTAGGATTTTTACGTTTATATAGTTATTCTCATTGTACAGTTTACTTAGTTAACATATTAATTCAGTACATTATACCTTTGACCTGGGGCCAGGCTCGACTAGCACATGTGCTATTTTCTGGTTCCATTTTACCAGTAATTTTTGCTTTTGAAGTACTTTTGATTTGTCATGTTTATCATGTGTAAAATGTTATACCGTTATATTGTAATACATGTATGTTCTTCTTGTTGGTAAATAAATAAATCAATCAATCAATCAATCAATCAATACTTTCAAAGCTTTTTATGTTGATAAGTAGTAAAAGAAAAAGAAATTACGTGAAATAAATTGAAGGAAGGGGAAAAGGTTTGCAGGGGTGCGGGGGGCACGTACCTCCTAGGGTCTGCATGCATCCGTCAACAAGTTATTCCATCCCCCCCCCCCCCCCCATGGTCCTCTTATAATGAAAACTAAAATTTCTTGAATAACTAGACAATAAATACATGAATATATACAAGGGGATAATGATGAATGTCAAGATATATATCCAGGTACATGTAGATGAATTTCTTTTTTTTTTTCTTTCCGTTTGAAGATAAAACAGTTTCGGTGTTTTCCTCTAGCCTTTCACTCAGTATGCTGCTATCATGTTTTGTTTTGTTTATAAGGGTAGCTACATTCCTTTTCAATCAAGTATAATCTGATAATAATTATTGTGATGAGGGCGAGTTCAATAGGTCGAGATCGATTGTGACGATCGAGACCAAGAGGAGATTCAACATGGAGTTTTATTAACTTACAACCGGTTTTCCAGAGTTATCTGTTGTTGTGCTGTCTACTTAAATATAAGGCAGGGAACCTGGGATACGGGCAGGGAGCGGCCCGTAACAAAATGGGGGCTTGTGTCGGCAGTCTACTGGTTGTTTTCCTGTAGACAATTGTGTGTTTTGGGCCGGTTTTTTGTAAGTATGTTGTTGAGATTTCCCGTCGTGGTCGATCTTCGTCGCCTTGCATTCGCTGCGGTAGCGTAATGTGTGTTGCATGTATACACGCTGCGTGTATGTGTGTTTGTTGGTGGTCGCTGACCATGCCGTGTGGTTTGCACGGTGTTGCACTACTCACTAGCTCGCGCTTGTGTGCTTGGAACAGAGCTTTTTGCTTGTGTTTCGGTATTTTACAGTTTGTAAGACAGTTTGTTGGACTTTTCAGTCTGTTATTTGCCTCTGAGTCTTGGTTCATGATTACTGAATGGTGATAAACGTTGAGACGGTATATGAGCTCAACGTGGGTTATTTTTGCCGTTGGTACTTTTGGCTTGATGCGGCGTGTGTGTATAGCACGTTGTGCATGGTGGTGCGGCTTATCTCCCGGTGTGGTTGAATTCTCGCACGGGCCGTGAATGAGGTTGTGACGTCCAGGATATTTTTTCACTTGGTTTAGTGGAATTTTGTGGCTGGGGTTTATGACAGCCATGGATGGTAGCTTTCTCGGGAATTGAAAAATCTAGGTTGTTTCTGGTTGGTTGTGTGTATAACAGCCAAGGGCCAGGTTCTATGCTAGTTTCACGGTATATTGTGTAGACTAGGTTTTTCAGTTTGACTGAGGTCTGGCTGTGTGTATAGCAGTCAGGTTAGTTTCTTTCATATTTTAGAAACTAGGTTCCTTCGGTTTGGAAGGGTTTTGGTTGTGTGTATAGCGGCCAAGTGTCTAGTTTTTCTTGGTTTTGTTGAATAACTAGATTGTGCATGATGGCTGATGAATTTTCGGTAGGAGAATTTGTAAGAGATCCATCTGCAGAGCAATTGCGCTCATTGAGGAAGAGTGATTTGTTGGCTTTAGCAGCTCACTATGAAGTTCCTGGTGTAAAACAGTATATGCTGAAATCCAGCATATTGAATTCAGTTCTTGAATTTCTGATAGAGGAAGAGGTGTTGCCTTTTGAGGAGGCGGAACAGACTTCTCCACGTTCTCAGTTCCCGGTAGATTCTCAGTCTACTGATAGGTCGGTTTCAGACCAAGTACGCATACGAGAACTTGAGCTTGAGATAGCAAGAGTTCAGTTGCAGCGAGAACAAGTGGTGTTGCAAAGGGAGCGAGCAAGTGCTGATGAGAGAGAGCAGGTTAGGCAGGGTCAGCCTCGTTTTGACGTTTCAAAGCATGTTCGGATGGTTCCAGTGTTTGAGGAAACAGATGTGGAGAGGTATTTTCTCCATTTTGAGAAAGTTGCTCAGAGTTTGGATTGGCCGCGTGAGAAATGGTCACACTTGTTGCAGTCGCAACTGAAAGGTAAAGCTCGTGATGCATATTCGGCTTTGTCTAATGAAGAAGTGTGTCATTATGACACGGTGAAAAATGCTATTTTGCATGCCTACGCGCTCGTTCCGGAAGCGTATCGTCAAAAGTTTAGAGATTCACTAAAAGTTGAATCACAGTCGCATAGGGAATTTGCGAAAACAAAAGAAATTCAGTTTGACCGATGGTGTCAGTCGCTTGAAGTTACGGAATTCAAGGAGCTGCGTGAGTTGATACTCCTGGAGGAATTTAAGAGGTCATTGCCTCAGGAGGAACTAAGGGTGTCAGATTTGGGTAAAGCGGCAAGTCTCGCCGATGAGTATGTTCTTACTCATAGCCATAGAAATTATAGGTCTGGTGCACAGAATACTCGCGTTAGTTTCCGTAAAAGCCATGGTCATGGTCAGAAAAACGGTAGGAAACAAGATCTGACAGAGAGTGAGGATGACAAGAGTGGGTCTGATGGAGAGACTGCGAACAGTGACAAGAGTTGCTATTACTGCAAGAAAGTAGGGCATTTCAAGTCTAGTTGTCCTGTTCTAAAAGCGAAAAAGGACAAAGAAAATGCACAACCGATGGGATTGGTGAATCATGTCATGCAATCTAGGAAAAGTGGTGTGTGTGGTGCTCGGCACAATAGAATAAAGTCAGTTGACTTTGCGAAGGTTCAAGCGCAGTATGAACCGTACATATCAGTTGGATATGTGTCTTTGGTGGGATGTGAATATGCCAGAAAGGTCAAGATTCTTAGAGATACTGGTGCAGCTCAGTCTTTGATCCTAGATATTGTACTGCCTTTTGGTGAATCTTCTTCTACCGACTCTAGTGTGTTGTTAGAGGGAGTGGGTGGATTTGTTCAAGTACCCCTTCATGTTGTTGATTTGTGTTCTGATCTGGTCTCGGGAGAAGTAATCTTTGGAGTGCAGAAGTCACTTCCGGTACAGGGTCTGGGTGTCTCGATTATTTTGGGAAATGATCTTGCAGGAGACAAAGTTTCAATGTCGGGTCCTGTGGTGAGTGAAAGCCCTGTTGTAAGAGCGGCTGATGTAGTCGTTTCCATGGTTGATGATCAAGAGAACAATGAGACGTGCCGAGAGAGAAGTGTGACAGATCACATAGAGCCTGAGACTAAGACTAAGAGTGATGACTGTGAGTTGGATGTTGATTTGAATGTTGATGTTCAGGATCCAGGGTTCAATTTGAAGTCAAATTCTGTTAATCTTGCCCAGTTTGAGGAAAAATCAAAACCATTATCGTTGAGTATGAAAGAGGATCCAACGATGTTATCGAGGATGGTGAATGAGTTGGTTACCGGTTTGAAAGGATGTGTAGCCTATCTTGACAATTTTGTGACTAATCCTAACACATGTGAGAAGCATGTTGAGAGGAAGGTGATGTTGTTTCAACAGTTGTCTGCTGCACAGTTAGCAGTCAATAATATGACAGAGGATTTCACAGGTAGTGAGAGGCAATTTCCTGGTCATATAGGCATTGTTGAATGTGGCGGAGTCAAGACATTCTCTGCTGAGGCAGCGGCAGGACCCCTACAGAGGTGGAAGGAGGATCCGGCAGGAGAGGCCCAGGTGTTCTTAGACAAGATGGGACCTTCACCTCACCCCCTGTGTGAAGACGCCGGCTCCAACCAACAACCAATCCCCTTTGGCCGTCCGTTGCTAAGAGCACCGGACTCCATGATGCTAGTCAACCCTGTACTGATGGCTCCGGATTTCAACCAGCCATTCGGCCTCGTGGTGGATGCGAGTGATGTGGATGCTGGTGCCGTGTTGACTCAACAAGATGCAGATGGAGTCGACCGTCCCATATCATTCTTCTCAAAGAAATTTTGTGCAAGTCAGAAGAACTATTCTACTGTTGAGAAGGAAACACTAGCCTTGATACTTGCACTTGAACATTTTGACGTGTACGTCAGTGGATCTCAACATCCAGTCAGGGTACTAACTGATCATAACCCCCTGACATTTGTCAACAAAATGAAAAACAAAAACCAAAGACTAAGACGATGGAGTTTGCTGATACAGGAGTACAGCTTGGACATTCAACATGTGCCAGGAAAGGACAATGTTATTGCAGACGCTTTATCTCGCGTGTAATCTTTGGACAGAATTGTACTAAACATTTCAACAATCCTATGGGAGAGTGAACTACCCTAGTGTGAAATAATCTACATGGGCTTGGACAGTTGAACATTTTTTGTGAATAAACTGGAATTGCACGTGAAGAAGAAAACCAGAACTTTGAACTTGGAGTGATTGTTTGATAATCACAAACTATTGCAAACAGAGACTTATTGGACTCAGTGTAAAGTTTTATGTTTTTCTCATGTTTGCCTTCCAGATATATTTTGTACAATGTATTTTTGTACATGAAATGATAACTGTTTTTTGTTTTGAAAAAGGAACATGCATGACAGTATTTTGGTGTTAAACTCCTTTGGCACAATTATGGAGGGATAGGAAGAGAGAAACAAATGATTTCTCCTTTTGTTTGTGCATGTTTGTCAAAGTTAAACAGGAAATACATTATATAAATTCAATTTATATCTTATGCAAACTATGTTGCATGTTGTTATTAACTACAGGAAATGTGGAATGAAATGGATTTTTGTCTGTTTTGAGAATCACAAAAAAGATATGAATTTTCTCATATTTTTGGGTCTGTGGAATTCATGTGTTAAACAGAGTGGACAATTTATGTGCCTAACCAACTAAAATATCTTTGTTATCAATGTGTACAAGTTTGCATTAATGGTGGAAACTTTTATAGATGATATATATTGTGATGATCATTGTTGTCATATTTTTCAGCCAGGTCTAATATTGCTGAAGGTTGTTTATTGATTGTTGCATTGTATGAAAAGATATTTTGCTTAAAATTGCAAGGAAGCATCAGTAATGGTATATGCCTGTACATAATGATACATGTACTGAAAACCCATTTGATGTCTTAACTTCTATGCGATTTTATTTTGTTGTACATGTATTTACTTTTGTAATAATTCTTACATTACTTGCATCAAGGGAGGATTCTGAGCAATACTGCAGTTATATATCAAGTTGATTGCTTTTATATGTCTCCTAGCAAATTTACATGCTAATTCATTAAGTTTAAAGACATGGAATTGTGTTCACACTCTATGTTATTACATGTTTAACTCTAGAACACAATTTCTGCATTTATAATGAGGCTTGTGCTATTTTTAGGATCAGCTAGCAAGCGAATACTGTGTTTAGATGCTCTACAGTCGTTTCTATGCCTTTTGCATTATATTTAGTTCACATTATTGCTGAAAACGACTGTATTTGAATCGATTCATTCTTAAGGGATCGATAGAATTTTACTAACCGGGACGAAAAATGTATATTTTCGTATAAGGTTCTATACTGTGTAATAAACATGTTCGTTCATATAAAGTTTCTGTGTTGTACGAGATTTTATGTACATACTTTTTTCGTTACACTCCGAAGTATGTTTTTATGGAAGGGAGTGTGATGAGGGCGAGTTCAATAGGTCGAGATCGATTGTGACGATCGAGACCAAGAAGAGATTCAACATGGAGTTTTATTAACTTACAACCGGTTTTCCAGAGTTATCTGTTGTTGTGCTGTCTACTTAAATATAAGGCAGGGAACCTGGGATACGGGCAGGGAGCGGCCCGTAACATTATGTACAACTTTGATTTAATATAACGTGCCTTTAATTTTTTTGTATTCTGTATCTATATATTCAGCATTCATGCCTCTGCCGAGTTTTGCTTTGTTTTGCTTTGTTTTGATGATAATTCTATTATGTGAGAATTCTATATCAATAAATTTGAATTTGAATTTGTGTACTATTGAAAATTTCAAGCACGACTTAGAACCTCTCCTGGTGCAGAAACTTTGAATATAATAACGATCCTTTATTGTGTATATTTGTAATTGTCATTATATTATTCTTTTTTTTGGGGGGGGGGGGGGTGGAGTGGGCCTTAGCTTTCATCTCGCCGTAACCTTTTCATGAAATTTCCTTTGGTGTGTTTTTGCATGTCATTGTCTTTTTTATTTCATTTAACTGTTTGTTACCATAGGCTATTCTTTCAGACTTTGGATGTTTTTATGAAGTGGTAAAAATAATTTTTATCTTCTTACAAACAAAAAAGACGAGGGTCATGTCAGCTGTATTCAAGGTAGGCCGTAGGCCTATGGTTTCTCAAAAATAATGGAGGCTGGCGAAACCCCATGGAAATCAGTATCCTTATTTTTAGTCATTTTTTTACTTGTGATAATAATCATTTGCTGACTGGTACATAAATGCTGATCTGTTACCCTTTTCAAATGTTTTCTCAAATGATAGAGCTTTGCAAATTTTTGTATTTGTAGTTTGGAACTTTGCATTTTCTAGCACTTTTTATCACACAAACACATCATTGCTTGATCTATACACGTAATTGTTTTGAAATTCTCTCTCTGTATTACTGGGATTAGGTAGCATGAAATTAAGAGATGTTTAAAAATGATTTCTTACTTCGGAGGGGCGGGGGTAGCCCCCTCAGAATTTTCCAGTAAGAGGCGTCCCCCCCCCCCCAACACAAATTAGGATGAAAGTACGATATTTGCAGATATCTTTAGATATTTCTTTTTTTCTGTGTCAATAGTTCACTGCCTATATATAGATCTCAACAATATGTATTTACTGCAGTCATAGATTATACCCATTCCATGGCCAACCTCAAAGGGATATTTTATAAATAGCTTTGAGAAAAAAAAAACATGCTCGAGGGGGTGACCACATTGCCAAATTCCTCTTCCTCGGAATGCACACTCTCAGAAAAAAATTATTAGGTTGGTTAAAATATGAACCTACCAGATGTTTAAAAAAAAATCCCCTTGTTTTACATACAATTCTTTTTTAAACAAACAGTTGGTAGGTTCATTTTTTAACCAACGTAATGATTTATAACCAACAATATCTGAGAGGTCAGGGAGCAATTGGTATGGCTGCGTTTCCATCTTCTTGTGGCATATCCCAAAGACCCAGCTGGTCTATAATTCAATTCAATTCATTTTTTATTTCACATCTCTTTCAGATAAGATCCCGGCAACACCTAAAAAAGGTGTCAGAGGCCAGCCCCCTTTTATTAGGGATGGGTCGTAAACTAGCGCACAAATCAGGCCCTTAACGTGATTTCGTCGCAACGAAATGTATTCCGTACCGAACGAAATAAATTTCGTGTACACAAAAGTTATTTCGTCGCAACGAAATGTATTCCGTACCGAACGAAATAAATTTCGTGTACACAAAAGTTATTTCGTCGCAACGAAATGTATTCCGTACCGAACGAAATAAATTTCGTGTACACAAAAGTTATTTCGTTCGGTACGGAATACATTTCGTTGCGACGAAATAACCTTTGTGTACACGAAATTTATTTCGTTGGGTACGGAATACATTTCGTTGCGACGAAATAACTTTTGTGTACACGAAATTTACTTCGTTCGGGACGGAATAACATTTCGTACGAAATTGTGTAAACTTGGACAGAATACGTGGCTTTACACTTGGCGCCCCATATCTACATTCATCTATATCTTGCCATGCTTTTAACATATCTAAATAAAACATGGGAATACCATTTAAATTCATTTTCTTCATATCATAATTACAAAGAAATATATTTCGACCTCCAATCGATCTAAAAAAGTAATCAAATGTTAGTTTCCACCCTAAATATTTTTCACCGTACAACAGCCGTTTGATCCACATTATTCTTTGAGTCTTAATAAAAGTTTTGTAGTCAGTTACCCGAAACCCCCCTGCGGAATAATCTTGATATAATATTTCCTTTTTATTCTATCTTTCCCACCCCAAATGAAATTAAAGGAAATTTTTTCAATTTCTTCAAGGATACTATGTGGAACAGATATAAGAGAAGAAACGTAATTTAATTTTGAATATACATACATTTTCAATAATTTGATTTTGCCGTACGTCGTAAGATCTCGTTGGCTCCACCAACCTATTAATCTTTTTATTTTACTTAATATCTCTTTGTAGTTTAAATCATCTTTTATTTTCGAATTACGTGAAAAATAAACTCCTAGGATTTTTATGTCTTGTACTCTATGTCCCAAAAAAGGTAAACCGGGCATATCAATCGCTTCCCCCAACCAGATAAAATTTTATCTTATCCATATTTATTTTTAATCCACTTAATTTCTCAAAGTCTTCGAAGACTTTCTTCACTCTATCAATTGACTTCATATCTTTAAGAAACAATGTTATATCATCGGCGTAAAGTACCTGCTTTATTTTTCCAGTATCAAACCGAATTCCTTCAATACAAGGGTCCTTTCGGATATAATGAGCAAGCAGCTCAATAGCTATTATAAATAAATAGGGGGACAAAGGGTCCCCTTTTAACTTTAAAGTATCCAGTTGAGTGTCCCCCGTTCATCACGCAGCTACTAACATCATTATAAAGAATTTTAACCCAAGAGCACAATACATTACCGAGCCCAAAAGATTCCAATGCTTTGAACAGTAGTCTATGTGAAATACAGTCAAATGCTTTTTCAAAATCTACAGCGATAAGAAAACCTACAGGTTGATACAATGACTGAAAAAACACATCATCTATTAAACGCACTGCCTCTCCAATATTTCTCTCTTTAACATAGCCCACCTGATCGTAATGAATGATATCTCCTAAAACCTCTTTTACCCTTTTAGCCAACACTTTTGACAGAATTTTATAGTCAAGATTTAGAAGAGTTATTGGCCTATAGTTTTTCATATACAAAGGAACTTTTCCCTCTTTCTCAATAAGTGTAATGACTCCCTGTCTCTGTGAATTGGATAACACCTCAGTTTCGAAACTCTCATTAAATGCTTCCACTATATACTTCCCTAAGATTGGCCAAAATGTATAATAGAATTCAGCTGTAAAGCCATCATTGCCTGGTCACTTGTTCCATTTCATTTCCTTAACAGCTTTAAAGCATTCTTCGAATGTTATATGCCCTTCACAAAAGGCTTTATTTTCTTCGCTTAGTTTGGGCAGTTCGCTTAAAAACATATTATCAATATCTTCTGTTATGTCCTTATCTTGACATTCATATAAATTCTTATAAAACTCCCCAATGATCTTTAAAATCTCTTTCCTATCACGTATCACCTCATTATTGCTATTATACATGTATATTCCCTTGATCACACTTTTTCTTTTATTCGACTTTAATAATTGTTCAAAAAATTGAGAATTTCTTTCTCCTTCTTCAGACCATTCTGCCCTCGATCGTACCTTTAAGCCTTGACGAGAGTAGTCAAAAAGCTTTTCCAGTTCATTTCTTTTCAAGTCTAGTTCTTCCTGAATATTATTTTGGAAATTAAACGAATTGTGTAGTATTGCGACAATATCTCAGTAAATGGGAAGAATGATGCATTTTTAAATACAGAAAAAAACAATTGTCAATTGAAGTTGGAAATAAGACAAATACAGACTGATTCCGGAACTAGAAAACATGCTACACGTCACAAATTCTCTCCCTTTAGAAAACCAGATTATGAAAACCAAAAGCAGTCTCTTGCTACAAGAGAAAGAAAGAAAATTGAACTGCATAATCCGGACGAGGACCCACTTTCCCCGTATAGTATACATTTCATTAACTACATAATGATTTTTTTTTTAAATGTGAGAAGAGCAAAGAAAAAAAAATCCAACTCTCTGTCTTTCTTAGAAAATAAACAAAAGTACAGAAGCTTTCCAAAGAAAATAATTTTTACACTATTCACTGTCCAAGCGATGTCTCTGAATTGATGAAAAAAAAAAAAACTGTTTTCCAGTCTAAGGAGCTTCAAAAGGCCTTTAGAGACAAAACGATTCATCCAACTACCACTGCACTTCATTATTCTGCATGGATGCCTGGCTATATCCGTAAATCATCAATGAACATGCAATGGTGAAATGAGTAAGCAAAAAGTATCTCATCGCTTTTAAGTGAGCTGGAACATTCCTTATGAAAAAAGGCCTCATCTGATGCAGTGAGGTAATTGGAAAGCCGCTTTGTTTACACATCATAATTGTGAAGGCAAATCCTCCTTATCAATCTAAGAAATTCCCGAATCTTCAATCAATACTACATTTAACCCTCTGCATTGTCTCAAATTCTATGCCTTCCATTTGTAGAGCTCGACAAAAAAAAAATACCAATGGTTAAACGTATCTCATTTATATTGTAGGAAAGAATTCGTATTGTATATGGTCTTTATCATTTTTAAACATACAATCACTCTCGGCCAATGTGAATTGATACATTTCCCGCCAAATTTCTCCACAATTGAAACTGGTCTAAATTATTTGACCATGATTAACTTGAATAACAATGATATAGTGAATAACATGATGATTATTTATATGACCCTCGACGAGTGAACGCCTATGTTATTGTGATCAAGCACAAGTATTCAGCTGAATGCAAATTCTAACAAGCAAAATGCCACTGATTTCTTTGTAAAACAGTTTTAAGTGTATAAAAAACGTCGTGCATAATCATGAGTGAAGAACACTGCATTTGAACCAGACAGCCATAAAAAGAAACCGTTTAGGCATACAATGAAGAAAATGTTCCAACTATATATCATCGTTAATGATAGACTATGGTCAAATCTGAAGAATGTCAAAACCTTCAACACAAAGGGACCTAAATCTATCCCTGCAGACTGTCTGGTTCCACGCAAAGCTCTGACATTCAGTTAAAAGCAGTCTGTCTCTCTGTAAATCATTGTTGTACAATAAATATATATCAATAATAGAAGATTAGGAATATTTGCATGAGAAACAGATAGCCCCCGAAATTCCACAGTCCTTCACAAGAACAAAGTCACAGCAAACGGGTCATACATACATTGCAACTATTCCAACAATGATCCTCAATTAAAGGCAGACTATTTCACTACTATGAATCTGAGGTATTTCAAATCCATAATTAAAAGCCTTTCCCGCCTATTTCTTGACATTTAAAAGTGTCCTGGATCAACATAAGGATATTAGTTGTCCATGAATAATTTGAGTAATAATGATGCAGTAAATAACATGCTGTGAATACATCAAAGTAGAAAATCATGAATGAAGAACATTTGCTAAAGAAGCAGACAGCCGTAAAATTCCAAAATCTCTTTCAGAAATCGTTTGTGCATACATTGAAGGAATGTTCCAAACTATACGTTCCTCCATTAATTACAGACTGTAATTTATGAAACGCACATCCGACCTTCAATTAGCAGGATAAAAAAAAAATCTTTCTCTGTATCAGTTTGGTTTATACAACAATAAGGAACATTTGCATAAGATCCAAATAGCCCATCAAAATAGTCCATAATTTAAAAAACAAAAACAAACTTTCAACAGATATATTGCAAGGATGTCCCAACAATGATCGTCAATTAATGACAGACTATTTCATTATTTGATTATGAATCTGATGAATTTAAATCCTTCAAAACAAGCGGTCTAAATGAACCTATCATAGCGAATTGTTTAATTCTATGCGCGGCCCTTTCAAAACTTCAAAACTTGCAACAACAAAAACAAAAATAAATAAATATATATATATATATATATATATATATATATATATATATATATTAGTCTGTATAATAGTGAAAAAATTATAACCAGAGCAGAAAATATTAATATATTCATTGTTTTTCCTTTCCTTCTAAGAGCCATGAAAGTAGATAAGTCTTGAAACCAGTATACCACGCATGTCTGACCCGACTCGGTCATTACCAATAATTGTAATTCTTAGAATGTATAATGAACCTCGGTGAACCCGTTGACTACTGAATTCTCTAATTCCCATAGGCTTAATATACAGGAACCACCCGGTTCCAGTAGGCAATGGGTTATTACACGAAGGAAAATATTGCAAATATTTTGTAAGCGTATATATGCAGGGATGCCACTTAGAATTGATAAAAAAGTAGGAAAAACCATCCAGAATGGGCCCCACAAAAAGTGGTCCTCTATGACAAAAAGTGGTGCTCTATGGCTAAAATATGCCGAAAAAGCAGGAACCCCTACCCTTGTCTGAAAAGTGGCATCCCTGTATATGAAAATTTAAACAGGCAATATCCATTCCTAGTTACAGTACAACATGTCTTATCTCGATACAAGCTTCAGATGAGTCTGAATCTATATATGTCATTTTTGTGTTAGCAGCGCCCTCAGGTGGCGGAAAAGGTCAAAAACTAGCAAAACTCGCAAAAACTGCACATGGCTGCAAATGTGACCGTGGCGAGCCTCGAACCAGGTTCCGCTGATTGAGAGGTGCTGACGTTACCGATAGACTAACGAATGCTTCTTGCAATCCTGCTTAGTCATGGAGTCAAGTAGATAACATGAACTATGTGGAGTCGTAAATTCACTATGTAACAATATGATCTGCTCTAAATCGTATGATGTGAGTTAGTCTAGAGCTAATGCCAGCAATTCTCGATCAGCGGACCCTGGTTCGAGGATCGCCAAAATCACGATTTTTTTAAATGAATGTTTAGCAGTTTAAGGAGCCGATGCAGCTGCCGTGAAAATGCTGAAATAGCATGCTGTGTGCATTACAATAGCACTCTGAGTGCAGTCCCTATGCATGCCCTCAAACTGCTATATACAGCACTTCAGTTTTTACAGTGTAGGATCGAAAGCTCAGGCAACTTTTGACTCCATTTTACTCCATTGGCTCGCTATTATTGGACAAGCAGTTTTCAGCAGTTTGTTTTCCATGTTTTCTATGAGATGAAAAAGTTAGTTTCATCATTTTCTAAAAGAATACCCCACATTGTGAGAGCACTACCAATTTAATCAAGGTCAGATAGATGAATCAGTCAGTTATGTGATCTGTGACAATATCAAAAAAATAGATTCACATTGTAAAAAATTTGTTGAAATTATATAATTATTGAAAAGAAAACTATTGCAAGAATTGTCATAATTCATTAAGCATATCAAAAAGTTTGGATTCAATTCAGTTAAATACTTACCACCTGAACAACGTAGATCAAGAGAAGAAGTAAAGAGATCGAAAACACTATTAGCATTAAATATGTCGATTTCTCTTCTTTCTCCAGTTTTACCCTTTAAGATTTGACAAATTTATACGTAGTTTTCTTTTATTTTAATTATTTTATTACTAGTTGCTGTGTGCATTACAATAGCACTCTGAGTGCAGTCCCTATGCATGCCCTCAAAGTGCTATATACAGCACTTCAGTTTTTACAGTGTAGGATCGAAAGCTCAGGCAACTTTTGACTCCATTTTACTCCATTGGCTCGCTTTTATTGGACAAGCAGTTTTCAGCAGTTTGTTTTCCATGTTTTCTATGAGATAAAAAAGTTAGTTCATCATTTTCTCAAAGAATACCCCATATTGTGAAAACACTACCAATTTAATCAAGGTGAGATAGATGAATCAATCAGTTATGTAATCTGTGACAATATCAAAGATAAAGATTCAAATTGTAAAAAAGCTGTTTGAAATTATATAATCATTGAAAAGAAACCATTGTAAGAATGTTCATATATCATTAAGCATTTCAAATAGCCAGGATTCCATTCCTTTGAATACATACGTTCTGTACAACGTAGATCAAGAGAAAGAGTAAAGAGATCAAGACCCAATATTAACATTCAGTATTTCGATTTCTCTTCTTTCTCCAGTTTTACCCTTTAAGATTTGTCAACTTCATACGTAGTTTTCTTTTTTTTTAATGATATTATTACTAGTTGAAATGTTATATGTTTTCTATGAGATCAAAAAATGTTAGTTTCATCATTTTTGCAAAGAATACCCCATATTGTGAGAGCACTACCAATTTCAAGGTCAGATAGATGAATCAATCAGTTATGTAATCTGTGACAATATGGAAAAAATAGATTCACATTGTAAAAAATTTGTTGAAATTATATAATTATTGAAAAGAAAACTATTGCAAGAATTGTCATAATTCATTAAGCATATCAAAAAGTTTGGATTCAATTCAGTTAAATACTTACCACCTGAACAACGTAGATCAAGAGAAGAAGTAAAGAGATCGAAAACACTATTAGCATTAAATATGTCGATTTCTCTTCTTTCTCCAGTTTTACCCTTTAAGATTTGACAAATTTATACGTAGTTTTCTTTTATTTTAATTATTTTATTACTAGTTGTTGTGTGCATTACAATAGCACTCTGAGTGCAGTCCCTATGCATGCCCTCAAAGTGCTATATACAGCACTTCAGTTTTTACAGTGTAGGATCGAAAGCTCAGGCAACTTTTGACTCCATTTTACTCCATTGGCTCGCTTTTATTGGACAAGCAGTTTTCAGCAGTTTGTTTTCCATGTTTTCTATGAGATAAAAAAGTTAGTTCATCATTTTCTCAAAGAATACCCCATATTGTGAAAACACTACCAATTTAATCAAGGTGAGATAGATGAATCAATCAGTTATGTAATCTGTGACAATATCAAAGATAAAGATTCAAATTGTAAAAAAGCTGTTTGAAATTATATAATCATTGAAAAGAAACCATTGTAAGAATGTTCATATATCATTAAGCATTTCAAATAGCCAGGATTCCATTCCTTTGAATACATACGTTCTGTACAACGTAGATCAAGAGAAAGAGTAAAGAGATCAAGACCCAATATTAACATTCAGTATTTCGATTTCTCTTCTTTCTCCAGTTTTACCCTTTAAGATTTGTCAACTTCATACGTAGTTTTCTTTTTTTTTAATGATATTATTACTAGTTGAAATGTTATATGTTTTCTATGAGATCAAAAAATGTTAGTTTCATCATTTTTGCAAAGAATACCCCATATTGTGAGAGCACTACCAATTTCAAGGTCAGATAGATGAATCAATCAGTTATGTAATCTGTGACAATATGGAAAAAATAGATTCACATTGTAAAAAAATTGTTTGAAATTATATAATTATTGAAAAGAAAACCATTGCAAGAATTGTCATATTTTATTAAGCATATCAAAAAGCTTGGATAATTCAGTTAAATACATACCACCTGAACAACGTAGATCAAGATAAGGAGTAAAGAGATCGAAAGCACTATCAGCATTAAATATGTCGATTTCTCTCCTTTCTCCAGTTTTACCGTTTAAGATTTGTCAACTTCATACGTAGTTTTCTTTTATTTTAAGGATTTTATTACTAGTTGAAATGTTATATGTTTTTTTTATGAGATAAAAAATGTTAGTTTCATCATTTTTGTAAAGAATACCCCATATTGTGAGATCACTACCAATTTAATCATGGTCAGAGATGAATCAATCAGTTATGTAACCTGTGACAATATCAACGATATAGATTCAAATTGTAATTCCACGAATACTTCATTTTGAGAGTACTACCATTTTAATCAAGGTCAGATAGATGAATCAATAAGTTATGTAATCTGTGACAATATAAAAAAAATAGATTCACATTGTAAAAAAATTATATAATTATTGAAAAGAAAACCATTGCAAGAATTGTCATATTTTATTAAGCATATAAAAAGCTTGGATAATTCAGTTAAATACTTACCGCCTGAACAACGTGGATCAAGATAAGGAGTAAAGAGATCGAAAGCACTATCAGCATGAAATATGTCGATTTCTCTCCTTTCTCCAGTTTTACCCTTTAAGATTTGTCAACTTAATACGTAGTTTTCTTTTTTTTAAATGATATTATTACTAGTTGAAATGTTATATGTTTTCTATGAGATAAAAAAAGTTAGTTTCATCATTTTTCACTACCAATTTAATCAAGGTCAGAGATGAATCAATCAGTTATGTAACCTGTGACAATACAAAAGATACATATTAAAATTGTAAAGCTACGAATACTTCATTTTGAGAGTACTACCATTTTAATCAATGTCAGATAGATGAATCAATCAGTTATGTAATTCATTTAACAGCAGTGCAAAGCTGTTGTTAAAAATGTATTACAGGCGGCATCATGAAAGGTTTGGCAAGTGTCATGTAACACGCGCAGCTGCGGGTCGGCGTCTAGTAGATTTCAAAGAACGAGGCCGATCTTATGTTGCCGGTTCCCACGGTCACGCTGCTGAGATTTCTCAGAGAATGAAAAGGCAGCATTACGATTTCTGATTTCGACGAGTTGAGAGTGCAGATAGATTTTGTCTTCTTTTCAACGGAATTTAAAGGGCGAGTCAATTAGAATCAACATTGGGGCTAAAAATGTAGTACATAGGTCCAATGACACAATTCTGACATTTTTACAGAAAAAAAATTGCCCAGTAACAAGAAATTGGTCAAAAAACTCACTAATTTGGGAACGCCCCAAAAAATTGACAGCTGATTGGCTAGAGCGATTTGACGTAGCATCGGGAAGTACCCCGCGAAGCCACTTAGGTTGACTAATATGTTGGCAATGTAAATGAATGATAATTTATCCATTTTCATATCACTATTTATACAATTTTGACAATCTTTAAGTCCCCCAAAAGGATTTGAATAGGTTGTTTAGACATTTAAGTAGAGGTCAAATGACAAGTCTGGCATTTTTTCAAACACTTTACCCATGATAATTCCTCTTTTGGATTAGGTTTATGTTTTGGAAAAACGTAATATTTTACAGACAAGTAGACGTGTGGACAGTCGCTTTACTGCTGACCGTACCTTGCGAATCTCTGTGTGCGTGCTTATGATAACAACCAAGTACACTGAAAGACTGGATGAAAGTCTAAATATATTACAACAATTACAGCAAAATCGTGTGCTGCAAGCTAGCTGCCTCCCGGGGGGGGGGGGGGGGCACTCACATATATATGTCACACATGTATGTGCCGCTGTGACGTCCCCCACTTTCAACCTTCTCGGGTCGCTCCCATGATATGCGATTTTCAGATTTTCACTAACCGCACCTCGATTGGCTTCCGACTCGCTCCCTAGAATATGATGAGAAAACAATGCGCTTTTCAGATTTTCACTAACCGCACCTCGATTGGCTTCCGACTCGCTCCCTAGAATATGATGAGAAAACAATGCGCACAGCCCATTGTCCGGGAACGGTCGCTCCCTAGCCTCCCAGGCCAGCGCAGCGGGGAGCTGGGCGACCTAGTGCCCCCTAACTGAACGCGGTATTACTAGTGCTAGCGGCGGCTCAGTGAGATCAATCTGCATGCGACATCGAGCCAGTGCAGTGGCGCGGCATGTACAGCGTTAAAAACAGCGCTGCGACCGCTGACTCAGTTCTTGCACCGTATGTGTACCAGAGTAGTGAGATCGCGAGCAGCTAAAATTAGCTCTGCCCATGAGCCCGTTCGCTCCTTAGACCCTCAAAAATGAGCTTCCTCAATTAACCATTTAGCTCCTTAGCCCCCTGTTTTGAGATTGGCAGCGGCACACCCACATCCAAAAACAGGTTGAGTTCCCCCCCCCCCCCCCCCCCCCCCCGGGCTCTACGGTACGGTACGGTAGACCTACCCTCTTTTTCTCCAGTGACTCCAGCTTCAGAACTGCAGACCGACTCTTGTTTTTTTAGCTCCCTGTGTTTGGCTTCCAGTTCCACAGCCCTCAGTTCCCAGTCTGATGACAGGGATAGCTGTCGGCCGCAGCATTTTATTATTGGGCGCAAATCCTAGCTGGTCATACAGCCCCTGGCCTGAGGGCCTGACTATCAAAGTCCTTCTCCCTGAAGTGGTCACTGCAAACAGTACTGTGAGCGGAAGGGCCATCCCACTGAGCTAGCTCGCGTCAGCTTGATCCTTGAAATCCAAATTTTTCGAGTTGCATCACCTTTAGGAAAGGTGTGCAGACTGACACCATCGCTGGTGCATTTGCTGCACCCAGCAACAACACATCTCCGCGGCATTTTCTTGAGATATGCACTCCTATCATGCCTATCCAAAATTCCCTGCACTGGATATACACAGACAAGCGTCGTCCGCTAGCTAGACGTTCCCGATTGTACGTCACAGGTCACCTGACAAGGCACGTGACTGGGCCCTATTTTTCGAGGGGCGTGACAGACTAGCTGATAAACGTGCGATTTAGGCAATTTCAACGAAGCTTAGAGAAGTACACAGATCTTTTTAATAAAAAGTATATGCGATTTCTAGCAATATTGACACAATACTTTGATATTATCATGAAATGTAATTCTAATTGACTCGCCCTTTAACTTCTGATATAATTTAACCTCTTTTCAATTGGACTAGTTCTGAAGTTGGATACTTGTTTCTAGATTTATTTGGTTTGATATAAATTATACTGTATTATTGGATTACGTCGTTTAGTACACGGCTATACTTCTTTCTTGGAATTTTCTACCGGGGCAGACAAAGGTTTCATTTGGAACGTTTCTAGCTCCTCGGAATTGGACGTGATTAGTAATCGTGCAGGTGAACATTTTTGGAAGACGAGGCGTGCGGGTGAACTAAGATGCCGAAGAGCAAGGCGAAGCGAGATCGCCCCAAGACGACAGGCGTCTCCGCCGAGCAGGCTCGGGGTCGTAGGCCGCGTCGGGCAGAGCAACTAGGGCATCGACTAGAGCTACGCCGTCGACGTCGGGGGCGGATGATCACGGAGCGGATACCGCAGGGGCTGGATCAGGGATGCGTATGCGGTCGCAAGCCTACCCTCGTCAGACGGTTGCTGAATCAGCTGGGACTTAGCACAGCGATAGCAGCTGCTTTGCGGAGCGGTGAGTTTGATAGTGGGATGTGTCAGGCCGGCCCAATGGCCGGTAGTTTGTAGTGGGTGATTGAAGGTGCTAATGCAGAGTGTAACGAAGTGGTGCGGCGAAATGGGGTGAACATGGGGTTTGGTTCTCCCCCAGTATTGCCAACGTGACACATAAGTTGACCAGCTCTGCCAGCCGATAGCGAGTTGCATTTCTGAATTTTTCATTGACATTGTATTTGCATTTTCTTTTCTTCACTAGGTGCATGCAGTTGTGTACGTTGTTCCATGTCTATATTAAAAAAAAAAAAAAAAAAAAAAAAATAATTCACGAGGACGAATTCGGTGGGCTGTCCTCAATTTGTATGATCATGATTGTAATCAGGAGGATCATAATAATGGGGAAATGCTAAACTGAAGACAGTCAATTAAGAATGCCATGAATGGAGATGCTTCTTGAGGACAGGACTGTACAAAAAGGTGTGAAACGGTCATTGTAAGATGTGATAATGTTTGTGCAGGATAACAATCAGGATAATGTTGACAATGATAAGATGCTCATATAACAATGACGATAATGATGATCATGAAAACATTTAGAACTGCAATCGATCGTATCAGAACGATGTGCATGCAATGTCGTCCGTATCTAAGTTCTATTTTGTTAGGAAGTTGACAGGTGAAATATAAAGATACTAGCAGAAGCAGCCCGTGGACATTCACGGGCGCTAGCTGTGTTTATGATTAATCACCGTACCGTAAAATATTAAGTCGGGTAAAGTTATTTTTATCAAAAAGTATTTACAACATGTGCATTGGCGGATAAGGGTGGGGGTACTTCCGGCCCGTGCCCTCCCTACCCCCCCCCCCCCCCCTTTGGAAGGAAAGTATGCATTTTGACGATGTACGATCCGCCCTTTTGTCGATTGTGCCCCCCCCCCCCCTTTTTAGAATGCAAACCTTTCTTGCTTGTCAAAGAATTATGCAGGGACCCCCATCATAACCACACACTCCTGAGCGAATTTTGGAGGTCTGTTTTCCCCGCCTTATACTAAATTCTGGATCCGCCCCTGATCATGTGAATATGTCTTATTTATTCAAAGCTTGCATGAGTTCTGAAGAAAAAATTCCTTTTAATCTTGATGAAAATTGATGATATGGATATAATAATGTTCGAGTAGAATATCCATGCATAGACCTAGAGGGAGCGATTTGATCTTGCCATGTTTCTGTGGTTTATTAATACTCAGAGTAACATCCATAATTAGCGGTACGTCCCCTGTAAAGGATGCAATAATGAGAAAAAATGAATTTGTCATTTTATTTTCAGGGGTATTATGCCCCCCTTATATGGGTCTTGGGAGGACGGACGGATTGACTTCCCCCTACTCCCCCCCCCCCCCCTCCAGCTCCCCCATTCCATTGTCATCCCATCACCCCCAGGGCGAGGGGAGAAGGGATTAATATCATTATACGTATTCATAATCATTATGGAAATATTTTCGAAGGAATTTTCTTCTTATCAGATTTTCTGATAAAGTGTCAAATTACCGGTAGCGAACGTCGTGAAACATACACACTAAACTGTGTGTGTGACCATGAAGCTTCAAATGATGTAACTCTATACCTGTATGGTGACCTGTATACGTACGTGCGAACGATCTAACACGTGTGTATAATACTGTACTGTACACTGTTCAAAGCCATGCGGATATATGGCCATGCTGTTCTTCGGCATAGCTCCCCTTCACAGGGAAAGGTATATGGGTTGGCTGGGCCTGAAGCTACAAACCCGCTTCATGGGTTGGTGGAATTATTAGGCCTACTCCCTGCGGAAATTCAATGTTTAAAAATGAATTTATGAAATATGGACGGGACGTCAGCCCTCAAGAAGTGCCTCCCACCACCCTAAGAACCCTTCCCCACCCGTGGGTACCAAAAGGCGGGGACCGAAAGGGCCAGGGGAGGAGCCTATTTGAACCAAAAAAAGAGCCCGAAATCCTTAGTGTATTATATTATAAGATGGTAAACCATGTTATATTCGATAAGATGGGAGAAATAATGCATACTGTTAAATTAGGAGATGATAAAATCATGAAAATAATTACGAAATAAAAAACAAAAGGCAATGAATGATCATGATAATGGTGATGACAGTGATGATGATGAGGAAGATGATGATGGTGATAATGGTGATGACCATGACTGAAATTACATTGACCTTAACCATGCCAAATAGGTAACAGAAATGACATTGCGTTATGAAGTCAAGATACGACCATAAGTTGATTGGTAGAAAATGGCGCCTAGATGGCGGCACAATAATCTGATGACCTTGAAAAAAGATGCGGGAACTTGACCTTATTAGGACTGATGACTAACGAAAATTTTATGATAATTGACTAAGCCAATTTTGAGAAATTGTGATATCAAACAAGACTATTTGATATTGCACTATTTGTAGCCCTAAATGCAGGATACTTGGGAGGTAAACAAAATGAAAGGAAAAAAAAAATATCTTCCATAGACATAACACGCAAATAGGGCAAATTCTGACATGGCATCTTTGATTGAAAATTTCGCGATGATGACGTCATCAAAATGGAAAATGTTGGTGATTGATCTTGTAGAAAACTGTCTTAGCTATAACATATCGAAATTTGGAAGACAATCGACCACTTATTACTGAAATTATCAAATGAATACAAAAATGACGTCGTCATTTTTTCATGTTTTTACACTTTTTACATGAGAATGCCCATTGACGCGCTCACGAATTTTGAAAGTTTGACGTGCGCGTGCGGCAGTATGGAAGGTCGATAATGGCTGTTTATGGTTGGAAATTGTCAAGAATAGTGTCAGGAAGACAAACTATGCGAAAAAAAACGCCGTTTTAACGTTCTGTACGCGCTTGGCGAGCGCATACGCGCACGAATAGGAAAGTTTGAATACTTTGAAATGCTTAAAATGTCCTGAACCGTACTCTAATTTGATTAAAAAGTGATTTGGAGCATTTCTAAATTTTGACGTGCGCGTCATTACGCGCGCATGGATTTTGATGACATTTTATGTTGACCCTTGACCTGTTAATGTGTATCAAATATGGTTCAATTTTGATGACTCGTTATGAAGATATGATTGATAATGTGATTTCACAAAATGGCGCCTGGAGGACGTCACGATGACCTGATGACCTTGAAAAATTTCGTGGCACTTGACCATGATAGGCCTGATGACTTGAGAAATCACTGTCACAAGAAAGGGGTGGTAAACTAATAAAGAAAGAATAAAGAAAGAAAATTCTGACGGAATTAGGAGGACCACCTAAAAAGTGCCTTTCTGGGTAGATTACACGAGTTGATGTACCTTCAGGTGTATTCATTTTTCCCACTCCCAGATGAGGTTTACACGCCCTTGAAACATAGGGATTTTATACTTTTAGGATGACTCATTGCATGGTTATATAAACAAGTTACAGGGGAGATGTTGAGGATGATGTTCACGATAAAGCGAATAGCTAAAATATGGAAGTGTCTTAGTAAGTGTGTAACGAAAAATAAATGTGGACTCCTGTACTGCCAGAGGATTTGTTTTATTACTTGTTTCAGGTCGGGCGTCCGTGTGCATTGTTGGTGACTCGATTGTATATTGGGCTGGCCAGCTGGCACGGCGGGAAGGAGAGCCAAGCTTGGGTCTGGCAGCATTGGTAAAGTGGGAAGGTCGCAGGGGGCTCCAGCTGCGCCAACTCCCCGATGTAGTCTGGTCGCTCATTCAGGAAGACAGCAACTTTCGTCCGTCAAACATTGTAATCCATGCTGGAACGAACGGTATTGGACGTCGTAAAATGCGTCTTATAGTGGCGGGAGCAATACAGCGGATCCATGAATATCTGCCTCACACGCGGAATATCTGGTCAGAGATTATAGGGGCTTCAGCGAGGAGGACCAGCCTGGGATAGAGAAGTACGGCTGGCGATGAACAAGCGGGCACGTGCGACATGCCGCCGTGTGGGGGTGTGTCAGGGGCACATCCAAGTATTCGGCATGATGAAGGGAGCTTGTACGGGGGCGACGGGTCCACTTGTCGGTGGCAGGATGTAGCTTATTGCTCGGGGACATTCGTCACGCATTGATGCAGCTATTGTGACTTGCAGGAAGGCCCCCACTCCTGCTCTCAATTTCCCCCGATGTTGTGCTACCTCTTTTCTTTTTATTGTACCTTGCCTCAAACTCAGAGTGTGTGAATAGTTGTTAGTAGCGTTTGTGAGCTTTTGTTTTTCCATTACATGCATGTTGTCTAGGGTACACATTGTTTAGCCCTAACTAAATTTTGTTTAAGGACATTCCGGAAAAATATATATACCTGTTACCACTTACCAAACTACAGATTATCAGCTACCAAATTAATAGTTACATTATCAGCTTCACTGCGTGAGGAGACAGGGGGTGCGCCCTCATCTAGTGGCCTTGGTCGCAACCACGTTTCCCTTTCCTAAAAAGGTGGGTTTTTCGTGGCCTCCGTAACTTCCGCTAACGCGGTCGTTGTGTCCCTAGGTGCCTCACGTAGTATAGGTGGTCTAATGAACCACATGACGGCATGTAATTTACATGCGTTTTACGTAATAATGCAATAACCAGGCAATTATAAAAGCGATTTTATGTAATTCACACACGAGTGCAAGAAGCTGGGAAGTGAAAACCTCAGTGTTAAAACTTTATTAGTTGTCTGATGTCTGTTTGGCGTGTAAATTCATAGTCGGTACAAATTATGTAAGGTATTGCAGTTTTACAGTGGCACATAAATTGTCAATGATTGTAAGATGTTTGTTTGGGTAAATTCATATTTGGTGCAAGTTAATTGAAGGCATTGCAGTTTTCCAGTGACACATACGTTGTGCATGCTTAGGAGATGTTTGTTTTTAGTACATTCATTCATTTACAGTGACACATAAATTGTGTATGTTTATGAGATGTTTGTTTACGGTAAATCCCTAGTAGGTGCGAGTTATTTGAAGGTATTGCAGTCTTACAGTGGCACATAAGTTATGTATGCTTATAAGAAGTTTGTTTTGGGTAAATTCATATTTGGTGCAAGTTAATTGAAGGCATTGCAGTTTTCCACTGCAGTTGTGCATGCTTAGGAGATTTTTGTTTTTAGTACATTCATTCATTTACAGTGACACATAAATTGTGTATGATTATATGTTTGTTTACGGTAAATCCCTAGTAGGTGCAAGTTATTTGACGGTATTGAAGTAATGTTTACAGATTGTCAAACCAATAGTTTCTTGATATATTGTTCTGCATGCTTATGATCTGCTCAGCTCGAATAAATCAGTGTCTCACAAAATTCAACTAAATTCTGAATGCTGTGTTGTGTTATCATTAGCTAGACCTGTAATATGTGACAATATAAAAAATATAGATTCACATTGTAAAAAAAATTGTTTGAAATTATATAATTATTGAAAAGAAAACCACTGCAAGAATTGCCATATTTCATTAAGTATATCAAAAAGCCTGGATTCAATTCCGTTAAATACATACCACCTGAACAACGTAGATCAAGAGAAGGAGTAAGGCGATCGAAAGCACTATTAGCATTAAACATGCCGATTTCTCTTCTTTATTCAGTTTTATCCTTTAAGATTTGCCAACTGTATACGTCCCTTTTTTATTTTACTGATTTTATTACTAGTTGAAATGTTATATGTTTTCTATGAGATAAAAAAAGTTAGTTTCATCATTTTTCAGAGAATATCCCATATTGTGAGAGCACTACCAATTTAATGAAGGTGAGATAGATGAATCAATCAGTTATGTAATCTGTGACAATATCAAAGATAAAGATTCAAATTGTAAAAAAGCTGTTTGAAATTATATAATCATTGAAAAGAAACCATTGTAAGAATGGTCATATTTCATTCAGCATATCAAATAGCCAGGATTCCATTCCGTTAAATACTTACGCACTGTACAACGTAGATCAAGAGAAAGAGTAAAGAGATCAAGACCCAATATTAACATTCAATATGTCGATTTCTCTTCTTTCTCCAGTTTTACCCTTTAAGTTTTGTCAACTTCATACGCAGTTTTCTTTTATTTTAATGATGTTATTACTAGTTGAAATGTTATATGTTTTCTATGAGATAAAAAAAGTTAGTTTGATCATTTTTTCAAAGAATATCCCATATTGTGAGAGCACTACCAATTTAATCAAGGTCAGATAGATGAATCAATCAGTTATGTAATCTGTGACAATATCAACGATATAGATTCAAATTGTAATTCCACGAATACTTCATTTTGAGAGTACTACCGTTTTAATCAAGGTCAGATAGATGAATCAATCAGTTATGTAATCTGTGACAATATCGAAAAAATAGATTCACATTGTAAAAGAATTGCCAACTGTATACGTCCCTTTTTTATTTTACTGATTTTATTACTAGTTGAAATGTTATATGTTTTCTATGAGATAAAAAATGTTAGTTTCATCATTTTTCAAAGAATATCCCATATTGTGAGAGCACTACCAATTTAATCAAGGTCAGATAGATGAATCAATCAGTTATGTAATCTGTGACAATATCAAAGATAAAGAGTCAAATTGTAAAAAAGCTGTTTGAAATTATATAATCATTGAAAAGAAACCATTGTAAGAATGGTCATAATTCATTAAGCATTTCAAATAGCCAGGATTCCATTCCGTTGAATACTTACGTTCTGTACAACGTAGATCAAGAGAAAGAGTAAAGAGATCAAGACCCAATATTAACATTCAATATGTCGATTTCTCTTCTTTCTCCAGTTTTACCCTTTAAGATTTGTCAACTTCATACGCAGTTTTCTTTTATTTTAATGATATTATTACTAGTTGAAATGTTATATGTTTTCTATGAGATGAAAAATGTTAGTTTCGTAATTTTTGCAAAGAATACCCCATATTGTGAGAGCACTACCAATTTAATCAAGGTCAGATAGATGAATCAATCAGTTATGTAATCTGTGACAATATCAAAGATAAAGATTCAAATTGTAAAAAAGCTGTTTGAAATTATATAATCATTGAAAAGAATGGTCATATTTCATTAAGCATTTCAAATAGCCAGGATTCCATTCAGTTGAATACTTACGTTCTGTACAACGTAGATCAAGAGAAAGAGTAAAGAGATCAAGGGCAATATTAACATTCAGTATGTCAATTTCTCTTCTTTCTCGAGTTTTACCCTTTAAGATTTGTCAACTTCATACGTAGTTTTTTTTTATTTTAAGGATTTTATTACAAGTTGAAATGTTATATGTTTTTTAATGAGATAAAAAATGTTAGTTTCGTCATTTTTGCAAAGAATACCCCATATTTTGAGAGCACTACCAATTTAATCAAGGTCAGAGATGAATCAATCAGTTATGTAACCTGTGACAATACAAAAGATACATATTAAAATTGTAAAACCACGAATACTTCATTTTGAGAGTACTACCATTTTAATCAATGTCAGATAGATGAATCAATCAGTTATGTAATATGTGACAATATAAAAAATATAGATTCATATTGTAAAAAAAATTGTTTGAAATTATATAATTATTGAAAAGAAAACCACTGCAAGAATTGCCATATTTCATTAAGTATATCAAAAAGCCTGGATTCAATTCCGTTAAATACATACCACGTGAACAACGTAGATCAAGAGAAGGAGTAAGGCGATCGAAAGCACTATTACCATTAAACATGCCGATTTCTCTTCTTTATTCAGTTTTATCCTTTAAGATTTGCCAACTGTATACGTCCCTTTTTTATTTTACTGATTTTATTACTAGTTGAAATGTTATATGTTTTCTATGAGATAAAAAAAGTTAGTTTCATCATTTTTCAGAGAATATCCCATATTGTGAGAGCACTACCAATTTAATGAAGGTGAGATAGATGAATCAATCAGTTATGTAATCTGTGACAATATCAAAGATAAAGATTTAAATTGTAAAAACGCTGTTTGAAATTATATAATCATTGAAAAGAAACCATTGTAAGAATGGCCATATTTCATTAAGCATTTCAAATAGCCAGGATTCCATTCCGTTGAATACTTACGTTCTGTACAACATAGATCAAGAGAAAGAGTAAAGATATCAAAACCCAATATTAACATTCAATATGTCGATTTCTCTTCTTTCTCCAGTTTTACCCTTTAAGATTTGTCAACTTCATACGCAGTTTTCTTTTATTTTAATGATATTATTACTAGTTTAAATGTTATATGTTTTCTATGAGATAAAAAATGTTAGTTTCGTCATTTTTGCAAAGAATACCCCATATTGTGAGAGCACTACCAATTTAATCAAGGTCAGATAGATGAATCAATCAGTTATGTAATCTGTGACAATATCAACGATATAGATTCAAATTGTAATTCCACGAATACTTCATTTTGAGAGTACTACCGTTTTAATCAAGGTCAGATAGATGAATCAATCAGTTATGTAATCTGTGACAATATCGAAAAAAATAGATTCACATTGTAAAAGAATTGCCAACTGTATACGTCCCTTTTTTATTTTACTGATTTTATTACTAGTTGAAATGTTATATGTTTTCTATGAGATAAAAAATGTTAGTTTCATCATTTTTCAAAGAATATCCCATATTGTGAGAGCACTACCAATTTAATGAAGGTGAGATAGATGAATCAATCAGTTATGTACTCTGTGACAATATCAAAGATAAAGATTCAAATTGTAAAAAAGCTGTTTGAAATTATATAATCATTGAAAAGAAACCATTGTAAGAATGGTCATATTTCATTAAGCATTTCAAATAGCCAGGATTCCATTCCGTTGAATACTTACGTTCTGTACAACGTAGATCAAGAGAAAGAGTAAAGAGATCAAGACCCAATATTAACATTCAATATGTCGATTTCTCTTCTTTCTCCAGTTTTACCCTTTAAGATTTGTCAACTTCATACGTAGTTTTTTTTTATTTTAAGGATTTTATTACAAGTTGAAATGTTATATGTTTTTTAATGAGATAAAAAATGTTAGTTTCGTCATTTTTGCAAAGAATACCCCATATTTTGAGAGCACTACCAATTTAATCAAGGTCAGAGATGAATCAATCAGTTATGTAACCTGTGACAATACAAAAGATACATATTAAAATTGTAAAACCACGAATACTTCATTTTGAGAGTACTACCATTTTAATCAATGTCAGATAGATGAATCAATCAGTTATGTTATATGTGACAATATAAAAAATATAGATTCATATTGTAAAAAAAATTGTTTGAATTAATATAAAATTATTGAAAAGAAAACCACTGCAAGAATTGCCATATTTCATTAAGTATATCAAAAAGCCTGGATTCAATTCAATTAAATACATACCACCTGAAAAACGTAGATCAAGAGAAGGAGTAAGGCGATCGAAAGCACTATTAGCATTAAACATGCCGATTTCTCTTCTTTATTCAGTTTTACCCTTTAAGATTGCAAGAATGGTCATATTTCATTCAGCATATCAAATAGCCTGGATTCAATTCAGTTAAATACATACCACCTGAACAACGTAGATCAAGAGAAGGAGTAAGGCGATCGGAAGCACCATTAGCATTAAAATATGTCGATTTCTCTTCTTTATTTAGTTTTATCCTTTAGGATTTGCTAACTGTATACGTCCCTTTTTTATTTTACTGATTTTATTACTAGTTGAAATGTTAAATGTTTTCTATGAGATAAAAAAAGTTAGTTTCATCATTTTTCAAAGAATATCCCATATTGTGAGAGCACTACCAATTTAATCAAGGTCAGATAGATGAATCAATCAGTTATGTAATCTGTGACAATATCAACGATATAGATTCAAATTGTAATTCCACGAATACTTCATTTTGAGAGTACTACCGTTTTAATCAAGGTCAGATAGATGAATCAATCAGTTATGTAATCTGTAACAATATCGAAAAAAATAGATTCACATTGTAAAAAAATTGCCAACTGTATACGTCCCTTTATTATTTCACTGATTTTATTATTAGTTGAAATGTTATATGTTTTCTATGAGATAAAAAAAGTTAGTTTCATCATTTTTCAAAGAATATCCCATATTGTGAGAGCACGACCAATTTAATGAAGGTGAGATAGATGAATCAATCAGTTATGTAATCTGTGACAATATCAAAGATAAATATTCAAATTGTAAAAAAGTTGTTTTAAATTATATAATCATTGAAAAGAAACCATTGTAAGAATGGTCATATTTCATTAAGCATTTCAAATAGCCAGGATTCCATTCCGTTGAATACTTACGTTCTGTACAACGTAGATCAAGAGAAAGAGTAAAGAGATCAAGACCCAATATTAACATTCAGTATGTCGATTTCTCTTCTTTCTCCAGTTTTACCCTTTAAGATTTGTCAACTTCATACGTAGTTTTCTTTTATTTTAAGGATTTTATTACAAGTTGAAATGTTATATGTTTTTTTATGAGATAAAAAATGTTACTTTCGTCATTTTTGCAAAGAATACCCCATATTTTGAGAGCACTACCAATTTAATCAAGGTCAGAGATGAATCAGTCAGTTATGTAACCTGTGACAATACACAAGATACATATTAAAATTGTAAAACCATGAATACTTCATTTTGAGAGTACTACCATTTTAATCAATGTCAGATAGATGAATCAATCAGTTATGTAATATGTGACAATATAAAAAATATAGATTCATATTGTAAAAAAAATTGTTTGAATTAATATAAAATTATTGAAAAGAAAACCACTGCAAGAATCACATTTCAAGAAAATTCCATCAAAATAAATATTGGCTTAATACTTATTTTTGCATAGATGGCATAAATTATACAAGGTTATCCAAATTCAACGCTTGGAAACATTTGAATTAATGATTATTATCAATTATAAAACGGTAAAATACAGCCCCGATATAGGAGCTGAAGATGTGTGACGACAAACGAAGGACTAGTCCTGTCTAAGCAGACGATGTCCCATAACATCTTACACATTTTTCAGTGCCTGTTTTGTCATCTCCTGTTCACTTATTTCTCTTACTTGACTAGCGTCAGTCTTAATGTTAGTCTGTTGCCTCACTCTTAACTTGTATGGTATTATTTTGATGAAAAATGCAGCGTTAAAAAAATAAAGGAATCAGTCAATTGTAAACAAAATAAGACGTCATTGTATTTTCAGCTGCTTGCACCGGGGCATGTTCGGCGTTTCAAGAGGGAACGAATACAATCTGTGATATTATTCGGAGGGCTTTTCATTTTGTAAATGGGGTTTATTTCATTGATCATTGACCCTTCTCCTGTGTATTTACAATCAAACGGTTTTAGTTATCAGAATCACTTTCACTTTCCCTTTTAGAATGGTGTGAAATAAGGTCATGTTAAATATACCAAACTCTTTATAATTTGATAAATAATTGCATTGCAATTACGCTCATTCATTATAGGACGTCGTCTGCTTAAGCAGGATCGATCCCTAGTGTGACGACATCAAAACATCGCTATATTTCTGGCGAATCCTCGGATATTCCAGATGCTAAGAAGAGCTTTTATTTATGTTGTTTTTACATTCATCAGATACGCAGTTGACATAAAACTTATACGATTGCCATTTGTAAGCTTCCCAGTTTCTAGTGATACATTAATTGCCATATTTGTGATTTTCTTGCAATGTGATCTTTAGGCATTTCAAATAGCCAGGATTCCATTCCGTTGAATAATTACGTTCTGTACAACGTAGATCAAGAGAAAAAAGTAAAGATCAAGACCCAATATTAACATTCAGTATGTCGATTTCTCTTCTTTCTCCAGTTTTACCCTTTAAGATTTGTCAACTTCATACGTAGTTTTCTTTTATTTTAATGATATTATTACTAGTTGAAATGTTATATGTTTTCTATGAGATAAAAAAATGTTAGTTTCATCATTTTTGCAAAGAATACCCCATATTGTGAGAGCACTACCAATTTAATCAAGGTCAGATAGATGAATCAATCAGTTATGTAATGTGTGAAAATATCAAAGATGAAGATTCAAATTGTAAAAAAGCTGTTTGAAATTATATAATCATTGAAAAGAAACCATTGTAAGAATTGTCATATTTCATTAAGCATTTCAAATAGCCAGGATTCCATTCCGTTGAATACTTACGTTCTGTACAACGTAGATCAAGAGAAAGAATAAAGAGATCAAGACCCAATATTAACATACAGTATGTCGATTTCTCTTCTCTCTCCAGTTTTACCCTTTAAGACTTGTCAACTGTATCCGTACTTTTGTTTTAGTTTAATGATTTTATTACTAGTTGAAATGTTATATGTTTTCTATGAGATAAAATTTATTTTCAAATTGCATTGTAAATTGAGGTAGGAGCGTTATCTTTTTTCTCTCTCTCTCTCTCTTTCTCTCTCCCTCTCTTACTCTCTCTTTCTTATTTTGTCTTTCTCTGTTCTTATCCTTCTTCCTCACCCTCTATTAATTTTTCTCTTCCTTATTTTGTCCCCTTCTCTTTGTCTTCTGTATTTTTTTTTCATTTTTTTCAAAGAATATCCCATATTGTGAGAGCACTACCAATTTAATCAAGGTCAGATAGATGAATCAATCAGTTATGTAATCTGTGACAATATCAAACAAATAGATTCAAATTGTAAAAAAGTTGTTTCAAATTATATATATTGAAAAGAAAACCATTGCAAGAATGGTCATATTTCATACAGCATATCAAATAGCCAGGATTCCATTCCGTTTAATACTTACCCACTGTACAACGTATATCAAAAGAAAGAGTAAAGAGATCAAGAGCAATATTAACATTCAGTATGTAAATTTTTCTTGTTCCTTGAGTTTTACCCATAAGATTTGTCAACTTTATCCGTAGTTTTGTTTTATTTTAATGATGTTATTACTAGTTTCTCAAAGAATACCCCATATTGTGAGAGCACTACCAATTTTAATCAAGGTCAGATAGATGAATCAATCAGTTATGCAATATGTGACAATATCAAAGATATAGATTCAAATTGTAAAGAAAGTTGTCTGATATGAGATAATGATTGAAAAGAAAATCATTGTAAGAATGGTCATATTTCATTAAGCATATCAGATAGCCAGGATTCCATTCCGTTGAATACTTACCCACTGTACAACGTATATCAAAAGAAAGAGTAAAGAGATCATGAGCAATATTAACATTCAGTATGTCAATTTCTCTTCTTCTTCAAGTTCTACCCATAAGATTTGACAACTGTATACGTACCTTTCTTATATTTTAATGATTTTATTACTAGTTAAAATGTTATATGTTTTCTATGAGATAAAACAAGTTATTTTCAAATTGCATTGTAAATTGAGGTATGAGCGTTAACTTCTCTCTCTCTCTCTCTCTTGCTCTTTCTCTCTCTCTTGCTCTTTCTATCTCCCTCTCTTACTCTCTCTTTCTTATTTTGTCTTTCTTTGTTCTTCTTATTCTTCTTCCTCATCCCCTTTTCCTCTTTCTCTTCCTTATTTCTTCCCCTTCTCTTTGTCTTCTGTTTTTTTTTCTTACTTTTTTCAAAGAATATCCCATATTGTGAGAGCACTACCAATTTAATCAAGGTCAGATAGATGAATCAATCAGTTATGTAACCTGTGACAATATCGACGATATAGATTCAAATTGTAAAAAAGTTGTTTCAAATTATATATATTGAAAAGAAAACCATTGCAAGAATGGTCATATTTCATTAAGCATATCAGATAGCCAGGATTCAATTCCGTTGAATACTTACCCACTGTACAACGTATATCAAGAGAAGGAGTAAAGAGATCAAGACCAATATTAACATTCAGTATGTCGATTTCTCTTCTTTCTCCAGTTTTACCCTTTAAGATTTGTCAACTGTATACGTACCTTTTTTATATTTTAATGATTTTATTACTAGTTAAAATGTTATATGTTTTCTATGAGATAAAACAAGTTATTTTCAAATTGCATTGTAAATTGAGGTAGGAGCGTTAACTTCTCTCTCTCTCTCTTGCTCTTTCTCTCTCCCTCTCTTACTCTCTCTTTCTTATTTTGTCTTTCTTTGTTCTTCTTATTCTTCTTCCTCATCCCCTTTTCCTCTTTCTCTTCCTTATTTTTTCCCCTTCTCTTTGTCTTCTGTTTTTTTTTTTCTTAATTTTTTTCAAAGAATACCCCATATTGTGAGAGCACTACCAATTTAATCAAGGTCAGATAGATGAATCAATCAGTTATGTAACCTGTGACAATACCAACGATATAGATTCAAATTGTAAAAAAGTTGTTTCAAATTATATATATTGAAAAGAAAACCATTGCAAGAATGGTCATATTTCATACAGCATATCAAATTGCCAGGATTCCATTCCGTTGAATACTTACCCACTGTACAACGTAGATCAAAAGAATGAGTAAAGAGATCAACAGCAATTTTTACATTCAGTATGACAATTTCTCTTCTTCTTCAAGTTTTACCCATACGGTGTGACAACTGTATACGTACTTTTTTAATTTTAATGATGTTATTACTAGTTGAAATGTTATATGTTTTCTATGAGATAAAAAAGCTAGTTTCATCATTTTTGCAAAGAATACCCCATATTGTGAGAGCACTACCAAGTTAATCAAGGTCAGATATATGAATCAACCAGTTATGTAATCTGTGACAATACCAAAGATACAAATTAAAATTGTAATTCCACGAATACCCCATATTTCGAGAGCACTACCAATTTAATCAAGGTCAGATAGATGAATCAATCAGTTATATAATCTGTGACAATATCAAAGATATAGATTCAGATTGTAAAAAAAAGAAATTTTGAAATTATTAAAAAGAAACCCATTGCAAGAATGGCCATATTTCATTAAGCATATAAAAAAGACTGGATTCAATTCAGTTAAATACTTACCGCCTGAACAACGCAGATCAAGAGAGAGAGTAAAGAGATCAAGAGCAATATTAACATTCAGTATGTCGATTTCTCTTCTCTCTCCAGTTTTACCCTTTAAGATTTCTCAACTTCATACATAGTTTTCTATTATTTTACTGATTTTATTACTATTTGAAATGTTATATGTTTTCTATGAGATAAAAAATGAATTCCATTTCGTTGAATACTTACGTTCTGTACAACGTAGATCAAGAGAAAGAGTAAAGAGATCAAGACCAATATTAACATTCAGTATGTCGATTTCTCCTCTTTCTCCAGTTTTACCCTTTAAGACTTGTCAACTGTATGCGTACTTTTTTTATTTTAATGATTTTATTACTAGTTGAAATGTTATATGTTTTCTATGAGATAAAAGTTATTTTCAAATTGCATTGTAAATTGAGGTAGGAGCGTTAACTTTTTTTTCTCTCTCTCTTTCTCTTTCTTATTTTGTCTTTCTCTGTTCTTATCCTTCTTCCTCACCCTCTCTTCCTTTTTCTCTTCCTTATTTTTTCCCCTTCTCTTTGTCTTCTGTTTTTTTTTTCTTAATTTTTTCAAAAAATATCCCATATTGTGAGACCACTACCAATTTAATCAAGGTCAGATAGATGAATCAATCAGTTATGTAATCTGTGACAATATCAACGATATAGATTCAAATTGTAAAAAAGTTGTTTCAAATTATATATATTTTAAAGAAAACCATTGCAAGAATGGTCATATTTCTACAGCTTATCAAATAGCCAGGACTCCTTTCCGCTGAATACTTACCCACTGTACAACGTAGATCAAAAGAAAGAGTAAAGAGATCAAGAGCAATTTTAACATTCAGTATGTCAATTTCTCTTCTTCCTCGAATTTTACCCATAAGATTTGTCAACTTTATTCGTAGTTTTGTTTTATTTTAATGATGTTATTACTAATTGAAATGTTATATGTTTTCTATGAGATAAAAAAGTTAGTTTCATCATTTTCTCAAAGAATACCCCATATCGTGAGAGCACTACCAATTTAATCAAAGTCAGATAGATGAATCAATCAGTTATGTAACCTGTGACAATATCAACGATATAGATTCAAATTGTAAAAAAGTTGTTTCAAATTATATATATTGAAAAGAAAACCATTGCAAGAATGGTCATATTTCATTACGCATATCAAATAGCCAGGATTCCATTCCGTTGAATACTTACCCGCTGCACAACGTATATCAAAAGAAAAAGTAAAGAGATCAAGAGATATATTAACATTCAGTATGTTAATTTCTCTTCTTCTTCGAGTTTTACCCATAAGATTTGTCAACTGTATACGTACTTTTTTTTTTAATGACTTTATTACTAGTTGACATTTTATGTGTTTTATATGAGATAAAAAGTTAGTTTCATCATTTTTGCAAAAAATACCCCATATTCTGAGAGCACTACCAATTTAATCAAGGTTAGATAGATGAATCAATCAGTTATGTAATCTGTGACAATATCTACGATAAAGATTCACATTGTAAAAAAGCTGTTTGAAATTATATAATTATTGAAAAGAAACCATTGTAAGAATGGTCATATTTCATTCAGCATATCAAACAGCCAGGATTCCATTCCGTTGAACACTTACTAACTGTACAACGTAGATCCGTAGATCAAAAGAAAGAGTAATGAGATCAAGAGCAATATTCACTTTCAGTATGGCAATTTCTCTTCTTTCTCCAGTTTTACCCATATGATTTCTCAACGTATTTTTTTTTATTTCAATGATTTTATTACCATTTGAAATGGTATATGTTTTCTTTGAGATAAAAAAGTTAGTTTCATAACTTTTCTCAATTTGTATTACCTCCTATGAGGTCTTTTTAACTGTTTTACGACAACCAGAAGCGATTATATGACTTATTTTCTCGTGCAACTTGTGATTTTATCATATGGATTCTACCTCTACATTCAACATTTGTATATATAGTCCCACCAAGTGAGTTTTACGTCACCTTTTACTTTCTTGTGATCATCATTGAACCTGTACTTGTAGATCAACATTTCATTGTGGATATTGGAATTCTTATCTTTTCTTCTCTACTGAACCTACTAAGTGCCCTAGACTTGCCATTCAAGTGGAATTATCTTTCTTGACTGTCTTTATTCATCCGTTTTCTCTGCGTTTTCTACTTCATTGTCCTGCATTGTTTCCTTGACACAATGCCTAATCCGCCAGACAATGCCCCCAGGACCACCAGGGGGATGGAAAAGTCAACGGCCACCATGGTATCTGCGGTAATTAAGGACATCTTAACTGACCCCAGATTCGAAAGTGTCGTTGCCGGTCATATTGAAAGTCACCTCCAGGTAATCAAAGAAGAACTTGAAACCCAACAGGCCCGTATCATTGATTTGGAAACGCCATCTAAAGTTAAATCTGCACAAATCGAATCTCTGCAGTCTCATCTGGAAGCTCGGACAAACACCATCAACGCCCTGACCCATCGACTTGATGGCCTGGAACAGTATTCTAGGAGAAATTCCATTCGTTTCTTCGGCCTCAAGGAATCACCAGGGGAAAACACTGATGACGTCATCCTTAAGATAGCGAAAGAGGAGCTCAAGGTTAACCTTGGTAAGGATGATCTCGACCGAAGTCATCGCGTTGGGCCTCCAAAGGAAAACGGATCTAAGGATGGCAAGCCACGAGCAATTATTGTTAAATTCGCATCATACAGGAAGCGTCGTGAAGTCATCGCAAATCGTCGTAAACTTGCAGGAAAACGAATGTCCATCCTGGAAGATCTTACTGCCAGAAATGCGATTCTACTAAGCGAAGCCCGTCTGAATGAGAAAGTGAAATCAGCATGGTCTATCGATGGTCGGATCTTCGTAATATCTAAACAAGCAAGCAGTGAGAAGAAACTTATAACATCCAAGGAGGACATCAATAAACTATGATCACATTTATTTTGACATGTAGACTTCTGGTTGTCTCCCGATTGTTTTTATCCTCTCCACCTGTTGAACTCTATATTTTTAAGTGCTTTTTAAAAGTTCTTTTTTTTTTAATTATTGTTTTCCCTACACTTGTGGAATATCACCGTTGATGTATGGTCTTTTGTGTGTTTTTCTTTTCATCATGTTTTCTCTTCTGTTTCCTTATTTCGCATGTTTCTTTTTCCATTTCAATTTCCTAGCTTTTCTCTACCTTTTCTGTACTTTCCTACGTTTCTCCTGTTATTTCTCTTATTTCCGTCTACTTATATTGCATCCTGATGTCATGTGTCGATTGTAATTATGCAATTGAAATAGATTACTTAGGATGTCACCTATGCAGGAATGAACTTTTAAAAAATAACCATGTAAATTCTTCTTCTTTGCAATCTGTCAATGAAATATGCCGTTGTTCTTTCCCAAGATGTATACATTCTATGTTTCCGTTTCAAGACCTAAATAATGATGAACTTAGTGCAATATTTCATGATCTTGAAACTCATATTGTTATTGATAATTTATATGTTTTTTCAGACAATGAAGATGAGTTTCACTTCAGCAGGTTTCTTAATTGTAGATATTACATTGATCAAGATTTTACTACTCAATTTGACAGCATCGACCACCATTTCAGCATTTTGCATTTTAATTCCCGTAGTCTGAACAAAAATTTTAATGCTATATCCAATTTTATATCCACTTTATGTATTGACTTTTCAATTTATGGGTTTTCTGAAACCTGGATATGTGATAGTACACCACTGTTATTTAACATGACTGGCTATTCGTTTATACATTCAGATCGTCAACAGGGAAAAGGTGGTGGTGTTGGATTATTAATCTCTGATACTTATAATTTTAAAATTCGTAATGATTTTTTACACCCTTCATGCAACTATGAATCACTTTTTACTGAAATTGACTTGTCTAGACATAAGAAAATTTTTGTAGTTGTGATATATAGGAAACCTCAATCTAATATTAATGAATTTATCCCTGTCTTTGAAAATTGTTTACAAAAAATTAACACTGAATGCAAACAGGTCTATATAATGGGTGACTTCAACATAGACCTTTTGAAGTATACCAATCGTACTGTAGGTGATTTTTTAAGTACAATACATTCTCACTTTTTTATTCCTTTGATTGACAAGCCTTCTAGGGTGACTGCTAGGTCCATGTCCCTCATTGATAACATATTGACTAATAATTTTGATTTAAATGTTTCTTCAGGTCTATTTTACAATGATATATCAGACCATTTCCCAGTTTTCCAAATTACAAAAAAACACTTTCCAATCAATGATATTCCTAAATATAATACGTGTGTTATCAATGATGCAGCCATTAATGCTTTTAAAAAGGAACTGATTCGCAATGATTGGGATATTCTTACTAATTTTACTGATACAACACATGCTTTTGACAAGTTTTTAGAGACTTTCACATTGCTATATAATAAAGTGTTTGAAATTAAATCTTATAAACCTGTTTAAAAAAAATCAGAAAACCATGGATAACGTTTGACCTTTTTAAAAAGATAAGGAATAAAAATAGAATGTATAAAATATATTGTCATAAACGTACAGAAAATAGCAGAATAAAATATGTTCGGATCCGAAATAATACTAATAAATTGCTAAGACTTGCCCGTAAAGACTACTACAGAATTAAATTTCATGCGATAAAGGGAAACATAAAAAACATGGCAATTAATCAATGGAATATTGGGGAAATCCAGTAATGTATTACCAAATTTTATTGATGCTGGTGGGAATCAAATTGCTGATTCTAAAGAGATTGCTGATTATTTTAACCACTATTTTGTAAATATTGGTTTATCATTACAAACTGCCTCATCCTTTAATAATTATGAAAATTTTGCCGAATTCTTGCCGAAACAGGGTTCCAACTCTATATATTTTAGACCAATATGTGAAAATGAAATTATCGATGTCGTGAAGAAACTTAATAATACCAACAGTTGTGGCATTGACAATTTTCATCCCAAGGTTATAAAGAATGTAATACACTATTTAGTGAAACCTTTATGTTATATTTTTAACTTGTCTATTTCTACTGGTATTGTACCCTATAAATTAAAAATTGCGAAGGTTGTACCTGTTCATAAGAAAAATGATATTCATAATGTTAATAACTATAGGCCAATATCAATACTTCCCTATTTTTTAAAAATCTTAGAAAGGCTCATTTATAATCGCATTTATGACTTCCTATGTACTAATTCTCTTTTGAATGAAAATCAGTATGGATTTTTAAAGAATGTATCAACAGAAATGGCTGTTATTGATCTTCATGATTATCTGATCGATGTATTCAATACAAGGTTGCATTCTATTGGAGTTTTCTTAGATTTAAGTAAAGCGTTTGATACTATTGATTTCTCTATATTATTATCCAAGCTTTATCATTATGGGATCAGAGGATTACCACTGCTGTGGCTTAAAAGTTATTTACATGATAGAACTCAATGTGCATCATTTAATAATGTATTATCTGATCCTTTATGTATTTCATGTGGAGTACCCCAGGGGTCAATCCTAGGGCCACTTTTATTTTTAATTTATATTAAATGACCTCCCATGCTGTTCTGACAAATTGAAATTCATTCTCTTTGCTGATGACACCAATATTCTCTACACATCTGATAACATTGTTTCCCTCTATAATAACCTAAATTTTGAATTGCAAAAGGTATCCAAGTGGTTCAAATGCAATAGATTGATTATAATGCTGAAAAATCGAATTTTATATATTTTCATTCTAGATCTAGACATATCTCTGCAGATTTGCATGATTCATTCCAGATTAAAATGGAAAATAATGTTCTCAAACGTGTCAGTTCTACCAAATTTTTAGGTATATTTATAGATGAAAACTTGTCCTGGAAAACACATATAGCACAAATAAATAAAACAGTTTCCAGAAATACTGGTGTCATCAGCAAACTTCGCCATACCTTACCACAATCTGTCTTACTCATGCTTTACAATACACTGATTTTACCATTCCTGAATTATTGCAATATTGTTTGGGGCAATACCCACCCGACTAAACTAAAATGTTTATATCTTTTACAAAAGAGGATTGTAAGAATTCTAGACCTCTGTTTAAGCAACTCAGTATTTTGGATGTATACCAGTTAAATGAATATATGTGTGCAATACTTATGTATAAGCATCTAAATACAGAGCTTCCTAAAATATTATCCAATATGTTTATAAGAAATAGTGCAATACATAATTATAATACTAGATCTAAGAATAAATATCATAGATGGAATGTACATTCAGAATTTGCATCTTATTCCTGCAGACATCATGTACCTGTAATTTGGAACACGCTTCCAACAAATATAACTTCAGTTTCTTTTTATAACTGCTTTAAACGTAAACTAAAAGAGTATTTGATTGTACGTGATTTTCACTGTATGAATATATAAGATTTTCTTCCATTTCCTCCTTCTCTTCCTTTTTCTCTGTTTTTCTGTGTATCTCCTTTCCTATCCCACCATGTTGTATTCTGGGCTTGTGTTGGTGCAAGGTGCAATTCGTAAATTATTTTGTTGTTACTTGCTATTTGTTTTCCGCCATTCAGTTTACCAAATTATGTATCATTTGGGAAGCTGTCCTGACAAAACCTTTTTGGTTTTTTATCAGCTATGCCCAATTTAGTTTCATCACCATTAATATATTTTTACTTTGCAATTTGAAATGAAATATGATATATATTATATGGAATTGCATGTTTTTATTCAATGTCTTGTATAATGTTTTTTTTTTTTTTTTAAAGATGGAATTGAATTGAATAAATATGAATTGAATTGAATTGAAAAATTGAATTGAATACCCCATATTGTGCGAGCACTACACTGTAAAAAATAACTGTAGATTAACAGGGTTTTTTTTTTTTAATTGCTAATTTTCCTGCCATTTCACAAGAAAAATACCGTATTAACACAAAAACAACCAAAACTTGTAATTTTACAAGTCAAAAAACCTGTTAATCTACAGTTACAAGTCAAAAAACCTGTTAATGTACAGTTATTTTTTACAGTGTACCAATTTAATCAAGGTCAGATAGATGAATCAATCAGTTATGTTATCTGTGACAATATCAAAGATATAGATTCAAATAGTAAAAAAAATTGTTTGAAATTAAATAATTATTAAAAAGAAACCCATTGCAAGAATGGTCATATTTCATTAAGCATATCAAAAAGCCTGGATTCAATTCAGTTAAATACTTACCGCCTGAACAATGCAGATGAAGAGAAGGAGTAAAGACATCGAAAGCACTATTAGCATAAAGTGTGTCGATTTCTCTTCTTTCTTGAGTTTTACCCTTTAAGATTTGTCAACTTTATACCTAGTTTACTTTTATATTACTGATTTTATTACCAGTTGAAGTGTTATATTTTTTCTATGAGATAAAAAGTTAGTTTCCTCATTTTTTCAAAGAAT